>CM035161.1:118479304-118952758 GCA_020205615.1 Panax quinquefolius
AAAAAATCAAGAAATCGGTTTAAGACGGCGGGAGATACTCGTTGGGGGTCACATTACATAACAATAATCCGTCTTATGTCTATGTGAACTTCCGTATTACAAGTGCTTGAAAATGTGCATGATGATGGTGCTTCTGATGATAATAGCGGTATAGCCATAAGTTTGATTGATAAGATGGAGAATTATGAATTTGTATTTATGATGCATTTGATGAAATATTTATTGGGAATCACAAATGATTTGTCACTTGCCTTACAACAAAAAGATCAAAACATTGTACATGTTGTGAGATTGATTGGGGTAATGAAAGTTCGACTACAAGATTTTAGGAAGGCGAAATGGGAGAATTTTTTGAAGGAAGTCAATATATTTTGTGAGAAGAACACGATCCCAATAATTAATATGGAAGACAACATGAGATCCCATTATCGTGGCGGTATGATGGACAAATTATTACTAATTTTCATCAATATCGTGTTGAGATTTTTTGTCAGGCATAATCTCTATAAATCTTTTTTCATTATTCCTATCTAAAATTTATCTTTTTTTTATTTTCATTATTACAATGTAGGTTGTTGATTCAATTGTTCAAGAGATGAACAATCGTTTTTGAAAAGCAAACAGAGTTACTTTACTTATATCATATCATGCCTTGATCCAAGGATTCGTTCTCTCAATTTGACAAAAATAAATTATAAAATCTTCTTTGAGCTTTATCCGGAAGACTTCTCATTGGTGATCGCATGATACTTGGGGATCAACTTGAAAATTACATTTATGATATGCGATGCGATAGTCAATTTTTTGGGATCGAAAATTTGGATTTGGGAAGTCTTGCTAAGAAGCTGATTCAAACAAGAAGACATATGACTTTTACATTGGTATATCGATTGATCGAGTTGGCTTTGGTTTTACCAGTTGCAACTGCTACTGTTGAAAGAGTATTCTCTGTGATGAAAATTGTCAAGACTGACTTGGGTAATAAAATGGGAGACGAGTAAATGAATGACAGTCTGGTAATTTATATTGAGAAGGATATTTTTTTAATAATTGAATACGAACAAATTTTGAGACGTTTTCAAACTATGCAAACTCGCAGGATACAATTGTCTCCTCTCACTCGTACAACCGAAAGAAGCTCTTCAAACGTCAATAAAAAAAAAAAAAATTATTAATGTATTTTGACTCCCCTAAAAACATGTTCTGGTTCCGCCACTATTTACTCCAATCCAATTTTTTGAGTTCCTCCCCCTAAAGAAATGAAGAAATAGAAGTTGATTAGCAAGTAGTTATATATGTTGATTGGGAAAAGATTACAATGAGAGTGAATAGTAAGAAGATAGGCAATGATTGTTAGGTAGAAGAGAAATAGACGTTAGAGTTTGATGTTTGATCTTTACTATATTATTTACTTTTCAGGCGTATCATCATTAGCCATTAGGGTTGTTTATTATGTTTTATCAATCAGGAATAAAGCTAAGAAATGTGACTTCTCATTGCATTGGGGATTAACATGTTAAACTTCAAAATTGATATAAATCGACCAAAGGGTCTTAGCCAATGGTTACACTCATCCCTCTTGTACCAAGAAGTTGGGGCTTCAAAAGTACCAACACTTTTCAAAAGTACTTTTCAATCTCTATCCAAATGTACCAACACTTTTCTGATACACTTTTCTACAACCATCACACTGAAACTAAACTTGCCAGAATATGAATAAACACTTGCTAAAGCCACAGGAGTAGATTACAGAAAACTAATGAAGAGAATATATATGATTCATTGTGGACTAGAAAGCTTACATCTTCATCACCGAATTACTAATTTTAAAAATCAACCAAACAGGCTCAAGCTGCAAAAACAAAAATCATCTATAACGTGGAAGCTATACACAAACCCACACTGCAATGAGCTTCTTCACTCACCTTCATGCACATCAAAATCAACTAAGCCAAGTACACTACATTCTGTATATATTCAAACATCATCATATCAGGCCTGTGCTTCCAAATGGATTGCTTGTCTGCTGATGAGCACCATTGTTGACTGGGAATGCTCCAAACCCTGTATCAAGAAAAGGATTTTGTGGGCCCATCATCATATGTGGTTGCTGCTGGGGCTGTGAATAGATGGGTTGTTGGTAAGGGCCAAATGGATTGGCTTGATATTGAGCCACCGATGCCATCTGAGTTGATGGAGGAGCAGCTATATTGTTTGAAAATGCAAATGGATCTGGTGCTTCGAATGGGTTGGGGGCTGGTGCTCCATATACTGGCTGCTGGGAAGCTCTATATGCTCCTTCGTCATACAAGCTACTCAGCGTGAGAGAATCCAATCCGCCAGCCTGGCATTCAATAGATTAAACAGTTAAAATATTCACACAAGTATTGCCCCACCATTTGTCAGTGCTAAACTGAAGATTAATAATGGACACTAATTACAGTAGTATCTCGGTTTCCGCTACATTCTAATTTCTACAAAATTATATGTGATAATGATCATGTATAAATAACTTAAATGGAAACCTAATTGATAAATGCTTCTCAATTCTTAATTTTGGTACACAGCAACGACATGTCCAATGAAAAAACCCCAAGATTCACGACCCGAATCGAGAATACATAGTATTACTTAAATAGCTACCCATAAAAATTTACATTCTTTTTAGTAACATTTGACAGTTTAAACATCTAAAACTAACAAGTCACCCTTTCTACTAGAGAGTCATGTAAACAATTAAAACAGCATGCTTGTCATTAGACACCAACAAATATAGATGCAATCCCAATCGAGTTATAGTCCCCATAAAAGCTAAATCTAAACCTTTTTACGGAGTACTTCAAAATGCAGAGGCAAAATGCAATGGAGCCAAGCAGAACATTGAGAGCAGACACTTGAATATTATGAAGGATGTAGGGTAGGCTTCTAGTATAACCTTCATCGTACAACAGACTGGGAGTAACAAGACTGGATACAAAGCTAGAAGACTAGAAGGCATGGAAACAAATAACATATGTACTTGAGCATTACATGGTAAACAGGCCAGAACTCATGTTTTTGTTACCTTAACTGCATATAGTGAAAATAATGAATAGAGAAATAAAAATCATATGGAAGGCCTACCAATTGCCTGTCCTGAACAGAAGAAATGTTACTTCCGGGAGTGGTGACCAAGGCTAGTTCCCATCCAGTAGGATCCAAATCTCTTGCTTGCAGAGGACCAGAATCAAAAGATATAGAACCTGCATATATCAAATATCAAATACTCCTCGGCTCCACAAAAAAGAGTCACATTTGCAAAATTTGCAAAAAATTGAGGATATATATTTGTTCCATGAATACCCGTAACAAGAGTAATAAGTTGTTAATTTAGTAGTGTGGAAAAATAATAAACTTGAGGATATTGCGTCATTTTATACTACTATCAATAATAAAAAGACTCTTTAAATGGGGCTTTTTTTGTGGAATAGAGGGAGTATATACTTGTTAAAAGACACCATGAAACTGAAAAATGATCGAGTAGCATACAAGGTAAGGAGCACAGAAAAAAAGAAGAAGAAAATTTACCAGATGGGATTACGGCCAGAGCTAAAGCATTGCTTTCCTCAATTGCTGATGCAATAGGCATGGTAGCATTTAATCCCTAACAGAAAACCGGGGGGGAATATTAAATGATTAAAAGACAAAAGAAGAGGGAGGGGGTATTGTGTAAAATTCAGTTGTGAGCATGATACGGAATAACAAAGATAAAAGTGAGATGCTCACCAATAGATCTTCAGAACCAAAGTTATTTGGAGGAGGGAGAGGAGGGGCAGAATCCTCAACAATTGAAACAGCCACAGTATCCAAAACTATGGGCTTAGGTTCATCATTGGATAACAGTATCTCTTCAGAGGGTGAAGTATCCTCTTCTGGTTTATATGTCAACTGGAGCCTCTCTGGAAATTCCTGATTCACCAATGATAATTAGTTAGATAGACATAGAGTTCACACCGAGTGTTTGTTAAAAGATAACAAATTAATATCAGATCAAAGATCAATATATATTAGCAAATTTTGCTGGGACATCGATGGACAAACTGACCAATGGCTCTCTTGGAACAGTGACCATCCTCGGTGACTCTCTAATATACTCTTCCATGGTCACAAGAAAAGAATGTGGAGGCTGAAAAAAGAGGCAAACAAAGTGTCAACATACTATCATCATAAAAACCAACTACAGCACCACATTTCACTTGCAGCATCATTACCTCTCTCAAAACAGGAAACTGGAAATTCCTGGCAAGTTCCAGTCCTTTACAAACTTCATAAAAATCAGAAAGACTAGCAGCCTGCAGCAATAAGGATTAGAGTGATGCACAATAAAAATCCAATCATGGTTATATTTAATGTTATATAACTTTATAAAACATAATGCTAGCAGTGAAGAAGGTTACAGATTTGCACAATGCAATATATCACCTGCTGGCCAGCTTTTTTATATATATCCAACGCTTTGATGGCTTCATGTCTTGGCATCTCAAAAAACTGAATGAAATTGGGAAGAAAAGGCTTAATGGTGAAAGTAACAAGAAAGTATCACAAGATTCAGACGAAAGTACTTAAGCTTTCAGAAAGAATGAAATCAATTCACCTTATCGATAAGATTTATTATTCCATCATTTATTGCACAATATATTTTGAAGCTTTCTTTGAGTACCTGAAAATTACACACATCAATAATGTCAAAATACGTTATCTCCATACTAAATTATTCATCAACAATTCCATCCGACATATAATATCTTCACCTTTCCCTTTCTGTTGTAAAAATAAGACTATAAAAATTTACATGAACTCTCACTCAATCTAATTCTCACATTTAGTTACATAGATGATTAGACATGAGATCATCTCATACTTACAAAAATATTTCATCTCAGGTAAAATGTTATTTCACCTACCAGAGCCAGTGCATACTGTATTACGTAACTGCTAGCAGCTGCTCCTTCTGGCTGCAAAGTCACAATGTAACATCAATAGTTTACCGAAAATCTAAGTAAAATAAAATTAGGAAAGGTAATCTGGAATATGAAAAAGTATGTGCAAAGAGATTGCTGAATATAAAAGTCCTGAGTTTCACAAGAAAGTACCTGACATCCCGTAAGACGATACAGCAGTTGCTGTAAAGCAGGCAACTGCTCCAACAATTCTTCACTGTCCAACTCCCTAGTTCTGCTGTAACCCTACAAGAAGGAAATAAGCTTTGTGAAATGTACAAATAGCGAAAAATAATGCTGCAATGAAAACTTTATTTACTCCAAACAATTCCATGGCAGTTCGAAACCAGCACAGATGTAATGCAGTTCCATCTGATGCAATACAAGCTTTAAATTATCAGATGCTCTTCAACATCAGTCCAAACAATACTAGTTTGTTCGTATTTGGTTTCTTTTCCAGGGCCTTCTTTTCTTTTGGCTTCATGAGGCGAATCAGGGATACATTGTGGATTTTCATGGAGAATTTGCTGTAGGAACCTAATGAGTAATGTAGATATTTCTTGGGAAGGTTCTTATATATGGAGGGGTTGTGGTTTGTTTGGGGCATAGGTGTGCATTTTATTTCCCCTATGCTTTGTACATTGTGTTTGCTATGGTTCACCCCTTTTTAGGTGCTAGTAGATTTATTTATTTATCAAAAAGAAGTACAGCTGCCTTGCATCCTAAATTTTACTTAACGAGAAAACAAAGTTATGGCATTTCAATTCTTGCATACCTTCTCTTGCCCTTGAGCAGATTTAGGAAGACGCTCTGCTTCAATATCATACTTCAAAATCCTAAAACACTCAAGTCGTTCTTCCAAAAACAGTCCATATGTACGTACCCAGGCAGAACAATCCCAAGCTAAAAAAATTTAAAATAAATAAATTGACATTTCATACATTATAATTATATGTTATCACCAACTAGACAGGAAAAAAACACTCTTGCGGGCAAAGAAATATAAGCTTGTTGTATCAGTATTAACCGATTGGGCTGGAATCATCCTTGAAGTTAGATAGTTGGAGAATATGTTCTTTCTGTTGGAAATTCAGTAGTTCTTCCCCAAAATTGGGATCTCCATTCCTCAGCACCCTGTGTATAACTATTAGTGTTTTCAATGCCACCTGTTAAAAAAGATGACAAAAATATAGCCCGTTATTTCCAGTGCAAAGATCAGCAAGACTTATTAAAAAATATAGGCCACTCTATATCTCATCCAAGTTTATATAGCTATTTCACAATATAAGTACTACTGCTTCATAACATTATTATCTTTTACGCAAGTACTACTGCTTCATAATATTCACTTGAAACATTCCCTTCTCTTTTTAAACACCGTGATGATTACAATGACTCTTACTAGAACAGCAGGGGTGGAAGAAGCGGAGGAAGGACAGGCAAAGGGTTGGCATATTCCGCATTCTTGGTCTATTACCATCCTAAAAGAAGCTAACAGATATTCTTAATGTCACCTATACTTCTGGCATCCGAAAATTGACTGATTACAATCCACACTTAACTAGATAAACAATTCATCCACTACTAAAAAAAATGAAACAACATAGTAGGAAATAGGGTTCAAATATAGTGGAAACATAAAACAGTTGGCACATAAATTTATCAACTTTGACTCTCAAAAATAAAATAATTCTTCCCAAATTCAAATAAACAAATCACCTGATACAATGTACTAAGTACTAAGTTCTAAGTTTCATGTTCTCACTTCTACTAGTAACACATTATCTAAACACACGATACACACTGCATTAAAAGTATGGCTGGGAAAGGCTGATTCTCACATCACACGTTAAACCAGATCCTTAACCTTATTTTGTTCAGTCCATAATTCAAACAAGCTCCAATATGGTTAACAAAAACAACACATTGCAAAACCCAAATGATTTGTAATTTCTAAATTAACAGGGGCACAACATGAAAACAAAATCATAATAGAATCCCAAAAACCATACCGTCCAATTATGGGTCTTAGCTAATCGCCTAGCAAGTGCGTGTAAGCAGTAAGCAACATCAGCTCGAGGCCTAATTGCTGATGTGGAAATCAAAATTTCTGCGAGAAATACACACAATATTAAAAATCCAAAAATAGGAAGAAACTGGGATGTAACTAAGAACAACTGGATCCGCCCAAAAAAAAAACTCACTTCTGAGGTGTCGTTCTTTGGGTGGGCACTCGACATGATTCGTTGCTTTAACGATCGCAACATCCACATCCTAATTATAGACACCCAAAATCAAATCAAATAAAAAAAAACGCTTCATAAGAATTATATAAATATAGAAAAAGAATGTAGGAGGGAGATAGCCGGATGGATATGGAAAAAAGAAAACCTTGAAATCGCTATTAACATGGGCAAGGCCGACTTTTGTTTGGTCTTTGAGAGCGCCGTAGGCTTTTCGCCATGTCTGAAGAGTGGCCATCTATCTCTCTCTCTCCTATTTTCTCTCTCACTGCACCACTGCCGCTGAGATCGCGCCCTTTTTCTCTCTCTACAAAACCGTTGGTGTTTCTCTCTCTTTGTAATTCGTTTCTCCTCTTTTACGAATTAGTATGAACCAGGTATTGTTGATGTATATTTAACAAGGTTTTTATATTTATTTTAATAATATTTTGAACTTTTAATCACTTATTATTTTTTTCTTTTAATTTTGATCTTGGTTAATCAGTTAAAAATAAAATTTAATTGTGATGTAATTTTATATTAGAAATTTATATATATATCAATAATGTGTATTATCTGAAGAGAAAATATGACGATTAATTTTTGAATTTATAACGACGATGGCAAACTATCGCTATAGTCAGGAATAAATATATTGACGGGTGAAAGCCGTCATTATAGTCAAAAAAATCGTCGTCGTAAATTTCTTGTTTTTGTGTATATATATTTTTTCTTTTATATTATTTCTAAAATAATAATAATTATAAACTTAATATAATTCTTAATAATTTACTAACTATTTAGTAATTAAAATCAAGTAAATTTACACTAGTTTTATTTTTTTAAAGAAAGTCGAATATAATTTATTTTTTTTCCTGATCCCCCACCATTCACCATTCACCATTCACCATTCACCATTCATAAGCTAAATAAATAAAATAAAATAAAATACAAATAGTTTATCCGTTAATAAGATGTGAAAATTTATCCGTTTGTTCCCTTGGCCTTGTTCATGCAAATACACTCGACAGCTGATTTAATTTGTTGACTAACATCTATAGATTACCCCAAATTTAGTTTTGACAATTAAACAACACGACCCAAGTCTCAGTAGGCCATTAAATTAAAATTTGTAAATATCATCCATTCATCATTATATAAAAACACTTAAATTTATGAACATGCCAAATGGGGACGGCCTATTAGTATCAACTTTAAATCCGCTTGTAAACAAGTCTTAAAACTTCAAAAAAATCATTGACAAAACATAATCAAAATCGAATTAATCATCTATATTAATAAGATAGAATCCAATTTGAATTTGAGCGAAAAAACACAAATATAATTCAGATTCATTTTAATTGATTTGAGTGAAAAAGGGTGGTGGGAGAGGAAGGATGAGAGAGATAAGAAATGAAAGTGAGACTGTTGCAACGGACAGAGAGTGAGGATTTCGTTAGGCCGTACCTGAAGGCACGGGTAATTACTAGCATATATCTATCTAACAAAATACAATTGATTTTGAATTTTCTACTCACCTTAATAAATCATCTGAGTCATCCAAAGTTTAAGATAAATCTCGTCGGCACGGGAAACATCTAATATATATATATATATATATGGTAAAAATGGAGGTACACAGTCGTGTAATTTTCAAAGTTACACGGTCTACGATCGTAGAGTGATTTCACTCTACGATCGTAGAGTAGTCACTCCACGATTTGTGAATTCACTCTACGATCGTGGACTACTCTACGATCGTAGAGTAAATTCACTCTACCATCCATCTGAGATTTCTCTACGATCGTAGAGTGAAATCACTCTACAATCGTAGGATCAGTATAACTTTAAAAAGTTACACGTATTGTGTACTCTCCATATTCTATATATATATATATATATATATATATATATATATATATATAATACTCCTCTACAATCCTATGAAGTCGGTCAATCCTGAATTTAGAAGGAAGTTGTAAGACCCCGAATTTTACGAACTAAAAGTATTCAATTTTTCTATTCATTAAATGGTTAAATTGATAAAAGGTTAAAGTTAAGGGTGATATGTGAAAAGTTTGCAAAGTAAGCAAGTGGTCATAAAATATTCGTTTGGCCGAAAAATATTCTTTTTGTCGGGGAATATTCGTACTACAGCGCAATCATTGGTGGACCACATAACGAAATAACTATCGGATATAGAAAGCAACAAAAATAACCTTTTTATAAAAATAACGGCAAGACTTTTACCCCTAAACTTTTAAAGTATCTCTAATTATTGATACTTACGTAAGAAGTCACTCTATTTTGTTCAATTATTGTCACAATATCATCTACACAATATTTTATATTATTAAATCAATAATTGAGGCGGCACAGTTATTCATATTATTAATTGCATTATTAAAAATGTCTAGAAAGTTATGTCAAGGAAAGGGTTTGGTTATTTAATTGCGCGCCAGTAAGGAAAATTCTTTATCGGAAATCCTCCTTTTTCTTGGAAACGATCTGGTTGTCAATATTGTGAGTTATAATATTAAATGATGAATAATTATTGAAAGATTAAAAATGTGTTGATTAAAAATAAATAATTTACGATAATATTTATTCAATTTTTGATATAAATATAGGGATATATTATGAGACGTTTGTTATAAGTTTGATTTATTATTCCATGAGGAGATGTGCTAATTTTTTAAACTGTCGGTTGAAGTTATACTAATAAATCAATATGGACCGTTGGTTGAAGTTATAATAGTAAATCAATATGGACAGCTAGTTGAAAGTTATAATAGTAAATTAATATGGACCGTTGGTTGAAAGTTATAATAGTAAATCAGTATGGACCGTTGCTTTAAGTTTTAATAGTAAATTAATATGGACCGTCCGTCTTAATAGTAAATCAATCTGGACCGTTCATTAATTAGTTACTATTTAGTACATTCTCCTATAAATAGAAGCTCATTCCTTCATTATTTCTTACGAATTCACTGAAACTCTAGAGAGAGAAACTATAGAGAGAAAGAAGAAGAGTATTCTGCTACTTCACTATTGCAGTATCTAATCTCCTAAGGTAAGGTACATTATTTTATGTATGGTCAGGGATGTTATTTGTAACGCCCCCAAAATAGGTCCACACGACCCATTCTGGGTCGCCATAAACATGGTACAGAATTTAAATACAAACTTCATTTATACAACTATTAAACTGTTGTGCAAAATAAGACAACACATAAGCTGTGAGTTTCAATACAAATAACAGTATTCACACTCCAAACTAATGATACTCTACATAAAGGTATAGTCGATAACTGTTTTAGGAATTAAAATCTTTGAAAAATACTTAAAGAATCATTCATACATGGGAGGCCATGCATCTAAGTTATAATAGATATCATAGGGCTTGAGCATTAACCTTGGTTGGCCATATGGACCCCAAAGAAAAACGAGAAGATTACTATCCTGTTCATTTCAATGGTGTGTATTTTTGACGCTTTTAAAGTCGGGTTCTCATCACCCTATTGTTGTTCCCCAAAATCAATTATTAAGTGACGTATAAAATACGACACACACATCTTAAGTCCTCAATACAATTATATATTATCATGCTGTTTTATAATGTATTGAGAAACTTCCACAGTCTCGGACCATCACACTATTCCCCTGTTATCCTCGCTCGACCCAGCTACACTCTTACTACCTGAAAGGAATTGTGAAGCAAAAGGGTGATCTCAACTAGCCCAGTAAAAAATATTATAACTAAAATAATATAGAACAAATTATCCTTAGTCCTCAACAGGGAAAAATATGATAATAGACAACAAGTTTTAAATCAACAACTGCAGCGGAAACAATAATCCATTAGAAGAGTCAAGTAGAACATAATGTCTACTATCTCCTCCAAATTAAAAGTGCATCATTAATATTTTATCCATGTAATACCCATCAACAGTTCTTTATTGTACCCAAGACAAAGAGAACTTTCATCACATGTCTTCACCTGAACCACCAAAGATTATGATTAAATTCACAATTCATGTTTATAATCATGTAAAACAACAATTTCTCCTTGCTACAAAGGCTTAATAGAACGTTCACTCAATATCCTTACCCCAAAGGCTAAAGATATTCAAATGTAATAACAATGATTATATTAATCAATTGTCTATCTTTGCACTATGGGCCAAAGATATTCAACTATAAAACTGTGACGACCCTAAAATAGGTATACATCACTCATCTTGGGTCGCTAAATACATAGTACTGAATACAAATACAAACTTAATTATACAACATGAGCTGAGAGTTTTTACACGAATATTGTCATCTAGACAATATCCAAACTCAAATAGAGTCCTCATTACATTTATTGGCACACTATTTTATAGAATAGTGAGGACTACTATAACACCATCTCGGGTCATCACTCCATTTCCCGACTAGTTCCGGCTACGTTCTCATTTTCTGAAGAGAACAATGGAAGTAAAAAGGTGAGCTCAACTAGCCCAGTAAGAAATATTATGACTAAGATAATGCAGAATAAGTTATCATTAGCCTTCAACAATGTTAAACTGATAGAATATAATAGACAACAAGTTTAACTGCAGCGGAACAAGCAATCCATTAGAAGAGTCACTACAAAAAAATGGGGCTTCAGCAACAATTGATTTTTGTTGCTAAAGGTGCCACATTTCGTTGCTAAAGGGTTTTGACAACGACTTTACTGTCGTTGCGCCTTTCGTTGCGCATTGAGCGTTGCTAATTGTTCCGCAACGAACGTATTTTTTTCGTTGCCAAAAGTGATACATTTTGCAACGAAATTTGGCTTTCGTACAGAGACATCGATCATTTAGCAACAAAATGTATTGTTGCAGAATAATTAAAATGTAGTTGCTAAAAACCCCATTTCGTTGCAAAAGCCTGCTAATTGGCAACGAAATGAACTCTCTTTTTTTCAACGACCATGCATTTTCGTTGCAATTGACACCATTTTACAACGACATTTTTCGTTGTAGTAAATTATAAAAATTGTTGCCTAATCTTGCTTTCATTGATGAATGTAAACTTTTTAGCAACGATTTTCATTGCTGATTATATTATTTGGCAACGACATTATGCTGAATCAGCAACGAAAATGTTTGTTGCTAGTTATTTTTCAATAGCAACGAAAGTCATCGATTAGCAACGACATTATATGTTGTCGTTTATTTATATGTGCAACGAAAGTTGACATGATTTGCAACGATAAAAAATATTGCATTTTATTTTAGTATTAGCAACAATATCCTCTCCGTTGTTATTAGGTTAATTTTTCATTTTCAAATATTATATTTTTAATACCATTAACGAAAATTTATTGCTAAATGTATAAAAAATTGTTGCTATATTAAAACTTGTTCAATGCTTTGGTAACGAATTATATTGTTGCCAAATCAAAATTTGACATTCTTTTTGTGTACCTGACTGACTCAATGTCCCCATAACAAATAATGGCAAAAATATAAAAAACTAAAATATTATTAACTTAATAAAATCATCCAATATATAATCATTCATTATCTTTACAATTAACCATCTAAAGCTACCACAGTTCTTCAATCAAAGTATATATCTACATATATAGAGAGAGTACACTTCATAATTTTGTCTCTTGTCTTCCGTAAACGTAGCACGAAAATTTAATACCCAGTATTGTAAGGCAGGTCGTAGAAGTAGTCTTCCTGCTCATTTAAAAATAATAGGTCAGGAAAATGAAGCAAATAGGTCACCAGAGGCACTTAGTGCTAAAATCAATACACAACAATAGAGTTGTTACATGATACTAATGTACACCGTATTGCTCATAAGCAGAAAAAGACAAATGGACAATCACAATATCATTTGCTACAAATTCAAATAGAAAAATAACCTTCAGTGCGACTATATGATAAATATGTTTACAAGAAAAAAATGAAATCTTAATCGGCCATTTCATGAATTAATTTCAGTAAGCATAGTGGTAAACATATTTTCTATTACAAGAGTTGTAGATTATTATTATATGTTGACCTCAAGTCAGAATTCAGTCTCATTCAACAACCACAAACATCGCACAATCTTAAATACCATCACACAATCTTAAATAACAATGTTTAGATTTCTATATAGAAAGGACAACAATTATGAAAAAGTTGAGGCTATTAGTCAATGTGGAAAAACTTTTCTTGATACGACAAATTTCCATACAGTATATGCCCCAAAGATGCTAGCTATAATCACAGACATCATAGATTTATTTACCAAGATTCAACATATTGCAGCAGACATTGGAAAGACACATTTATTGATAACTTGTGAATTTTTAAGTGGTAAGGGCAGAACATACCTAGGTCAACGAGATAAGTTCCTCCTCTTCATAATTGGGTCCTACAAGAATAGTCCCTGATGAAGAATAGTCCCTGAGGGTTGATATGGTCATATCTTAAATGTCGACCATCTCTCATTTTGATCATGAAACCATCAAAACTGCTCTTCACCTCAACTATATTGAAAAACAGATGAAACACATAAATAGATTATATGCTATTTTGCATATACTTCATATGTTAAATCACAGAAAAATTAAAAACCACCAAAATTATAGTATATTGCTTGCATGCAGTAGATACATCAAAAAATATGTATGCCATAAATCTGCTATAACTATGGCAAAATAAGTCGTGCAGTAAGAAAAACTATTTTAAGCATGACAATATCAGAGAAAGGGGAAAGGCCAAGCTGAAAATTCCTATATTTCCTTTCATAATTAACATATTCATGGAAACCTTGTAAAATTTAACATCATATTGTAGAAATGTAGGCATGAACATTTTAATTACCTAAACAAGAACACTAGGATGCAGTGCAATGTTACCGATGCAATTATCAACCTTGAACCAGTCAACTCCTATAAGCTTGAGAAGAGGATCTCCTCCAGATACCTGGGAAAGAGGTTGCATAACTTGTATGAAAATTAATAAAATCCAAGGAGCCGCATCTTCGAACTAAGAACCAAGAAACCTTTGACCTTCATAGGTAGACAACTATTTTTGATAGACTTCTCAGAGAAAACCCCCACCCCCCACCAATTTGTTAAAATTTTAGATAAACTTACTTCTACATGTGCAATTTTCTAAAATAACTAAAAATCATTATTAATATGAATGGCTCAAGTGAGGGTAATTGTTAGACAAAGAAAATCCCACCTTATTATTATCTTTCAGATATGTCTTCCCTCTGATCTTAAACCCCATACCATCTGGAGATGTCCAGCAGTTAATGTCAGCATCACTCTTCCCTTGGTGCATGGAACCATGATAGTGGTTAGGATCAAAAGCAATCGGATGTACACTTGTATCAAATTCCTTATTGGCATCTGGATCTGGACCGAGTAATAAATTAAAACATTCGGTACAATTACTTAAAGAAGCACAAGAAATAACAGATAAACTAACTGCAACAAATGGTATCTGCTAATGATGGTAGTGTATAAGTAGAAACATTCTGGACTCGTTTATAGTAGAACCTTTTGTTCGCTTTAGTGCCAAGCTTGCAATAGCCCATGAAACATTCTTCAGCTTCACTTTTTTGCCCTACTAGAAGTTATGTAACAAGTTCACATTCCAAAGAATTAAATTGGTGATATAAATTACAGAACTTATCGCCAATCTAAAGAGAATTTCCCCTTAGGAAGTGGTTCCTAAAATGATATATATCCTGACATATCCATGCAACTATCTGTTAAAAATAGGCAGAAAAAAGAGCAGCATTGAATAATAACAATACTTCATGTTATTTCCAAACCAACAATGCATCTTATTTCAAGAGGTGAGACACTATTTTGGTATAGAACTAGATTTGCCACATCATATGGCAACATTTTAAACCTCTACCAACTTTAGTTCTGCTCCCATGTTTCCAAATTTCCACTCTATTTTTATCTCAAATATACTGTTACAACCATGAAAATCGTGTGCATCGCACATGTACCACATCCACTTATTCAAAAAGTAACATTTGCCACTATCGACAGGTAAATAACTAAAAAGACGCATACCTTACTGTCAAGTTCTACTTCATTGTCATTATCGTCATCTTCTGATGATTAATCAGCAGAAAGAGCGTCATAGAATTCGTCCGTTGCTCCTGCATCCACAAATTCACCATTTGATCCAGAGAAACCAGAAACTTTTGAACAGGCAACATCTGTGGCTGATTTATGTGTGAATGCAGGGTTTGCTCCAATATATGCCTTGAGGCCTGAAAAATATCACGTATAAAAGGATCATTGCCGGTGCAATCAAAATTTAATGGCGAACTTAATGCAACACAATCTAGATGTTGTCAATCATTAACGTGCATCGAGTCCAATAATAACTCCATGTATTTTGTGTAGATACTTTTCTCTATAAATCAAATTGCAATTCCACATACTTCCTAATATTTACTCTTTTTACCAACAACCAATTTTGTGAAGAAACAAAAAATAAAAAATAATAGAAATTCTGAACAATCATAAAAAAAAAAAAAAAAACAGTAACACAATTTAACACAAATTAGAATACAATAAATAGCCACAATCAGAAACACTCAACCTCTATCGAAAGGAACAGGGTTTAGAAAATGCAAAAAACAAAAGATAGGCCAATTCAACGAAAAACCCAGATCAATAAATTAAAAATTCAACATTTACTTAAAAATTCCAATAAAATATCAAACAGAACCCCCCCCAAAAAAAAAAATAAAAAAAATAAAAAAAATCAGTAGGTAAAACTAGAATAAAATAAGCATAGAAAAACACTCAACCCTAGCGAATCGGATAGGGCTTATAAGTAGCAAAAAATAATAATGAAAGATTGGCCAATTCATCACGAACCCAGATCAAAAAATTAAAAATTCCATCTATATAAATAAAACAAATCAAATTTCACACAGAAAAAAAATGTCTGAATCAAGTAAAACTGAAAATAATAAATACCTTTTAAGAACAGATTGGGTATCCACACTCTTCGCTGCATGGATAGGCTGCTTTAAGGCTGATACATGCGCATCAGTCACCGCAATGTTGTTGCTGTTATTGACCGTAGTCATCTTTTACCTTCTAAAATTCGATCGAAAATGAATTAATTTCAATGAGAGAAATATAGAAATTAGAGGAAAATAATGAAGAAGAAGAAGAAGAAGAAGAAGAAAGAGAGATTTTAATGGGGGTTTATTCTTCCTTTTCAGAGATCGATTTTAGAGAGAGAAAGAGAGTGATTGCGATTTGGGGATTGGTTTAGATCGACTAACTGTGTTCGATCGAATGTAAGGGTAGTAACATGAGAATATATTTTAATTTAATATTTGTTTTATGTTAATTGTTGTTGGACAAATTTAATTATTTATGAATTTCATTGTAAAAAGTGAAATCTTAACAATAACGTAATGAATGGGCGACAAATTTAATTCTTTAAATATACACTTTTTAAGAAAGACTTTATAAAGTCGATTCTTTCAAAAAATCGTTCTAAGGCCCTCTATTTTAACAACAAAAAATTTTTTTTCGTTTCTTGCGATAACTTGGAAAGCGAGTGGTACCAAAATTTTGCAACGAAATTTTAACTATATTTTTTCCGCCAATGAATTAGCAAACGAAATTTTGCAACGATTTTATTAATTTCGTTTGTAAAAAGTGAAAGTTCGACACAATCTGCAACGAAGGACAAATTTTTTTGCTAAACATATACTTTTAGCAACGACTTATAAAGTTGTTACCCGAAAAATCGTTGCTAAAGGCCCATTTTTTTGTAGTGTGTCAAGTAGAGCATGATATCTACTATCTTCTATGATTTAAAAAGTTTATCATTAACTTTATTGCTGGCACTCAGCTTAATAAATAAATCACATTATCAAATCATCCCTGCACTACGGGCTAAGGATATTCATTAGTATCACGTCCACAAATTATTCTTGCACTACGGGTTAAGAATTATTCGTGTAATCATCAATGGTCATGACTATACCGAATTATCCTTGGTCATAATCATACCAATCAATAGTCCATCTATGCACGTAAGATAAAAATGACTTTCATCACAATATAAGCATGAGGATGATGACAATGATATAAGAATTCAATTAAAAGAAAGTAAAGGATAAATTTTAAAGATTTATAATTTAATTTATCCGTAATTCAATAATGTCCAAATTTTAACGTGATATTGCTTTGTGGAGTAAAATTCAAGAATAATATTCATGTATCAAAAATAATTTGAATGAGAAAAGAAATAAATTTTTAGTGAATAAGTACCCTGATTAATAAGACTTACTGTGAATAATACTTGAGGAATAGTACCCCGTCATGAAAAGTGCCCCAAATACCTGAGTGAATAATATTTGAGTGAATAGTAATCGGATGAAAAGTAATCCGTGAATAGTAACTTGTAAATAGTACCCCGGCATGAAAAGTGCCCGAATACAAAGTGAATAATATTGTAGTTAATAGTAACCAGTGAATAGTAACACGTGAATAAGATTTTGGTGAAAATATTGATATTTAATAAGAAAGTTCATATCAATATTCCAATAAAATGATCTTGGTTGAAGCCTTGAAAACTCACTTGGATATTCCACTAATTTCAAGGATTATAGAAGCAATACTTACCATAGTAAGTTTATATTTAAGAATATGAAAAGAATTAACATACAAAAGCGCAGAATGGATTTTCACCGTAAATACTAAGACGTAATTCGCGTAGATAAAAGTTATTGAATATCACTAAAGGATGAATCTGAAAAATAGTATTCCTTATGAATCTGAAAGAAATAATACCCTTACCTTAGTAGAAAATTTGGATCGCAAAAGTGAAGTAGCAGAATATGTAAGACCCCAACTTTTATGAATAAAGATGAATTTTCAATAAATATCATTTTTGAATATTATGGAGTAAATTTGATATAATGTTATAGTTGTGGGTAAAAGTATGCAAGTTGTTATATAATATTCGATTGGTCGAAAAATATTCGTTTTAACAGAAAATATTCGTATGACAGCACAATCATTGGTGGACCCCACAATGGAATTATTGTCGGATTGAGAAAACGACAAAAATATTTTTATGAAAATAACGGCGGAAGTTTTACCATTAGCTGTTGAAACACCCGATTGTTAAAAATCTGATATCTGGCGTGGTTGCGTAGTACACGCGGTATTGATTATTGATGCTTACGTGAGAAGTTACTCGGTTTTGTTCAATTATTGCTACAGTAATTGTTGCATAGTATCTCACGTTATTTGATTCAATTATTGTCGATATTTTATATATTATTAAATCAATAATTGAGAAAACAAAGTTATGAATATTATTATTTGTAATATTAACGATGTCTAGAAGTTCTGCCAATGAGAGGTTTGGTCACCTAATTGCGCGCCAATAGGGAGAAATCCTTATTGGAAAGCCCGGACTTTCCTAGGAACGACCTGGTTGATTAATATTGTGAATTATAATAATGATGATAAATGTTGTTAAATATATTGAGGTGTCTTTTTATGAAGTCACGGAAGTTTATATATATAAATTTTGTTTTATTAGTATTATTAATGTAATAAAATAGAAAAGCTTTTTATATAAAACAGAATACTTTTATAAAGTTATTTGTTTTATTAGACAATAATTAGAATATATTATATTTTATTATGCATAGTGCTGCATAGTATTTTGCATAGTAAAATCTTTTTATATAAAACATAATACTTTTATAAAGTTATTTATTTTATTAGACAATAATTAGAATATAATATATTTTATTATGCATAGTATTTGCATAGTACTTGCATAGTGTTTGCATAGTAAAAAATCTTTTATATATAATACGAATACTTTTATAAAGTTAATTGTTTTATTAGATTTTAAATAAAAATATAAATATATATATATATATATTAGTATATTTTATTGCATAGTATCCTTTCTATTTCCTATAAATAGGATGCTTAGTTAGAATTGAAATCACACTTTGTAAATTTAGAGAATTCTCTTCTATAATCTTGGCGTATTTCTTTAGAGTTTTAAAAAGCTTTGAAAGCGTAGTCTGAGTTTTCTTCAAGTATATCCTCCACCTACAGGTGAGAATTACTCTTCTTTATAAGGTAAGGTGTTGACTTGGTCATATTCCAACCTTAGGTTTTGATGATGACTTTCCTATTGTACTAAAATGTTTACTCATGCATTTACAGGATATTAAAAGAATTCTTGAAGCTTTGATTTATTAAAGGATTTAAGACATGAAGGCTTGAAGAATTGCTTGAGTCATTAGGAAATAAATTTAAGATCCTAGCTTTAATTATTTCTCAATCAAGGCTCTAGGATTTGCATTGCATTGCATCATTAATTAATTATGGAATAAATTAAAATGATTAATTATGAAAATATTTAATTAAGCATTCAAAATTAATAAGGATCAAATAAATTGGAGTAATTTTTGAAAAGCTAATTTTGAAACATTCCCATAATTAAAGGAATTAATTTAAAATAGATTTTAATTCTTTATATAAATCTATACCATATATCTTGGGATTGAGTTATTCATTATTCCATGATTTATTAATTGATTGAACTTTCCTTAAAATTGATTAAGCAAATCAAATTTTCATATCTTGTAATCAATTATCATGGATAAATAATTGGAGTAATTTTTGAAAAACTAATTTTGAAACATTCCCATAATTAAAGTAATTAATTTAAAATAGATTTTGATTCTTTATTTAAATCTATACCATATATGTTGGGATTGAGTTATTCATTATTCCATGATTTATTAATTGATTGAACTTTCCATAAAATTGATTAAGCAAATAAATATTCATATCTTTAGAATCAATTAGCATGGATCAATTAATTGGAGTAATTTTGAAAAGCTAATTAGTGAGGGCAAATCTAAATAAATTGTGATTTCAAAATAAATATGGAAATGTTTTTAATATTGATACTTCACATAATTGATGGAGTTGATTACTAAATGAGTTTTAAAAAGATCATTATCTCCAATCAAGATTGTTTCCATAAATCTTGGGATTTGGATTTTCTATTATTGGGTTTGCCATAATCATGAAAGTAATATATAAATTAATTGAGCTTTCAAAATTAATATGGAAAGATATGCATTAAATGAAAATAATTATTGAATGAAAAATTAATTTATAATGATCTCAATCAAGCATAATCAATTTATCATATTTTAGCATGTTAAATTAAATCAATGCATATGTCCGTGGGGTGAAAGTTGTTGATCCCCTTCATATAAATAAATCAAGTTATGGTCTAGCTTATCATTAATCTAGTAAAATTGATTTATCTATATTCTCTCTAGCTCCAACGTGTGACGCCCCCAAAATAGGTATACATCACTATTACGAGTTGTCAATACATGGTATGTAAACAACTACAACTTTATTATTACAACAAGAAAGCGTGAGTTTGAATACAAATATTATCTTCTAGACAATATCTATACTCAAATAAATCCTCATCACATTTATTGATACATTATTTTACAAAAATGGTGAGGACTACTAAACAATTCTTTCTAAAACCTTCATTCCATACCCGACTCGTCTTATTATATTCTCGCCTCCCGAGAAGAAAAATGGAACAAAAAGGAAAAGGTGAGCTCAACTAGCCCGGTAAAGAATATTATGAGTAAGATAATGTACAACAAATTATCGTTAGTCTTCAACAGGAAAAATCTAATAGAATACAATAGACAACAAATTTTAAATCAATATTCGCAATGAAATAATAATTCATTAGAAGAGTTAAGTAGAGAATGCAAACTACTATCTTCTACATGTATGAATTTAAAAGTTCATCGTCTATCTTTTATCCCCTGTAACATCAATCAATATACATACGGAATCAAATATTCATCTTTGCACTACTCAGCCAAAGATATTCATCGATTGGTCATGTTCATCTAAACACTGCTCATCTTTTGCACTTTTCTGACCAAAGATATTCTTCAGAAATCATTCATCTTTTGCACTACTGGGCCAAAGATATTCAATAATATCATCATTTAAGGCGAGGATGATGAAAAATATTTTTTAAAGAAAGCGAATCCGATGAAACAAAATGACAAGGATTAAGGATTAAGGATTCGTACTTTGTTTTATCCATGTTCAAAAATACCTCAAAAATAATCATAGTGGTGTAAAATTCAAGAATGATCAAAACATGGATACAATCAAAGCTAGTATCCGAAGAATAGATATTTTGGACAAAAAGAAGAAATTTTATTTTTTGATTGAATAGTGTCAGTATCGTGAATAAGGTCAAGTATCGTGAATAGTAACTCAAACACCAAAAGATAGAAATTCTATGAAAAAAACATCTTCACGCTTCATGAATAGTACTTCGTGAATAGTAACTTCGTGAATAGTAATCCAGACATGAAAAAGTTCCAAATTTGATAAAAAGTTTCAACCAATATTTTAGCATAATGATATTGAAGAAATAATATCATTTGAGAAGAAAATAACATCCCTTACCTCGAAAGATTAGTACTTTAGTATTTGAATCTGGGTATAGTCTTTGAAGGAACTTGCACCGTCTAACAATACTCAAAGTATACTCAAAATACTCACAAGAATACGCCGATAATATAGAGAGAAAACTTGAGTTTACGGTGTGATTTTCAATTCTAACATAAAGACCCTATTTATAGGAAATTGCTTAGAACACCAAAGCGAAAAATTTAATAAATTAATAATATAATTATATAAATTTCCTACGCATGCCTAGAATCTGATTTCAGCCATCAAACACATGCCACATTCTAGAAAAAGTAAGAAAAACGTTTTCTAATTTTAAATATTTTAAACTTCCAAAATCAATTATTTTGAACTTGAACTTCAATAATTCATAATAAATAGCCCTTTCATCAGAAAATTCGAATCTCGCGAGTTTTTATAGGAAATTCAATTCTCTACAACTTTGCAGAAGAAAGTTTTTCCAAATTCCAAACAGAAATTGACCGAAATCCACAAACGAACGATTTTACAGGCTATAATCAAATTTCGGTAAATAATTGTGTCCACCAACACACAAAACATGTGTTAAACATTTAATACCACAAAAATACTCTTCCTCCTCATATACTCATATATCCCACATTCATTGTAAAAATATCATCGTTAATATATTATTAAAATAATATATTTAAATGAATTATTTTATCTGAAAAAGATAAAATATTAATTTTCAACAATTGTCACATTAAAAATTTTCTCCATCTATATCCTCATAAAATCAATATTTTCCTCATCATATAAATCAATAATTAATTATTCACAAATAATATTACAGAATCACAATATTGACAACTGTGCAGGTTCAGAGAAGAGGGCTTTCAATAAGAATTTCTTCTTCTTTGGCGCGCAATTAGGTGACCAAACATCTCCTGAGCAGAACTTTCTAGACATTGCCAATAATGTTATCTAATAATATTATTTAGATAATATGAATTATTAGCCGATAATGAAAAATACTGTATAATGACAATTATTGAAACAACAGCAATATAAAATATCAACGCAGCAATTATTAACTCAATAAAATATTGAACAGTAATTACTGTAACCATTATTGAGTAGTGCCTTCTTACGTAAGAATCAATAATTGGTGCAATACTGGTGTCTTCGTGTTTTAACCATCGAGTATTTTAACGAAGATTACTTGGTAACAACTACTGTAGATTATTTTTAAACCACTTATATTTGTCGTTTTCTTCATCCAATCGCTTTTCGTTATGGGGCCCCACACATGGGTGCTTACTGTCGCATACGAATATTCCCAAGCGATCTGAATATTCCACGACCAAACGAATATTCCCTAACAACAATGAATATTTTATAACCACTTGCTTATTTTGAAGTATTTGTGTATTTTACCCTTAACTATCCACATTAATCAAATCAACCCTTACTATTTCAAAATAATAAATAGAAAATTAAATTTCATTAATAATAAGTTGGGGTCTTACAACCTCCCTCCTTATGAAATTTCGTCCCCTCGAAATTGGACGTGACGATACTGGTGTTTGAAAAGGTGAGGATACCTCGTTTTCTTTTCCGTTTCCAATTCCCGTGTCATTTCCTCTATAGCATGATTCCTCCACAAAACTTTAACTTGTGGTATGACCTTTCTTGCGTGGGACATGCTCCTTCCTATCCAAGATCTTGGCAGGTACCTCCTCATACGTTAAGTCTTCTACTATTTCGTGGGTTCTAATTCTATAACGTGGTTTGGTCTTTCACATATTTACTGAAATACGGATATGTGAAACACATTATGAACACGAGACATACTCGAGGTAACGCAAGTCTATAGGCTACATTTCCTACTCGGTCAAGAATTTGAAATGGACCGATAAATCGTGGATTGAGCTTTCCTCTCTTCCCAAATCTTGTAACTCCCTTCCATGGAGCAACTCAAACAATACATGATCCCCTACACTAAATTCCACGTCCTTTCGATGAAGATCCGCATAACTCTTTTGTCGATCTTGTCTTGGTTTTATACGTTGTCGAATCATTTGGATCTTTTAAAGTAGTCATATGCGTACTAACTCGGGTCCCAACGGTGTTGCTTCACCCACCTCGTCCCAACATCATCTTGGAGAAGCGACACTTTCGTCCATATAATGCTTCAAATGGAGCTACACCTATACTTGCACGATAAGCTTGTTGTTGTAGGAGAATTCTACCAATGGTAAATACTTATCCCAAGCGCCCTTGAAGTCTAGGACACGAGTCTTAATAAATCTTCAAGAGTTTGAATAGTCCTTTCGATTGTCCGTCTGGTTTGAGGATGGTATCTTAGAAATCAATCGTAGATCCGTGCCCATAGCTTTTTGCAAGCTAACCCAAAATCTTGAAGTGAATCTTGGGTCACGATCCGAAACTATGGATACAGCATGCCATGCAACCTCACAATCTCATTCACGTACATACTAAAGAAGTCGTTCAAGTGAATAAGTCTCCGTGTCGGCAAGAAATGAAAGCAGACTTGGTTAATCTATCAACAATAACCCAAATAGCATTGATGCCACGAGAAACCGTAGGAAGACCCGTAAATGAAATCCATGGTAATGTGTTCCCACTTCCATTTCGGAATCTCAAGTGGTTGCAACCGGACCCTTAGGTACGGATGCTCGCCTTTACACGTTGACAAGTTAAACACATTGAGATAAACTTTGCAATCTCTCTTCATATTGTTCCACCAAAATGTATGTTGAAGATCACGATACATTTTAGTACTTCCGAGGATGGATTGCAAATGGTGTATTGTGTGCCTCCATCATAATCTTGTACTTCAAATCGAGTCGTTAGGAACACAAAGTCTAAAGTGGACTCAAGTATTCTTTCTTCATCAATTCTCGCCCGAATTAGCTCCTTCTTGTACTTTCTTCTTCATACGCATCGGCTCAAGATTGGTGGCTTGAAAGCAACCTTAACTTTTTCTATTAAAGTTGGCTCTGTCGTATACTTGACATCATCACTTTTCGTTCTCGCATATGATCTTCTACTCAACGCGTCGCCTACCACGTTCGCTTTTCCGGGATGGTATTGAATAGTGTGGTCGTAGTCTTTCAATAGCTCGAGCCAACGTCATTTGCCGCATGTTGAGTTCTTTTGAGTGAAGAAATATTTAAGGCTTTTATGGTGCGAATATATCTCCACTCTCTCCCCATATAGATAGTGTCTCCATATCTTTAGCTGAAACGCATTGCTGCCGCTAACTCTAGATCATGAGTAGGATAATTCCTCTCATACTCTTTAAGTTGTCATGAGGCATAGGCTATGACTTTCCCACGTTGCATGAGAACACATCCTAACCCTTTGCGAAGCATCATTTGTAGATAACAAATCCATCCGAACCAGATGGTATTGTTAGAACAGTCTTAGAAATAAGTCTCCTCTTAAGCTCTTGGAAACTCTTCTCGCATTCTTCGCTCCAAAGCGAATTTTCGTATCCTTTCGAGTTAATTTGAGTTAATGGAGTAGCGATTAGAAAACCCTTCCACGAATCTCCGATAATAACCAAACTAAGCCCAAAAAGCTACGATGATTTCCGCCGACTTGGTTGCTCAACTTTGTATTGCTTCAATCTTCGCCGGGTCCACGGATACTCCATGTTTTGACACCACGTGCCCAAGGAATGCTACTTCCTCAAGCCAGAACTCGCATTTCTTCAATTTGGCATATAGTTTGTTTTCACGAAGCCTTTGGAGTACCAGCTTCAAATGGTGCTCATGATCTTCACGACTTTTGGAATATATGAGGATGTCATCAATAAAGACAACAACGAATTGATCCAAATATTCCTTGAATGCTCGGTTCATCATATCCATAAAAGCCGCAGGAGCATTAGTCAATCCGAAAGACATGACTAAGAATTCATAATGCCCATCTGAAGTTAAGGCGGTCTTTGGAATATCCTCGATTCTTAATCTTGATGATGATATCCGGAAGCGAAGATCGATTTTTGAAAAGAATTGTGCCCTCAGAATTGGTCAAACAAGTCATCAATCGAGGTGAGGATACCTATTCTTGATGGTGACATGGTTCAATTCGATAGTCAATACAAAGTCGCATATTCCCGTCTTTCTTCTTTCTGAATAAAGCAGAGCACCCCAAGGAGATGTACTAGGGCCGAATGAAACCGATGTCCAACAATTCTCGTAGTTGGACCTTTAACTCACGAAGTTCAATAGAGCCATTCGATATGGGGTTTTAGAAATGGGCTTTGTACCAGTTCAAGATCAATAAAGAATTCAACTTCACGTTACGGAGGTAGGCAGGGAAGTTCTTGAAATCGTCGGAAAGTCAATAACAACAGAATATTATTCAAATTTGGCGTGTCTTTATTCAAATCCATAACATGGGCTAAGAAAGCTCGACATCCGTTTTTTGATAAGCGAATAGCTTTATGATTAGATATAGCGATTGATTGATTTTAATGGTTTAGTTACTTGAATTCGCATACAACAGGGTTGGTTAGAATATGAAAACTAACAACCTTACGAAAACAATCAATTTTGGCATGATGAGTAGTTAACCAATCAATCCTAAAATCACATCAAAAGCAAGTATCTTTAAAGAGATAAGGTCAACGGGTAAGGTGATGGTGCCAACTTGAATCAAACAAGATTTATAAGCGGTGGATGTGATGAAAGTTTCTCTAACGGAGTTTCCACAGATAGGTCAAAGTCTAATTTCTCCGGACTCAAGTTTAAGCGTTGAGCACATGCGGGAGAGATAAATGAATGGGTAGTATGCAGATCAAGTAAGGTATAAACTTCGCAAGAATTTATAAATAGCTTACCGTGATCACCTCGTTTGGGTTCCTCGCATTATGACCGATCACAACAAACGCTCTTCCGGAATCGTTGACTTTGACTTTTTTGGGACGATCTTTTGAGTCACCGTCCCCATTGAACTAGGTTTTCGCTCTTGTCTGATCTCGGCGATATGTCCTTCCTTTCCACAATTATAGCATACCTTGAACTGTTGTGGGCGGTTTGGTGATATGTCCCTCTTTTCCACATTTGTAATATATAACCGGTGGTTGTTCTCCTCCCTTAGAACCGATTCTTGTCACGCCAAGACTGTCGTCTTCACATGGTCATTGTTAAATCTCCTCTTTTTAAAATCTTCTCTGACTCGCTTTTCTATTTTCATGGCTATGATTACCACCAGTGGTTACCATTTTGTCCGTCCTGCTTTTCTCCGCCATTGGTTATCATTATTACATTGATTGCTATCTCCGTACGATCCTGGTTGTGGTCCTCAGTTGGCCGTACTCGTTATCTCGCTCTAATAATTGAGCCTCATTTTACAACATCCGAATAGAGAAAATTTATGAGAAATGAGAGATCTTGGCGTATCTTGGGGTTTCAAACCTCTAAGAAACATCCGCGTCATACGTTCCTCATTCTCCACCAAATGAGGTGCAACACGGATAACTCGCAAACTTTGCCTCGTCTTCGAGATACCATCATGTTGTACTCGCCTCCGGTCTAATAAACTCCACTTCCTTCATATAATGAACACTTTCGGAAAGTATTTGTCATTAAATAGTTTTCAAACGTCTCCCAAGATATCTTTGAGTCTGGTGGATGGTACGCTTCACGAGACTCCCACCGATGAGTCCCGCTTTCGCCACGGAACATAAAGGTGGCGAATGGAACCTTCATTCCTCCGTGCATCCCAAGACATCGAATATCTTGGTAATTTGCTTGACCCATGTTTCCGCCGTGATCGGATCGGCTTTCCCTTAAAATTCGTGGTCCCAACTCTTTGAAGCGCTTGGTTTGTGACAACCCGTGAATTGCTATCATTTCCTCCCGTATTTTGAACACGAGTCTCCTCATTTGATTTTGCATGAACCGCAAAAAGCTTCTAAACATCCCCTCGTTCATCATCTACTCGGTGGTGTTGTTCACGGGGAGGAACATTGCCGACTGTTTGCGTTCCCCTCGTTGGTGAGTCTGAGCGTCTCCACGATCTCATTTCCATTGTTAATATTCTCGATCGACATTCTCAAATCTTGTCATAAAATAAGGGTTAATTAAGGAAATCAATATATCACATAATATCCTTATATCTTGACCAACTAAAAAATAAGCTTAGGTAGGACACACTAGCGAAGGATTTACTCGTCTCTCCCTCCTAGTTCTATTCCCCTATCTCCACTGCAGAGATCATATCCTAAGCTCGATACCAACTGTGGCGCCCCCAAAATAGGTATACATCACCACATTACGAGTTGTCAATACATGGTATGCAAAACAACTATAACTTTATTATTACAACGAAGAAAGCGTGAGTTTGAATACAAATATTATCTTCTGCAGACAATATCTATACTCAAATAAATCCTCATCACATTTATTGATACATTATTTTACAAAAATGGTGAGGACTACTAAACAATTCTTTCTAAAACCTTCATTCCATACATTCCCAGGCTACGTACTATTTATATTCTCGTCTCACGAGAAGAAAAATGGAACAAAAAGGAAAAGGGTGAGCTCAACTAGCCTAGTAAAGAATATTATGACTAAGATAATATACAACAAATTACCGTTAGTCTTCAACAGGAAAAATCTAATAGAATACAATAGACAAACAAATTTTAAATCAATATTCGCGGTGAAATAATAATTCATTAGAGGAGTTAAGTAGAGAATGCAAACTACTATCTTCTATGTATGAATTTAAAAGTTCATCGTCTATCTTTTATCCTGTAACATCAATCAATATACATCCGAATCAAATATTCATCTTTGCACTACTGGTGCCAAAGATATTCATCGATTGGTCATGTTCATCTAAACACTGTTCATCTTTGCACTACTGACC
Organism: Panax quinquefolius; assembly: GCA_020205615.1. NCBI lineage: Eukaryota > Viridiplantae > Streptophyta > Magnoliopsida > Apiales > Araliaceae > Panax > Panax quinquefolius. Next base: position 118,507,927 of record CM035161.1, read on the forward strand.
AAAGATATTCTTCAGAAATCATTCATCTTTGCACTTCTGTGCCAAAGATATTCAATAATATCATCATTTAAGGCGAGGATGATGAAAATATTTTTAAAGAAACGAATCCAAAGTGAAACAAAATGACAAGGATTAAGGATTAAGGATTAGTACTTTGTTTTATCCATGTTCAAAAATACCTCAAAATAATCATAGTGGTGTAAAATTCAAGAATGATCAAAACATGGATACAATCAAAGCTAGTATCCGAATAGATATTTTGGACAAAAAGAAGAAATTTTATTTTTATGAATTGAATAGTCTTTGTATCGTGAATAGTCAGAGTATCGTGAATAGTAACTCAGACACCAAAAGATAGAAATTCTACAAAAAAAACATCTTCACGCTTCCGCTGAATAGTACTCGTGAATAGTAACTTCGTGAATAGTAACTCATGAATAGTAACTCGTGAATAGTAACTCAAGAATAGTAACCCCGACATGAAAAAGTTCCAAATTTGATAAAAGTTTCAACCAATATTTCAAAGATAATGATATTGAAAAATAATATCATTTGAGAAGAAAATAACATCCCTTACCTCGAAAGATTAGTACTTCTAGCTAGAATATAGGGTATAGTCCTTGAAGGAACTTGCACCGTCTAACAATACTCAAAGTATACTCAAAATACTCACAAGAATATGCTCGATAATATAGAGAGAAAACTTCAGTTTCTGGTGTGATTTTCAATTCTAACCTAAGCACCCTATTTATAGGAAATTGCTTTAACACAAAGCGAAAATTTAATAAATTAATAATATAATTATATAAATTTCCTACGCATGCCTAGAATCTGATTTCAGCCATCAAACACATGCCACATTCTAGAAAAAAGTAAGAAAAACGTTTTTCTAATTTTAAATATTTTAAACTTCCAAAAATCAATTATTTGAAGCTTGGAACTTCAATAATTCATAATAAATAGCCCTTTCATCAGAAAATTCGAATCTCATGAGTTTTTATAGGAAATTCAATTCTCTACAACTTTGCAGAAGAAATTTTTCCAAATTCCAAACAGAAATTAACCGAAATCCACAAGCGGACAATTTTACATGTGGTATAATCAAATTTCTATTAATAATTGTGTCCACCAACACACAAAACATGTGTTAAACATTTAATGCCACAAAATACTCTTCCTCCTCATATACTCATATATCCCACATTCATTGTAAAAATATCATCGTTAATATATTATTAAAATAATATATTTAAATGAATTATTTTATCGAAAAAGATAAAATATTAATTTTCAACAATTGTCACATTAAAAAATTTCTCCATCTATATCCTCATAAAATCAATATTTTCCTCATCATATAAATCAATAATTAATTATTCACAAATAATATTACGTAATCACAATATTGACAACAGGCGGTTTTTTCGAAGAGGGCTTTTCAATAAGAATTTCTTTTCTTGGCGCTCAATTTAGTAACAAACCTCTCCTTAGATGTAACTTTCTAGACATTGCCAATAATGTTATCTAATAATATTATTAGGATAATATGAATTATTGCTTCGATAATGAAAAAATCTTGTATAATGACAATTATTGAAACAACAAAGAATATAAAATATCAACGCAAATTAATAATTAACTCAATAAAATCTTGAGCAGTAATTACTGTAACCATTATTGAGTAGTGCCTTCTTACGTAAGAATCAATAATTGGTGCAATCTGGTATCTTCTTGTGTTTTAACCACCAAGTATTTTAACAAAGATAACTTGAATAACAACTACCATAGTTATTTTTAAACCACTTATATTTGTCGTTTTCTTCATCCAATCGCTTTCGTTATGGGGCCCACACATGGTCGCTGCCGTCGCATGCGAATATTCCCCAACGAAGACGAATATTCCACGACCAAACGAATATTCCCCGACAATAATGAATATTTTATAACCACTTGCTTTATTTTGAAGTATTTGCGTATTTTACCCTTAACTATCCACATTAATCAAATCAACCCTTACTATTTCAAAATAATAAATAGAGAAAATTAAATTTCATTAATAATAAGTTGGGGTCTTACATATTATTTCTTTCATATTCATGAAGAGAACTTCTGTTATTCCATTATTTATTATTCTATTGGAATAACCTATATCTGCAAGCTACCCTATACTTGGTGAAATTCTTATGTTATTCCATTCTTTATTATTATGTTGGAATAACTTTGTATATGCTAAAGTACCGCATACATGGTGAAATTTTACATTATTCCATTCTTTATTATTACATTTGGAATATCACCGCGGTGCGCGTATTACGCTGACACAGTTCCATTAATTATTATTACATTGGAATAAACTGCGTCGCGATTACATCGCATGCATTGTGATTTTTTTGTTATTCCATTCTTTATTATTACGTTAGAATATCACATCGGTCTGTAATTTCGCTTTGACACTGGGTTCCGATTCTTTATTACGTCGAATATCTTGTCGTCGCGTTTACGCGTGACTGGTTCCATTCTTTATTATTCATTTGGGAATAAAGCTATGCATGCGATCTATCGCGCGATAGTGAATCCTTATGTTATTCCATTCTTTATTATTCTGTTGGAATAACCTATCTATGTGGATTACCACATGTATGGTGAATGATTCTTTGTATTCATTCCTTATTAAATTGTGGAAATGATCTGTATAAGTGGATTCTGCATGGCGAGCAAAAATCCATTTTGCGATTTCATATATTCTATTATACTCGGTTGGTTAAAGTTTTGACTTCTATACTTCATGAAATTAGTGGAATATCCTTGATATATGCGCTTCATCCAAAGATATCTTTCATGGAAATATTCTTACGAGCATTCTTGAATTTTACTCTACAAAGCGAGATCGTGTTGACAATTTGGGCGTTATTGAATTACGGATAAATTAATTCTTGAACTTGCTTTATTGGATTCTTATATCATTGTCATCATCCTCATGCTTATATTATGTTGAAAGTCATTTGTGGCTTTGTTGTGCATAGATGGACTTGGTATGATTATGACTGAGGATTATTCGGTATAATCGTGGTCGTAATGTTACAAATGATGTGTTAAAAGTTCTCATTGGCTGTAGTGCCTTGATGGATGATTGTTGGCATGATCATGACCATTGATGAATACCGAATATCCTTGGCGCGTAGTGCATGGATAATTTGTGGTTGTGATACTAATGAATATCCTTGGTAGTAGTGCGTGAATGATGTGGATTATTTATTAAATGGATTCAATGATAAAAGTGATGAAAAACCTTTTAAATCATAAAAGATAGTAGATTTTATTCTCTACTTGACTCTTTTAATGGATTGCTTGTTCCGCTGCATGATTAAACTTGATGTTTGTTATATTGTATCGGTTTAACCTTTGTTGAAGGCTAACGATAATTTATTACGTATTATCTTAGTCATAATATTTCTTCTTTGGGCTAGTTGAGTTCACCTTTTACTTTCATTGTTCTCTTCAGGAAATAAGAACGTAATGAGGGGACTAGTCGAGGAGCGGAGTGACGGTCCAAATAATAGCATTAGTAGTCCTCACTATTACATTAAATAGTGTGATAATAAATGTAATGAGGACTCGATTGAGTGTGGATATTATCAGATGATAATATTTGTATTAAAACTCATAAAGATATGTTTTGTCGTATTTTACACGACTGTTGTATAATTAAGTTGTATTTAAATTTTGTACCATGTATTTGGCGACTCAAGATAGGTGATGTATACCTATTTTGGGGGCGTCACATCAATTATTGATTTAATAATATAAAATATTGACAATAATTGAATCAAATAACGTGAGATACTATGCAGCAATTACTATAGCAATAATTGAGTATAACTGAGTGACTTCTCACGTAAGCATCAATAATCAATACCGTTTGGTACTATGTAATCACGCTTATTACTATACTTTTACCACCAGGTATTTCAACAGCTAACGGTAAAACTTCCGCCGTTATTTTTATAAAAAGATATTTCTGTCGTTTTCTAACTCCGACAATAATTCTGTTGTGGGGTCCACCAATGATTGTGTCGTCGTACGAATATTCCCTGTTAAAATGAATATTCCCCGACCAATCAAATATTATATAACAACTTGCTTACTTTGCAAAATTTATAAATATTATCCACAACTATAACATTATAATAAATTCACACCTTAATATTCAAAAATAATATTTATTGAAAAATTATTCTTTATTCATAAAAGTTGGGGTCTTACAGATGGTGGGCCGAAGTGGAGAAGAAAAGAAAATGGGACAAAGAGATCAGAAGGCCAGAAGCAATAGAGATAGAAGATGGTGGTGGAGGGGGGGATAAGTTCTAGAGAGAAGGGAGAGCTTCTCTCTCTAACTATCCATATTTGGAACTTTCTTGCTTAGCATTTTTCTTAGAAGAATAGAGATGAGGCCTTATTTAAGCGGTAAAAGAACCAACAGTTGATGAATTTTCTATTTGTTCATGATGTTTAACTGAGTTTCGATCAAAGTTTTGGAATTTTAAGATTTGTTTGAGAATTTTTTTATTTTGTTTTAATGTGGAATAAAAAGTGTTTTGCCAACTTTACCCCTACTTAAAAATTAAAATTAACAAAATTGTGAAGAAATTATTTTTTAAATACACCTTAGCAGGATATGCTCCAGTCAGGGGGTCATGTTAGCAATTTCTGACGTGTCAACAGAAATTAGATAGAAGTGGAAAAAATTAATAGTTTACTCATCTAATTGAAAAAATTGAAAGGTGAATAATCGAATTGAAATATGACAGATTGTTTAGGGTAGTGAAACATATTTAAGCCTATCTGTAATTTAATTTGAATTTTGATATATGCACGTGTACCCAAGTTAAATAAATAAATAAAATTATTTCACAAAAATGTGTCTAAAATACATAATATAAAATTTTATTAAAAAAATATTTTGTCCTAAAAATTACTTAAGTAAGGATCATTATTTTTTAAATAAAAATAAATTTATGTGTGTACGAAAATTATACAATACTCTATCTTTTATTTTTATTTTTTTATACTATACTTTGTCATTATCGTTTATCAAGTTTAAATTGACAGTGTTTGATAATTTGCACCTTCTTCAAATGAATCACATACATTACGTTTGAACCACAAACATTATACTTATAAGTAAAATGCAGTAAAATCTATATTAATAAGATATAACCAATTTTGAATTTGGGTGAGAAAGTACAAGGACGGTTCAGATTCATTCTAATTGATTTGGACGGGAAAACACAAGAACGGTTCAGATTCATTATAATTGGTTTGGCGGGAAAGGGTGGTGGGAGAGAAAGGAAGAGAGAGAGAGAGAGGGAAAATAAAAGTGAGATTGTTGAAACGAAGAGAGAAGATTTTGTTACGCCGTACCTTCAGATACAGACAATTAATAGTATATAACAAAACGGTACAATATATGTTGTGTAATGATCATTTTATTTAATTTTAATTGACACACGTTGACATTGGAATGGTAATTATGGTATTAGTTGGTGTACCTTGGAGTCGACTAACTTTTTTATCCTTTTCTTCTTTATGAGAATGGATTTGACTAACCTGAACCAAAAGCAAAATTTATTCACTTTGAGATAGGGTTGAGCAAGTAACCAAATTATAACCGAAACCGCACCAATTAAAACCGCACCAACGGTTTCGGCGTATGTGGTGGTTTTAAGTGGGTTGAATAACAAAATTTACGGTTTCGGTTTGGTTACTAGCCAAAACCGCACACATAAAACCGAAACCGCACCATGTGTGTGTGTATGTATGTATTATCTCTAGTAAATTCTAAAGTTACTTTTCACTTGAACACGCTCAGAGAAAACCCCAGTCTTGCATTGTCATTTTTTCACCAATTGAAAGAATATGATTAGAGGTTATAGAGTCAAAAATTAAGCATTTGGGTTTTGAAAATTCGAATTTTTTTGATGCGTTACGCTTATAGTTGAGGGGCCAAATTCGTTGGTTCGAGCACTTGATGCATTGGTTTAGGTCTATGCTATAGTAGTAATTGTCTAATAGATTATTTTTCAAATTAGGTACAGTTAGGATTATATTCTATAAGTCCTCCATGCAATATATAAGATAGAATTTCATTCTATCTGCAGTATATACTTTTAATTTTTGGGGAACTAGATAAAACTTCTTACTTGTTATCGAATATATGGTCTCCGTTGTTTTATATAGCGTATGTTTTAGTTTTAAAGCATCATTCCTTTATTATAAACTAAAATTATTTTATGTGTCTCACTTTTCTATGATTTGATGATGAATTTGACATGTTTGGCAGAAAGAGCTTTGTTTCTATGCTTGATATAATTCTCATTGCCAACTCTGTCACTAAGTTAATTGCTCGATGTGAGCTCTGTGTTAAATTCTATTGAAAGCTTAGAGTTTTTTGTTGTTTCAATTGGTTTTGTAACCGAAACCGCACCAATTGAAACAACACCGCACAGTTTAAAACCGCACCACACCAATCACAAGCGATTTCGTGTGCGGTTTTGGATTTGTCAAACCACACCTAAGCGGTTTCGGGTGTGGTTTGGACTCCAAACCGCACCATGCTCATCCCTACATTGAGATATAATCCACAAACTTTCTGATTAAAGATGGGTATAAAATGATAAATGTTGTTACTAAAAAAAAGAAAAAGTATATTAAGAGAAAAATCTTTTTACAAGATAGAGGTAGTAATAAATATTATAATATTTTTTTATTCAACATTACACAAAAACAACATCAACTGTATACAAAAAATATAGTCAAAATAATAAACATCCTAAATTTTGACATATACTCAAGAAAATTTAACATATAAAAATCATAATTGTAAGACCCTGAATTTTATGAAATAAAAGTATTCAATTTTTCTATTTAATAAATAGTTAAATTGATAAAAGTTTAAAGTTAAAGGTGATATATGAAATTTTTTCAAAATAAGCAAGTGGTTATAAAATATTTATTGTTGTCAGGAAATATTCATTTGGTCGTGGAATATTCTTGATATCGGGAAATATTCGTACGACGGCGCAACCATTTGTGGGCCAATAACGAAAAACTATCGGATAAAGAAAATGACACGAATGAGTTTTTTTTAATAATAACGTCATGCTTGATTCTAGATTAAAAGCATTGGAATATCCGTTGGGTAAAGTAAAGTAATCTGGCGTTGTTACATGATAGCACACAATATTGCACAATATTTTTATATTATTGTTAATTCAATAATTGTCACTGCAAAGTATTTTCCATTATCAGATCAGTAATTTATATTATTTGAATAATATTATTAGATAGCATTATTGGCAATGTCTAAGGAAGTTCTATTTAAGAAAGGGGTGTGGTCACTTAATTGCGCGACAGTAAGGATAAATCCTTATCGGAAAACCCCCTCTTTTCTGGGAATGACCTGGTTGTCAATATTGTAGTTCTATAATATTATTTATGAATAATTGATTTTAATTTATATGATAAGGAAATATTTATTTAATGTGGATATAAATGGAGGAATTTTTAGAAAAGTGATCATTGTTAAAAATTGATATTTTATCTTTTCTGATAAAATAATTCATTCAAATATATTATTATATTACATTATAAATATATAATATGATAATATAATAATATAATAATGGTGATATTTTTACACTAAATTCACGGTATATGAATAAAATGAGGAGGAAGAGTGCGAATTGGTTCTGAATAGTATTTTTGAGGATTAAAACGTGTAAAATATTTGGTGGAAGATTTTTCTAATTAGTGGGCCCTACTTGTGTGTGAAATATGCTCATTTTTGTTGGCCAAAGTGGGTGTGCGATGAATTTGATCCGTAAGTAAATTTTCAAGGATGGAATGCTATAAGATTTCATCCGTATGTAAATTCGGGTCATTTTTCGTTCGGAATTTGGACAAAAAATTTCTACAAAATTGTAGAGAATTAAATTTCATATGGAATGGACATAAGGTTCGTATTTTCTGATAAAATGACTATTTATTATGAATTATTGAAATTTCTGAATATTATTTAAATAAAAATAGGGGGTGGGACCCACTTATCCTTTTTACCTCTTGATTTTGCTAAATTTGATGGGCCCCACTTATGGAGTGCTGTGTTTGTGATGTGGTGTGCGTAACAAAAAAAAATTTAATAATATTTTATTAAATTTTCTGCTTTGGTGTTCTAAGCATTTTCCTATAAATAGGGTGCTTAGGTTAGAATTAAAAATCACACCAGAATCAGAAGTTTTCTCTCTTTATAATATCGAGCGTATTTTTGTGAGTATTTAGATACTTTGAGAGTTGATAAGCAGTGCAAGTTTTTTTCAGCATTATATCCGATATTTTAGTCAAAAGTACTTGTCTTTTGAGGTAATGGATGTTATTTTTTTTAAGTAAATGATGTTATTTCTTTTAATATCATTATATCGAAATATTGATATGAATTTTATTGTGAAACTTTATCGTTTTCATATCGGGGTTACTATTCTTGTATACAGTCTTATTCAACGTATCGACATATTTATTCATGTATATGACCTTATTTACATATCTGGCACTTTATTTACGAATCTGTGGTCTTATGCGATTTACTATTCATTCAGGGTTATTCATGACAAAATTGGTTTCTTTTTCTGACCAAATTATCATTGATTTATAAATCTTACTCTTGAAATTAAATCCATGTTTTGATCAAAATGTTTTTATTATCATATATAACATTTTTATAATCCTGATGATGAAATTTCTCTTTGACTTGAGTGTAAAGATGAATTGTTGATTGGTATGATCGTGACCATCGAATTTACAATTGATTATCTTTAGCTTAAGTGCAAAGGTGAATTGATCAACATGGTTATAATTATTGTTTATATAAATTCTGAAATGATTATATATTTCTTTGAGATATTAATATCTTTGACATGTAGTGCAAAGATGACATGTTGTTGAATATCTTTGGCCTGTAGTGCAAAGATGCCGTGTTGTTGAATATCTTTGGTCTGTAGTGCAAAGATGACCTGTTGTTGAATATCTTTGGCCCGTAGTGCAAAGACGAACTGTTGATGAATATCTTTGGCCTGTAGTGCAAAGATGACCTGTTGTTAAATATCTTTGGCATGTGGTGCAAAAACGAACTGTTGATGAATATCTTTGGCCCGTAGTGCAAAGATGAATTTATTAGTATGATTATGAACATGAACTGTAATTTGGTATAACCAAGGATGATTCTCAAGTCATATGATATCTATTATAACTTAGATGCATGGCCTCCCATGTACGAAGGTTTCCTTGAGTATTTTCCAAAGATTTTAATTTCTAAAACAGTTATTGACTGTACATTTATGTAAGGTACCATTGTAATGTGCTATGATCAAGGCACCATGAGAGTTACATATATTTGTATTAAAACTCACAGCTCATGTGTTGTCGTATTTTGCACGACAATTGTATGAATGAAGTTTGTATTTAGTTTCTGTACCATGTATTTGGCGACTCAGAATGAGTTGTGTGGACCTATTTTGAGGGCATCACAGTTGGTATGAGAGTTAAGGGATATGGTCGCTGGCGGAGATCTGAGTCTAGAACTAGGAGGGGAGATATGAGTAATATACTTTCGCTAGTGTGTGACTTACCTAAGCTGAAATTTTTTTACTTGATAAGTTGACAAATTGTGATATGTCAATTAACCTTTGTTTTGAGCTGTATTCTAGAATGAGCAATAGAGAAATAATGATGACAGAAAAGATGGAATCTAAAATGAAAGTAAGGTATTCTCAACTATTCAAAATACCAGGTACGTTAAATTCGGGGACGAAATTTCATTAGTAGGGGAGATTGTAAGACCCCGAATTTTATGAAATAAAAGTATTCAATTTTTCTATTTAGTAATTAGTTAAAATTGATAAAAGATTAAAGTTCAGGGTGATATATGTAAATTTTCAAAATAAGTAAGTGGTTATAAAATATTCATTGTTGTCGGGGAATATTCGTTTGGTCGTGGAATATTTTTGATATCAAAGAATATTCGTCCGACGGCGCAGCCATTTGTGGCTTCATAACGGAAAATTATCGAATGAAGAAAATGACACGAACGAGTTTTTTTAATAATAACGGCGAACGATTCTGTTAAAAGCTGTTGGAATACCCGATGGGTAAAGTAAAAAATGTCTGGCGTTGCACGATGTACATAGTATTACTGCTTGTATTTTTATATTATTGTTAATTCAATAATTGTCACTGCACAGTATTTCCCATTATCAGATCAATAATTCATATTATTTGAATAATATTATTAGATAGTATTATTGGCAATGTCTAAGGAAGTTCTGTGTAGAAAAGGGGTTTGGTCACCTAATTACGCGACAGTAAGGAGAAATCCTTATCGGAAAGCCCCCTCTTTTCTGGGAACAACCTGATTGTCAATATTGTAGTTCTGTAATATTATTTGTGAATAATTAATTATTGATTTATATGATAAGGAAATATTTATTTAATGTGGATATAAATGGAGGAATTTTTAGAAAATGACAATTGTTAAAAATTAATATTTTATCTTTTCTGATAAAATAATTCATTCAAATATATTATTATATTACATTACAAACATATAATGTGATAATATAATAATATAACAATGGTGATATTTTTACACTAAATTCACGGTATATGAATAAAATGAGGAGGAAGAGTGCAAATTAGGTCTGAATGGTATTTTAGAGGATTAAAACGTGTAAATTATTTGGTGGAGGATTTTTCTAATTGAGTGGGACCCACTTGTGTGTGAAATATGCTGATTTTTGTTGGCCAAAGTGGGTGTGCGGTGAATTTGATTCGTAAGTAAATTTTCAAGGATGGAATGCTATGAGATTTCATCCGTATGTAAATTTGGGTCATTTTTCGTTCGGAATTTGGAAAAACTTTCTTCTACAAAGTTGTAGAGAATTAAATTTCATATGGAATGGACATAAGGTTCGTATTTTTTTGATAAAATGGCTATTTATTATGAATTATTGAAGTTTCTGAATATTGTTTAAATTAAAAACAAGGGGTGGGATCCACTTGTCCTTTTTACCTCTTGATTTTGCTGAATTTGGTGGGCCCCACTTGTGGAGTGCTGAGATTGTGATGTGGTGGGCGTAAGAAAAAAAATAAATTTAATAATATTTTATTAAATTTTCTACTTTGGTGTTCTAAGCATTTTTTTTATAAATAGGGTGCTTAGGTTAGAATTGAAAATCACACCAGAATTAGAAGTTTTCTCTCTCTATAATATCGAGTGTATTTTTATTAGTATTAAGATACTTTGAGAGTTGATAAGCAGTGCAAATTTTTTTCAGCATTGTATCCGATATTTCATTTAGAAGTACTTGTCTTTTGAGGTAAGGGATGTTATTTTTTTTTAAGTAAATGATGTTATTTCTTTTAATATCATTATACCAAAATATTGATATGAATTTTATTGTGAAAGCTTATCTTTTTCATGTCGGGGTTACTATTCACGTATACGATACTATCACGTATACAGCACTTATAAGACCCCAACTTATTATTAATGAAATTTAATTTTCTATTTATTATTTTGAAATAGTAAGGGTTGATTTGATTAATGTGGATAGTTAAGGGTAAAATACATGAAATACTTCAAAATAAGCAAGTGGTTATAAAATATTCATTGTTGTCTGGGAATATTCGTTTAGTCGTGGAATATTAAATGCTTGTGGGGAATATTAAATGCGACAGTAGCAGACCATATGTGGGCCCATAACGAAAAGCGATTGGATGAAGAAAGCGATAAATATAAGTGGTTTAAAAATAATTGGCGTAGTTGTTACCAATTAATCTTGTTAAAATACTCTATTGGTTAAAACACAAGAAGATAGCTGCGGTATTGCACCAATTATTGATTCTTACGTGAAAGGCACTTTCAATAATGGTTACGATAATTCTTATTCAAAGATTTTTTTATTGAGTTAATAATTCTTTGCGTTGATATTTTATATTCTTTGTTGTTTCAATAATTGTCATTATACAAAGATTTTTCATTATCGAAGCAATAATTCATATTATCTGAATAATATTATTAGATAACATTATTGGCAATGTCTAGAAAGTTACATCTAAGGAGAGGTTTGGTCACCTAATTGCTTGTGACAGAAGAAGAAATTCTTATTGAAAGCCCTCTTCACAGGGGCGCACGGTTGTCAATATTGTGATTCTGTAATATTATTTGTGAATAATTAATTATTGATTTATATGATGAGAAAAATATTGATTTTATGAGGATATAGATGGAGAAAATTTTTAATGTGACAATTGTCGAAAATTAATATTTTATCTTTTTACGATAAAATAATTCATTTAAATATATTATTTTAATAATATATTAACGATGATATTTTATAATGAATGTGGGATATATGAGTATATGAGGAGGAAGAGTATTTTGTGGCATTAAATGTTAAACACATGTTTTGTGTGTTGGTGGACACAATTATTGATCGAAATTTGATTATAGCTTTGTAAAATCGCTTCGTTTGTGGATTTCGGTCAATTTCTGTTTGGAATTTGGAAAACTTTTTCTTACGCAAAGTTGTAGAGAATTGAATTTCCTATAAAAGCTCATGAGATTCGAATTTTCTGATGAAAGGGCTATTTATTATGAATTATTGAAGTTCAAGCTCTGAAATAATTGATTTTGGAAGTTTAAAATATTTAAAATTAGAAAACATTTTTCTTACTTTTCTAGAATGTTGCATGTGTTTGATGGCTGAAATCAGATTCTAGGCATGCGTAGGAAATTTATATAATTATATTATTAATTTATTAAATTTTCTGCTTTGGTGTTCTAAGCAATTTCTATAAATAGTGTCTTAGGTTAGAATTGAAAATCACACGAAGCTCAAGTTTTCTCTCTATATTATCGAAGCGTATTCTTGTGAGTATTTTGAGTATACTTTGAGTATTGTTAGGCGGTGCAAGTTCCTTCAAGACTTATACCCAGTATTCCATTTAAAGTCTTAATCTTTCGAGGTAAGGGATGTTATTTTCTTCTCAAATGATATTATTTCTTCAATATCATTATCTTTGAAATATTGGTTGAAACTTTTATCAAATTTGGAACTTTTTCATGTGGGGTTACTATTCATGAGTTACTATTCACGAGTTCTTATTCACGAGTTCTTATTCACGAGTACAATTAAATGAAGCGTGAAGATGTTTTTTGTGGAATTTCTATCTTTTGGTGTGGAGTTCTTTATTCACGTATATGGCACTATTCACGATATCGGCACTATTCAATTAGAAAAATAAAATTTCTTCTTTTGTCCAAAATATCTATTCGGATACTAGCTTTGATTGTATCCATGTTTTGATCATTCTTGAATTTTACACCACTATGATTATTTTTGAGGTATTTTTGAACATGGATAAAACAAATGCGAATCCTTAATCCTTAATCCTTGTCATTTTGTTTCTTTGGATTCGTTTCTTTAAAAATATTTTCATCATCCTCGGACTTAAATGATGATATTATTGAATATCTTTGGCACTGTAGCAAAGATGAATGATTTCTGAAGAATATCTTTGGTCACGTAGTGCAAAGATGAGCAGTGTTTAGATGAACATGACCGGTCGATGAATATCTTTGGCACGTGAGTGCAAAGATGAATATTTGATTCGAGATGTATATTGATTGATGTTACAGGATAAAAGATAGGCGATGAACTTTTAAATTCATACATAGAAGATAGTAGTTTGCATTCTCTACTTAACTCTTCTAATGAATTATTATTTCATTGCGAATATTGATTTAAAATTTGTTGTCTATTGTATTCTATTAGATTTTTCCTGTTAAAGACTAACGGTAATTTGTTGTACATTATCTTAGTCATAATATTCTTTCTTGGGCTAGTTGAGCTCACCCTTTTCTTTTTTGTTCCATTTTTCTTCTCGGGAGGCGAGAATATAGCGAGTATGCAGTCGGGGTATGGAATGAAGGTTTTAGAAAGAATTGTTTAGTAGTCCTCACCATTTTGTAAAATAATGTATCAATAAATGTGATGAGGATTTATTTGAGTATAGATATTGTCAGAAGATAATATTTGTATTCAAACTCACAGCTTTTTCTTGTTGTAATAATAAAGTTGTAGTTGTTTACATACCATGTATTGACACTTTCGAGAATAGGTGATGTATACCTATTTTGGGGGCGTCACAGTTGGTATCGAGCTTAGGGATATGATCTCTGGCGAGAGATCGGGGAATAGAACTAGGAGGGAGAGGCGAGTTAATCCTTCGCTAGTGTGTCCTACCTAAGCTTATTTTTTAGTTGAGTCAGTATATAAGGATATTATGTGATATATTGATTTCCTTAATTAACCCTTATTTTATGGCGATGATTTGAGAATGTCGAATTGAGAATATTAACAATGGAAATGAGGCGTGGAGACGCTTTTGTACTCACCAACGAGGGAGCGTCTGACAGCCAGTGTGTGGCGCCCCCAAAATTAGGTATACATCACCCATCTTGGGTCGCCACTTACATGGTGCGTAATTTAAATACAACTTATTAACATAAGCGTAGGTATGCAATACGACATAAGCCGTGAGTTTAAATACAAATATAAATCACTAGATATTATACAAACTCAAACAAAAAGTCCTCATTACAATTATTATCACACTATTTCACGAATAGTGAGGACTACTAATGCTATCTTCGTGAGGACCATCACTCGTTTCCCGACTCGTCCCAAATTATATTCTCATTTCTGAAGAGAGCGATGAAAGAAAGGGTGAGCTCAACTAGCCCAAAGAAGAAATATTATGACTAAGATAATGCAGAATAAATTATCAATAGTCTTCAACAATGTTAAAGCGATAAAATACAATGAACAACCCGGTTTAAGCTGCGGTAGGAATATGCAATCCATTAAAAGAGTCAAGTAAAAAATAAAGTCTACTATCTTTTAGGTTTTAAAGGTTTTTCATCATCATTATATTTGAGACTCACTTTAATAAATATTCCACATCATCGAATCACCCCGCACTACGCCGAGGATATTCAGTAGAATCACGACCACAATTATTCATGCACTACGGGCCAAGAATATTTGTGTATTCATTAATGGTCGTGATCATGCCAACAAGCATCCACCAATGCACTACGACCCTTTCGAGGATTTTTATCACATCATTTGTAACATTACGGTCATGATTACAAGAATAGTCTCGGTCATAATCATACCAAGTCCATCTATGCACTACTGAATGAGATGACTTTCAACATAATATAAACATGAGGATGATGACAATGATATAAGAATTCAATAAAACAAGTTCAAGAATTATTTTATCCCAGAATTATTAACGTCCAAATTAGTAAAATTCAAGAATGATCGGAAGAATATTTCCATGAAAAGATCTTTGGATGAAACGAAAATATCAAGGATATTCTACTAATTTCATGGAGTATATAAGTCAAAGTTTTAACCAACTGGGTATAATAAAGAATGGAATAACAAAAGAAATCACCGTGCATGCGGTACTTAGCCAGACGAGTTATTCAACGAGAATAATAATAACGGAACGGTCGGGTGAAATTCACAATGCTGAGGATGTTCCAACAGAATAATAAAGATGGAACCGGATCCGGTGTAAAAACACAGATAGGATATTCCAGCAGAATGATAAAGAGCGGAACCGGTCCGGTGTAAAACACATGACATGGATGTTCCAACGGAATAATAATAATAAAGCGGAACCAGGTCGGTGTAAAAACATGCGAGACAGGATGTTCCAATGAGAATAATAGAAGAATGTCACCAAGTATAGGGTAGCCCGCGTATACAGGTTATTCCAACAAAATAATAATAAAGACGGAACCAGGTCCGGTGTAAAACACATGCATGAGGATGTTCCAATGAATAATAGAAGAATGTCACCAAGTATAGGGTAAACTGCAGCGTATCTGAGTTATTCCAATGAATAATAAGCAATGGAATAAACAAGAGTTCTCTTCATGAATAAGAAAGAATAACACCCCTTACATTTGGTAGGAGATTGAATCTTCGTTAGGTGTAGTAACAAAATACTCTTTCTTCTTTCTCTTATTCTCTCTATAATTTTCTCTCTATAGCTTGAATGAATTAAGTGAAAATAATGAAGCCCTAGGCCTCTATTTATAGAAGATTTCTAGCTTAGCTTTTCACCGTGTGAAAAGGCAAGTGGCTTGATTGTTGGTTTGGCCTTTGAATGTGAAGCGACAAGTGGTTCGGCGCTTTGTAATGTGAAAGCGACAAGTGGTTCGATGTCCGGTAAAGGTAATTACTATTAGCGAAGGTAAATACTATTGACGAAGGTAAATACTATTCACAAGGATAATTACTATTATTGTGAAGGTAATTACTATTGTGAAGGTAAATACTATTCACAAGGGTAATTACTATTGACGAAGGTAATTACTTATTGACGAAGAGACTCTTAGATGATGACATATGAGCCCCCATAAAATAATCAAACTTACCACAAATCATTTTTTTTTTCATCAACACATATTTAATCTTTCAACAATTATTAATCATTTATAACTTGTCGTCTCAATTATTGATTTAATACTATAACATATTATACTGAGATGATAATTGTGACAATAATTGAATCAATAATATAAGAGATATGATGCGTGAATTATCATAGTAATAATTGAGCATAGGTGAGTGACTTCTCACGTAAGCATCAATAATCAATAGTGTGCTCTTATGCAACCACACGTATTCATTGTACTTTTACCACCGGGTAGTTCAGCGGTTTTAGCAGTAACACCTCCACGTTATTTTTATAAAATATTTTTGTCGTTTTCTCAATCAAATGCAATAATTACATTGTGGGGTCCACCAATGATTGAGCTATTATGCGAATATTCCTAACAAAAGAATATTCCCAGACCAAGCGAATATTTTATAACAACTTGCATACTTTGCAAAATTTATAAATATTACCCACAACTATAACATTATATCAAATTTATTCCATAATATTCAAAAATAATATTTATAGAAAAATTCATCTTTATTTATAAAATTTGAGGGGTCTTACAACCTCCCTTCTTATGAAATTTAAGCCCTCGAAATTAGAAGTGCGATACTGGTATGTCAAAGAGGTAAGGATACCTTGATTTCATTTGATTCTAACTCCCAAGTCATTTCCTCAACATCGTGGTTCCTCCACAAAACTTTGACTTGAGGTATAACCTTGGAGCGTAGAATATGTTCCTTCTTATCCAAAATTTGAACAGGAACCTCTTCATACGTCAAATCTTCCGCTATTTCGTCCGGTTCTAACTTCAATAATATGGTTCGGGTCTTTCATATATTTACGTAACATAGATATGTGAAAAGCGTTATGAACACGAGACATATTTGGCGGAAAAGTGAGTCTATAGGCCACGCAGTTCCTACTCGATCGAGGATTAAAATGGACCGATGAATCGAGGATTAAGTTTTCCTCTCTTTCCAAATCTTGTAACTCCTTTCCATGGAGCGACTCTTAACAACACATGATCTCCCTATATCGAATTCCACGTCCTTTCGATGAAGATCAAGCATAACTCTTTTATCGATTTTGTGAGGTTTTTATCGCTCGTTGTCGGATCGTTTGAATCTTTTAGTAGTCATACGTACCAACTCGGTCCCAAAGAACGTTGCTTCACCCACCTCATCCCAAAGATATCTTGGAAGCGACACTTTCTTCCATACAACGCTTGAATGGAGCCATGCAATACTTTGATAACTCCACCAATGGTAAGAACTTGTCCCAACTCCCTTGAAATCAAGGACACGAGTCTTAATAGATCTTCAAGAGTTTGAATAGTCCTCTCTCATTGTCGTAAATCCGTCGAGGATGATATGCCGAGCTAAATCGTGAAGTCTGTGCCCATAGCTTTTTGCAAACTAAACCAAAATCGTGAAGTGAATCTTGGGTCTCGATCGAGAAACTATGGATCTGCGGCATACCATGCGATCTTACAATCGCTTATTTATATACATCTGAGCAAGGCGTTCAAGTGTATAAGTTTCTCGTGTCGGTAAGAAATGAGCGAGACTTGGTCAATCTATCAACAATGACCCAAATCGCATCAATGCCTTGAGAAACCTTAGGAAGGCCCCAGCTTGAAATCCATGGTAATGTGCTCCCACTTCCATTACGGAATTTCAAGTGGTTGCAATGGACCTTTTGGTACTTGATGCTCCGCTTTAACTCGTTGACAAGTTAGACACCTTGAGATAAGCAAGGCGCTATCTCTCTCTTCATATTGCTCCACCAAAATGTATAGCCGAATATCATGATACATTTTGGTACCCGAGATGGATTGCAAATGGTGTGTTATGCGCCTCCATCATGATATTATACTTTAAATCGAGGTCGTTAGGAACACAAAGTGCGGAGTTGACTCAAGTACTCCTTCTTCATCGATTCTTGCTTAAGCATAGCACCTTCTTGCACTTTCTTCCTCATACGCATCGGCTCGGTGCGTAGCTTGAGCGGCTTTAACTTTATCGATTAAAGTCGGTTCTACTCGTATACTCGCTTATCATCACATGCGTCCACAGAGTCTTTAACTCTATCTCCATCCTTTGCAAGTCACACAAAATGGGCCTTTGCGTTGACAATATCTTTTCGTGCTTGCATATGATTTTCTACTCAATCGTCGGCTACCACGTTCGCTTTTCCATGATGGTATTGGATGGTATGATCATAATCTTTCAGATTCAAGCCAACGTCGTTGTCGCATGTTGAGTTCCTTTTGAGTGAAGAAATATTTGAGGCTTTTATGATCAAGTAAAGATCTCCACTTTCTCCCCATACAAGTAATGCCTCCAAATTTTAAGTGTGAAGACAACATGTTTGCTAACTCTAGATCATGAGTAGGATAATTCCTCTCATATTCTTTGAGTTGTCATGAGGCATAAGGCTATAACTTTTCCATGTTGCATAAGAACACATCCCGACCCTTTGCGAAGCATCTTTGTAGATGACAAATCCCTCCGAGCGGATGGTATTAGCCGAGCAGTCTTTGAAATAAGTCTCCTCTTGAGTTCTTGAAAACTCTTCGACATTCTTCGCTCCAACCGAACTTTGTATCTTTCCAAAGTCGGTTGAGTCGATGGAGTAGCGATTCGAGAAAATCCTTCCACGAATCTCCGATAATAACCAAACTAAGCGAAAGAAAGCTACGTACTTTGGTCATCGATTTAGGTTGTTCCCGACTTTGAATAGCTTGATCTTTCTTTGGGTCAAGCAGATATTCCATGACTTGATACCACGTGCCCAAGGAATGCTACTTCTTGAGCCGAACTCGCATTTCTTGACTTGGCATAAAGCTTATATTCACGAAGTTTTTGGATTGTCGACCTCAAGTGTTGCTCATGATCTTCACGGCTTTTGGAATAAATAAGGATGTCATCAATAAAGGCGACCACAAAGTGATCTAAATATTCCTTGAATACTCGGTTCATCATATCCATGAAGGCGGTAGGAGCATTAGTCGATCCAAAGGACATGACTAGGAATTCATAATGCCCGTCTTAGGGAGTTCGAAAGCCGTCTTTGGAATGTCGGTGGTTCTAATCTTCAATTGGTGATATCCGGAATGAAGATCAATCTTTGAAAAGAATTTGGCTCCTTCTGTTGTCAAACATGTCATCAATACGTGGCAATGGATACCTATTTTGATGGTGACATGATTCAACTCCAGATAATCAATACAAAGTCGCATACTCCCATCTTTTTCTTCTTCACGAATAGAATAGGAGCACCCCAAGGAGAAGTACTAGGACGAATAAAGCCGATGTCTAACAATTTCTGCGGTTGGGTCTTTAACTCCACGAAGTTCAATAGGAGCCATTCGATATGGGGCTTTGGAAATAGGTTTTGTCTAGGGTTCAAGGTCGATACAAAATTTAATTTCATGCTCAGGGGTAGGCCAGAAGTTCTTGGGGAATCGTCGGAAATTTATTAACAATAGGAATATCGTTTAAAAAGCGGCGTATTTTTATTTAAATCGTAACATGAGCTAAGAAAGCTTGACATCCGTTTTTCAATAAGCGAATAGCTTTATGGCTTGAGATGGCCGTGATTGATTTTAATGGTTTGGTCGTTTGAATTAGCATAATAGGTTGATTAGGAATATGAAAGCTAACAACCTTACGAAAACAATCAATTTTTGCATGATAAGTAGTTAACCAATCAATCCCAGAATCACGTCAAATACAAGTATTTTAATGAAATAAGATCGACGAGGTAAAGTGAGGTACCGATTTGAACCAAACAAGACTTATAAGCGATTGGATGTAATGAAGGTTTCTCCCGATGGAGTTTCCACGAGATAAGTCAAAGTCTAATTTCTCCGAGTCAAATTTAATCGATGGGCAAGTAGGAGAAATAAAAGAATGGGTAGAACCCAGGTATCAAATAAAGTATAGACTTCATTAGAGTTTATGATAAGCTTACCCGTGATGACCTCATTGATTCCTTGCTCTTTGGGAGGTCACAACAAACGCTCTCCCTTGCACTTCTGGGTTTTGAATTTTCAGGATGGCCTTTGGTGCCTCCATCCTAGTGAATTTGTCTTGATGAACAAAATCGAGCTAAGTGACCTTCTCTTCCACAATTATAACATGCTTTGACTGGCATGACGCATTTGGTGATGTGTCCCTCTCCTCGCATTTGAAGCATATGATGGCGGTCTTTCTCCTTCCTTAACAATGGGTCTTTGGTCGACGTCTTTCCACCATTGTTGAATCTCCGATTTCTTGAAATGTCTATTCTTATTGTTTTGGCCTCGATTACCACCAGAAGTGGTTACCATATCGGCCCATTGATTCCCTCCACGCTTGTTTGCAACCGCTTGATGACTACTCTCATTTGGTATTATAATTTTTTTGCTTACGCTCTCTTTTAGTTGTGTTGACTCATTATCGCGTTCCACTAATCGAGCCCTATTTACAACATCCGAATACAAACACGGTTTATGAGAAATAAGATGTTGGCGTATCTCGACTTCAAACCTCTTAAAAACATTCGAGCCATTCTCTCTTCATTATCCACCAAGTGGGGATATGAAACCGTGATAACTCCGCAAATTTTGCCTCGTATTGCGACACGGTCATATTGTTTTGTTCAACTTGATAAATTCCACCTCCTTCACGTATGGCGAATACTTTCGGGAAAGTATTTGTCGTTGAACAGCGACTCTGGAACTTCTCCCAATATATCTTGACAAATGAGTTGAGTACGTTTACCGATTTCCACCGAGAATCCGCCTCTCCATGCATGACATAAAAGGCGGCAAAGGGAACCTTTGCTCCTCGGAGCATCCCAAGACATCAAATATCTTGGTAATCTGCTTTATCCATGCTTCCGCCGAAGTGGTTTTGGCTCTCCTTAAACTCTGGTGGTCCCGGCTCCTTGAATTGTTTAGCGGTGACCTCGAGAGTTTTCCGTGTTTCCACCTATGTTTTGGGCGAGAGTCGTTTCTACTTTCTTTGTTGCATAAATTGCATAAAGCCTCTTAACATTTGATCATTCATCATTTGGTCGGTGTTGTTGTTTGCATGAGGATTGTCGCCTTCACGATGCATTATCACGATTATTGATATGTGGTGAATCAGCGATCGCTGCGCTCCATTGCTATTCTCAACATTCTCGGATGTCATTTTCGAGACATCGCCACAAAACAAAAGGTTAATTGACATGTAACAAATTATCCCTATCTTACGACCAACCAATAAATAACACATAAACTTAGGTAGGTCATACTAGCGAAGGTATTCCCGCTCTCTCCCTCCTAGTACTATTCTCACATCTTAGCGAGGATCATATCCCTAAGCTCGATATTTCAAATGTGGCGCCCCAAAATTAGGTATACATCACCCATCTTGGGTCGCCACTTACATGGTACTGTAATTTAAATACAACTTATTAACATAAGCGTGGTGTACAATCGACATAAAGCGTGAGTTTAAATACAAATATAAATCTACTAGATATTATACAAACTCAAACAAAAAGTCCTCATTACAATTATTATCACACTATTTCACAGATAATAGTGAGGACTACTAATGCTATCTTCAGGACCATCACTCGTTTCCCCGACTCGTCCGACTATATTCTCATTCACTCAAGAAATAAAGGAAAGAAAGGGTGAGCTCAACTAGCCCGAGAAGAAATATTATGTGGCGCCCCAAAATTATATATCGTCACCCATCTTGGGTCGCCACTTACATGGTACATAAATTCAAATACAACTTACTAATATAAGCGTAGGTATACAATCGACATATAAGCGTGAGTTTAAATACAAATATTGTCTACTAGATATTATACAAACTCAGCAGAGTCCTCATTACTACTATTATCACACTATTATCACGAGAATAGTGAGGACTACTAATGCTTATCCTGCGGACCATTACTCGTTCCCAGGCTTCGTCCCGGCTATGTTCTCATTTCACGAAGAGAAAAAGTGAAAGAAAGGTGAGCTCAACTAGCCCGAAGAAATATTATGACTAAGATAATGCGAGAATAATTTATCATTAGCCTTCAGCGGTGTTAAAGCGATAAAATACAATAGAACAACAAGTTTAAGCTGCGGCGGAATAAGCGATACATTAAAAGAGTCAAGTGAGAGAATAAAGTCTACTATCTTTTAGGTTTTAAAGGTTTTTCATCTTTGTTATAATTTGAGACTCGACTTTAATAAATAATCCACATCATCGAATCACCTTACACACTTCTGACGAGGATATTCATCAAATTATCGATGGTCATGACTATACCGAATCACCCACGGTCATAATCATACCAAAAACTATCTATCCTTTGCATTCTGAGTGCCCTTTGAGGACTTTTATCACATCATTTATAACAAGCCGTGATTATCTTAGAATGATCCTGAGTCATAATCATACTAAGTTCATCTATACACGTAAGTAGAAGATAACATAATATAACATGAGGATGATGACAATGACATAATAATTCAATAAAACAAGTTCAAGAATTATTTTATCCGGGGAATTATTAACGTCAAATTGTCAAAATAATCTTTGTTTTGTAGAGTAAAATTCAAGAATGATCGAAAAGAATATTTCCATGAAAAGATCTTTGGATGGAACGCAAATAATATCGAGGATATTCTACTAATTTCATGGAGTATAGAAGTCAAAGTTTTAACTAACTGGGTATAATAAAGAATGGAATAACAAAAGAAATCACCGTGCATGCGGTACTTGCCGCATAGGCGAGTTATTCAACAGATTAATAATAACGGAACGGTCGGGTGAAATTCACACCGAGGATGTTCAATGCAGAATAATAAAGATGGAACCGATCGGTGTAAAACACACGAGATAGGATATTCCAATGAGAATGATAAAAGCGGAACCGAAGTCCGGCGTAAAAGCCGCATGACGAGGATATTCCAGCGAGAATAATAAAAAGCGGAACCGGAAGGAGGTGTAAAACACAGAGCGAGGATGTTCCAGCGAGAATAATAATAAAAAGGCGGAACCGGTAAGGGTGTAAAACACACTGAGCGAGGATGTTCAGCAGAATAATAGAAGAATGTCACCAAGTATAGGGTAAACCCGTATCTGAGTTATTCAGCGAGAATAATAAGCGATGGAATAACAACAGTTCTCTTCATGAATAAGAAAGAATAACACCCTTACGAAGTACAACAAATAATATTCCCTACCTTGAAGAAGGCTGAATATTGGCAAGGTGAAGTAGCGAGAATACTTTTCTTCTTTCTCTCTATAGTTTCTCTCTCTAGAATTTGGTGAATTCGTGAAAATAATGAAGCACTAGGCCTCTATTTATAGAAGATTTCTAGCTTAGCTTTTGCCATTGTGAAAAGGCAAGTGGCTTGCGGCGTTGGTGATGTGAAAAGAAAAGTGGTTCGGCCTTTTGTAATGTGAAACGACAAATGGTTGGCGCTTTGTAATGTGAAAGCGACAAGTGGTTCGGCTTTTGTAATGTGAAACGACAAGTGGTTCGGCCTTTGTAATGTGAAACGACAAGTGGTTCGGCCTTTTGTAATGTGAAACGACAAGTGGTTCGGCGCTGTAATGTGAAACGACAAGTGGTTCGACGTCAGTAATGTGAAGCGACAAGTGGTTTGGACGTCTGGTAAAGGTAATTACTATTGGCGAAGGTAATTACTATTCACGAGGGTAATTACTATTGACGAAGGTAATTACTATTGACGAAGGTAAATACTATTGGCGAAGGTAATTACTATTCATAAAGGTAATTACTATTGATGAAGGTAATTACTATTCACAAAGGTAATTACTATTGACGAAGGTAATTACTATTGATGAAGATAATTACTATTCACAAAGGTAATTACTATTGACGAAGGTAATTACTATTGTGAAGAGACTCTTTGATGATGACATATAGGCCCCCCATAAAATAATCAAACTTACCACAAATGTCTCATAATGGACTCTTTATATACATCGAGGATTGTATAAATATTACCACAAATCATTTTATTTTTAATCAACACATATTTAATCTTTCAACAATTATTAATCATTTATAACTTGTCGTCTCAATTATTGATTTAATACTATAACATATTATACGGATGATCTTTGTGACAATAATTGAATCAATAATATAAGAGATATGATGCGGCAATTCTTGTAGCAATAATTGAGCATAAAGTGAGTGACTTCTCACGTAAGCATCGATAATCAATATCGTGTCTTCTTATACAACTCTGCGTATTCTTGTACTTTTACTACTAGGGTAGTTCAAGCGGTTTTAACGGTAACACCTCTGTAGTTATTTTTATAGAAAGATAATTTTGTCGTTTTTAACTACGATAATACTTAGTTAATGGGGTCCACACAATGATTGAGTAGTTGTATGCGAATATTCCCTAACAAAAAGAATATTCCCAAACCAAATGAATATTTTATAACAACTTGCATACTTTGCAAAATTTATAAATACTACCCACAACTATAATATTATCTTAAATTCACACCATAATATTAAAAAAAATTTATTTTGACAAAATTTAAATCTTTATTGATAAAATCTGGGGTCTCACAATCTCCCTCCTTATGGAATTTAAGCCCTCGAAATTAGGAGTGCGATACACAGTATGATAAAGAGGTGAGGATACCTTGAATACCTTTATCATTTGAAAACATTAAATTCATCTTTGCAATCCGCCGAAGATATTTATTCACAATTCATCTTTGCACTACTGAGGCCAAAGATATACAATTTGTAAAACCAATAATCTTTGAGGCGCTAGCGACTTAATAGTATCACGACCACGAATTATCCATGCACCTTTGGCCAAGGATATTACGTGTTTTCATTACGGTCATGATTATCGAATAATCCTTGGTCATAATCATACCAAGTCTATCAATGCACTACTGACCAAAGATGACTTTTACCACATCCATGAATTAATATTTCATTCTTTGAGACTCATTTCGATAATTAATCCATATCATCGAATCATCCCCGCACTACTGAGGCCGAGGATATTCATTAGTATCACGACCACGAATTATCCATACACTACGTGTCAAAGATAATCGTGTATTCATTAGTATCGCGACCACAAATTATCCATGCACTACGTGCAAAGATAATCGTGTATTCATTAGTATCCGACCACAAATTATCCATACACCACGTGCCAAAGATAATCGTGTATGCATTAGTATCACGACCACAAATTATCCATGCACTACGTGCAAAGATAATCGTGTATTCATTAGTATCACGACCACAAATTATCCATGCACTACGTGCCAAAGATAATCGTATTCATTAGTATCACGACCACAAATTATCCATACCACGTGCCAAAGATAATCGTGTATTCGTGTATTAGTATCACGACCACAAATTATCCATACACTACGTGCAAAGATAATCGTGTATTCATTAGTATCACGACCACAAATTATCCATACACTTCTGACCCCAAAGATAATCGTGTTTTCAATTACGGTTATGATTATCTTAAGAACAATCCACACGTCATAAGCATAAGCATACCAAGTCCATCTATGCACCTTCTGAATACGAGATGACTTTCAACATAATATAAACATAAGGATAATGATATAAAGAATCAATCAAATGAGATAAAGGATAAATATTAAACATTTATAATATAATTTATCCGAGATTCAAGAATATCCCCATGTTATCAATCACTTAATAATCTCATAATCTAATATCATTAATATTATAACAATATTTTAATCACTTCTTAAATTTATAAACAATTTATCTCAATTGTTTACGCTTTACCATATAATGCATTTAATCATTCAAAATGTCATACTCATAAGATATCATCACCAATTATCAAATCCTCATCAAAAAAAATATGCATATATTCTATATAGGATTCTCTACAGCCATAAAATCCTATTTTCAACTTTGTTACTTCACATAACATATTTAACTCATATGTTCAGAATTAACTAAACTATTTTCATGAAAAATACCAAATCAGTCCCAAAAATATTTCTTTTTCTGGGTTTTAGCATAATATAGTCCCATAATGAAAATATATTTTTCTCGAATTTTTAAAATTCATTTACTATTTTTCAAAAATCAATTTCTAATTAATTCCTTAAGAAATTAGCTACCTCAAGTTTAACTCCAAAATTCCCAAATCTTGGCAGGACCTTACACATGTTAACGTGAGTTTCAGTTTAAATTTCATGGTCATCGGAGTTATAGAACTCGGTTATAGCGATTTTTTTCATGGAAAAAACCTAAATATTGAAATAGTCATAACTTGCTCATTTTAAGTCGAGAATGAGCTCATTTTTGGACAGGATGTACTTTATACCATATACCTTCATGTCCCAAAAGGCCAGAATTTTTCTCATAATTTAAGTGGCCGAAACAGCCCGTCTAAAATCATGGCAGCAACTTTTTAGTTTTTGCAGCTTTGCACTCCTTTGCTAAAATCAGTCCACACAAAATCTACAACACCTTTTCCAGTAATTCCACTTGGATTAGTTAGGTAACTCATAGATCTAACTCTAGGACTTGACCACACTCAAAAATTCAAAATATAATAGGAGATATGGTCAATTGAATTTTATGTTACGTTTTCACCAAAATCGATTTTCAACTCTTTGTGATTTCTAAGAAACTTTCATGTTTTCACATACTAACCAACATAACTCATCTTAAAACTTACTAATACTTCATATACCCATGATTTTCATCAGTTCTATACTTTTATTATGACTTTCATCATAATCCACGTAAATGCAGATCCTTTTAGTTGAAGAAATATTTGAGGTTTAAGAAATAGGTTTTGTCTTTGGGGTCGATACAAAATTCGATTTCACGTTCTAGGGTAGGCTAGGAAGTCTTCAAGAATACGCCAAGAAATTTATTAATGATAGAAATATCATTCAAAAGCATTACTCTCGTCAAGACTTGGATAATACGTCACATTAATACCAACTGTGACTTCTATCCCTTAACTGGATAGCACCTCACAATGATACCTATCAACTTGCCATCTTGAGGTCACGGCGTCGCCTCTGAGAAATGTCGGCGGTGCATTTCACACAAGGAAGTTAACAACGAAAGGATCGGGGCTCTTTACTTATAAGCGATATAACAAATGATTGATTAACTTTAGGGTTTGGTTACTTTGAATTAAGTATAAAAGTTGGTTATGAATATAAAAGCTAACAACCTTACGAAAAGCATGATGAGTAGTTAACCAATTGATTCCTAAAATCACATCAAAGGCAAGTATTTTCAAAAGATAAGATCGACGATGTAACGTGAAAGTGTTTATTTGAATCAAACAAGATTTAAAAATAGTAGCGGTAACGAAGGCTCCTACTAACGAAGTTTCAACCAATAAGTCAAAGTCTAACTTCTCCGGAGTCAAATTTAAACGTTGAATGCAAGCAAAAGAGATAAAATAATGGGTAGAACCGGTATCTTATAAGGTATAGACTTCGCAATTTATAATTAACTAACCCGTGCTAACTTAGTTCGGTTTATTCGCTTTTTGAGAAGTCATGAAAAATACACTTCCTAAAACCAACGACTTTGTTTTGTCCATATCCACCTTTGGTGCCACCGTCCCAGCTAGACTTGACTTTGGTGCACAACAAAATTGAGCTAAATTACATTCTCTTCTTGCAATTTCCACTTCTATTATCTTTGCCATGATTACCACCGAAGTGGTTACCATTCTTAGCATGATAATTTCCCCACGATAGTTATCATTGTTCGATAGCCGTTGCCACCCGGTATGATTATTATCGTATTGTTGGTCGTTACCTTTTGTTTGAAAATTTGAATCAACACTCTCATGTGCTTCATTGCATATATCTCGGCATTTTCAGGATATCATTCTCAAACAACGTCACAAAACAAGGGTTAATTAACATATCACATATTATCCCTATATCTAAATGAACCAATTAAATACCAAATAAAATTAGGTAGGTCATACTAGCGAAGGAATTCCCGTCTCTCCCCTCTAGTTCTTATCTCACATCTCGGCCGGGGATCATATCCTAAGCTCGATACCAACTGTTGTGGCCCCCAAAATTATATATCGTCACCCATCTTGGGTGCGCCACTTACATGGTACATAAATTCAAATACAACTTACTAATATAAGCGTAGGTATACAATACGACATAAGCGTGAGTTTAAATACAAATATTGTCTACTAGATATTATACAAACTCGGCGAGGAGTCCTCATTACTACTATTATCACACTATTTCACGAATAGTGAGGACTACTAATGCTATCCTACGGACCATTACTCAGTTCCCAGGCTCGTCCCGGCTATGTTCTCATTTCACGAAGAAACGGTGAAAGAAAGGTGAGCTCAACTAGCCCAAAGAAGAAATATTATGACTAAGATAATGCAGAATAATTTATCATTAGCCTTCAACAGTGATTAAAGCGATAAAATACAATAGACAACAAGTTTAAGCTGCGTGAATAAGCAATACATTAAAAGAGTCAAGTAGAGAATAAAGTCTACTATCTTTTAGGTTTTAAAGGTTTTTCATCATTTGTTATATTTGAGACTCACTTTAATAAATAATCCATCATCGAATCAATCACCTTTTCTGACGAGGATATTCATCAAATTATCAATGGTCATGACTATATCTAGAATCACCCCTGGTCATAATCATACCAAAACTATCCATCAACGCATTACTGTGCCTTTGAGGACTTTTATCACATCATTTATAACAAGCCGTGATTATCTTGAATGATCCCTAGTCATAATCATACTAAGTTCATCTATACACGTAAGTAGAAGATAACATAATATAACACGAGGATGATGACAATGACATAATAATTCAATAAAACAAGTTCAAGAATTATTTTATCCGAGAATTATTAACGTCCAAATTGTCAAAATAATCTTTGTTTTGTAGAGTAAAATTCAAGAATGATCGAAAAGAATATTTCCATGAAAAGATCTTTGGATGGAACGAAATATCGAGGATATTCTACTAATTTCATGGAGTATAGAAGTCAAAGTTTTAACTAAGCTGGGTATAATAAAGAATGGAATAACAAAAGAAATCACCATGCATGCGGTACTTTCGCATAGGCGAGGTTATTCAACAGATTAATAATAACGGAACGGTCGGTGAAATTCACAAGCGACAACGGATGTTCCAGCAGAATAATAAAGATGGAACCGGATCCGGTGTAAAAACACACGATAGGATATTCAGCGAGAATGATAAAGAGCGGAACCGGTTAACCGGTCCGTGTAAAACGCATGACGAGGATATTCAGCGAATAATAATAAAAGGCGGAACCGAAGGTGTAAAACACATGCAGCAGGATGTTCCAGCAGAATAATAATAAAGCGGAACCGGTCAGGTGTAAAACACATGAGCAGAGGATGTTCCAGCGAGAATAATAGAAGAATGTCACCAAGTATAGGGTAAACCACATTATACTGAGTTATTCAAGCAGAATAATAAGCAATGGAATAACAACGCAGTTCTCTTCATGAATAAGAAAGAATAACACCCCTTTACGGTACAACAAATAATATTCCCTACCTTAGAAGAACCGAATATTGGCAAGGTGAAGTAGCGAGAATACTTTTCTTCTTTCTCTCTATAGTTTCTCTCTCAGAGTTTCGGTGAATTCGTGAAAAATAATGAAGCACTAGGCCTCTATTTATAGAAGATTTCTAGCTTAAAGACTTTTGCCGTATGAAAAGGCAAGTGGCTTGATTTGGTGATGTGAAAAGAAAAGTGGTTGGCTGTAATGTGTAATGTGAAAGCGACAATGGTTCGGCCTTTTGTAATGTGAAACGACAAGTGGTTTGGCCGTAATGTGAAACGACAAGTGGTTCGGCCTTTGTAATGTGAAACGACAAGTGGTTCGGACCTGTAATGTGAAACGACAAGTGGTTCGGCCTTTGTAATGTGAAGCGACAAGTGGTTCGGACGTCTGTAATGTGAAACGACAAGTGGTTTGACGTCTGGTAAAGGTAATTACTATTGTGAAGGTAATTACTATTCACAAAGGTAATTACTATTGTGAAGGTAATTACTATTGCGAAGGTAAATACTATTTGAAGGTAATTACTATTCACAAAGGTAATTACTATTGTGAAGGTAATTACTATTCACAAAGGTAATTACTATTGACGAAGGTAATTACTATTGTCGAAGATAATTACTATTCACAAAGGTAATTACTATTGACGAAGGTAATTACTATTGACGAAGAGACTCTTTGATGATGACATATAGGCCCCCCCATAAAATAATCAAACTTACCACAAATGTCTCATAACAGACTCTTTATATACATCAAGGATTGTATAAATATTACCACAAATCATTTTATTTTTAATCAACACATATTTAATCTTTCAACAATTATTAATCATTTATAACTTGTCATCTCAATTATTGATTTAATACTATAACATATTATACAGATGATACTGTGACAATAATTGAATCAATAATATAAGAGATATGATCTGACGCAATTCTTTGTAGCAATAATTGAGCATATTGAGTGACTTCTCACGTAAGCATCAATAATCAATATCGTGTACTCTTATACAACTCTGGCGTATTCTTGTACTTTTACTCTAGGGTAGTTCAACAGTTTTAACGGTAACACCTCTGCCGTTATTTTTATAGAAAGATAATTTTGTCGTTTTCTAACTACGATAATACTTCCGTTGTGGGGTCCACCAATGATTGAGCCGTTGTACGAATATTCCCTAACAAAAAGAATATTCCCCGACCAAATGAATATTTTATAACAACTTGCATACTTTGCAAAATTTATAAATACTACCCACAACTATAATATTATCTTAAATTCACACCATAATATTAAAAAAAAATTATTTCGACAAAATTTAAATCTTTATTGATAAAATCTGGGGTCTCATATATTATGACTAAGATAATGCGAGAATAAATTATCAATAGTCTTCAACAATGTTAAAGCGATAAAATCTGATATAGACAACCGGTTTAAGCTCAAATGAATATTTAATCCATTAAAAGAGTCAAGTAGAAAATAAAGTCTACTATCTTTTAGGTTTTAAAAGGTTTTTCATCATTTGTATATATTTGAGACTCAAACTTTAATAAATATTCCACATCATCGAATCACCCCCAAGACACTACTGGCCGAGGATATTCTCAGAGTATCACGACCACAATTATTCATGACTACGGGCCAAGAATATTTGTGTATTCATTAATGGTCATGATCATGCAACAACATCCACCAATGCACTACTGACCATCGAGGATTTTTATCACATCATTTGTAACATTACTACCATGATTACATAGAATAGTCTCTCGGTCATAATCATACCAAGTCCATCTATACTATACGGGCCATGAGATGACTTTCAACATAATATAAACATGAGGATGATGACAATGATATAAGAATTCAATAAAACAAGTTCAAGAATTATTTTATCCAGAATTATTAACGTCAAATTAGTAAAATTCAAGAATGATCGGAAGAATATTTCCATGAAAAGATATGGATGAAACGCAAATATCAAGGATATTCTACTAATTTCATGGAGTATAGAAGTCAAAGTTTTAACCATTTGGGTATAATAAAGAATGGAATAACAAAAGAAATCACCATGCATGCAGACTTGGCGATGACAAAAGTTATTCCAAGAATAATAATAACGGAACCAAGTCGGGTGAAATTCACACAAACAAGATGTTCCAAACAGAATAATAAAGATGGAACCGAGATCCGATTGTAAAACACACGAGATAGGATATTCCAAAAGAATGATAAAGCGGAACCAGTCGGTGTAAAAAAAACACATGCATGAGGATGTTCCAAGCAGAATAATAATAAAGAGCGGAACTAGGTAAATTGTAAAAAACACGAGCAGGATGTTCCAATGAGAATAATAGAAGAATGTCACCAAGTATAGGTAAACCAGCGTATACAAAAGTTATTCCAACGAGAATAATAATAAAAGAGCGGAACCAGTTAGGTGTAAAAAACACAGATGAGGATGTTCCAATGAATAATAGAAGAATGTCACCAAGTATAGGTAAATTAAGCGCGATACAAAGTTATTCCAATAGAATAATAAGCAATGGAATAACAACAGTTGTGACGCCCCCAAAATAGGTATACATCACCCATTCTGAGTTGTCAATACATGGTATAGAAACAACTACAACTTTATTATTACAACAGTAAAACTGTGAGTTTAAATACAAATATTATCTTCTAGACAATATCTATACTCAAATAAATCCTCATCACATTTATTGATACATTATTTTACAAAAATGGTGAGGACTACTAAACAACTCTCTCTAGAACCTTCATTCCATACCCCGACTCGTACTTGCTATATTCTCGCCTCCTGAGAAAAATGGAACAAAAAGGAAAAGGGTGAGCTCAACTAGCTCAGTAAAGAATATTATGACTAAGATAATATACAACAAATTATCGTTAGTCTTCAACAGGGAAAAATCTAATAGAATACAATAGACAACAAATTTTAAATCAATATTCGCAGCGGAAATAATAATTCATTAGAAGAGTTAAGTAGAGAATGCAAACTACTATCTTCTATGTATGAATTTAAAAGTTCATCGTTTATCTTTTATCCCTGTAACATCAATCAATATACATACCGAACTAAATATTCATCTTTGCACTACAAAGCCAAAGATATTCATCATTAGTCATGTTCATTTAAACACTGTTCATCTTTGCACTCACGGCCAAAGATATTAATCATCGGTCATGTTCATTTAAACACCTGCTCATCTTTGCACTACGGCCAAAGATATTCTTCAGAAATCATTCATCTTTGCACTACAGGCCAAAGATATTCAATAATATCATCATTTAAGACTGAGGATGACGAAAAATATTTTTAAAGAAACGAATCCAGTGAAACAAAATGACAAGGATTAAGGATTAAGGATTCGTACTTTGTTTTATCCATGTTCAAAAATACCTCAAAAATAATCATAGTGGTGTAAAATTCAAGAATGATCAAAACATGGATACAATCAAAGCTAGTATCCAGAATAGATGTTTTGGACAAAAAGAAGAAATTTTATTTTTCGGTGAATAGTGTCGTATACGTGAATAGTGCCGTATACGTGAATAGTAACTCCGACACCAAAAGATAGAAATTCCCCAAAAAACATCTTCACGCTTCATGAATAGTAACTCGTGAATAGTAATTCATGAATAGTAACCTCATATGAAAAAGTTCCAAATTTGATAAAAGTTCCAACCAATATTTCAAAGATAATGATATTGAAGAAATAATATCATTTGAGAAGAAAATAACATTCCTTACTTGAAAGATTAAGTACTTTAATTTGGAATAGGGTATAGTCTTTGAAGGAACTTGCACATAATCTAGCAATACTCAAAGTATACTCAAAATACTCACAAGAATACGCTCGATAATATAGAGAGAAAACTTCAGTTTCTGGTGTGATTTTCAATTCTAACCTAAGCACCCTATTTATAGGAAATTGCTTAGAACACCAAAGCAGAAAATTTAATAAATTAATAATATAATTATATAAATTTCTTACACATGCCTAGAATCTGATTTCAGCCATCAAACACATGCCACCTTCTAGAAAAAGTAAGAAAAAACGTTTTTCTAATTTTAAATATTTTAAACTTCCAAAAATCAATTATTTCGGAGCTTTGGAACTTCAATAATTCATAATAAATAGCCCTTTCATCAGAAAATTCGTATCTCGCGTGTTTTTATAGGAATTTTAATTCTCTACAACTTTGCAGAAGAAAATTTTTCCAAATTCCAAATAGAAATTGACCGAAATCCACAAACGAAGGCGATTTTAAATTTATAATCAAATTTCAATCAATAAATGGGATCCATGAGACATGTTTAACATGTTTTAAACATTTATTGCAACAAAATACTCTTCCTCCTCAGATACTCATATATCCCACATTCGTTGTAAAAATATCACCATTATTATATTATTAAAATATAATAATATATTTAAATGAATTATTTTATCGAAAAAGATAAAATTTCAATTTTCAACAATTGTCACATTAAAAATTTTCTCCATCTATATCCATATAAAATTAATATTTTCCTCATCATATGAATCAATAATTAATTATTCACAAATAATATTCTGAGAATCAGATTATTGTGACAACCGTGGTTCAGGGATAGAGGGCTTTCCAATAAGAATTTCTTCTTCTTGGTAGCGCAATTAGGTGACCAAACCTCTCCTTAGATGTAACTTTCTAGACATTGCCAATAATGTTATCTAATAATATTATTCAGATAATATGAATTATTGCTTCGATAATGAAAAATCTTGTGTAATGACAATTA
Organism: Panax quinquefolius; assembly: GCA_020205615.1. Classification (NCBI taxonomy): domain Eukaryota; kingdom Viridiplantae; phylum Streptophyta; class Magnoliopsida; order Apiales; family Araliaceae; genus Panax; species Panax quinquefolius. The sequence goes on from CM035161.1 coordinate 118,542,941, forward strand.
TTGAAACAACAATGAGAATATAAAATATCAACGCAAACAATTATTAACTCGATAAAAATCGAATTTGAGCGATAATTATCGTAACCATTATTGAGTAAGTGCCTTCACGTAAGGATCAATAATTGGTGCAATACTGGTATCTTCTCGTGTTTTAACCACAAGAGTGTTTTAAAAATATTAACTTGTAGAATAACTACGCTAGATTATTTTTAACCAACTTATATTTGTCATTTTCTTCATCCAATCGCTTTCAGTTATGGGGCCCACACATGGTCGCTGCTTGCCGTCGCATGCGAATATTCCCTGACAAAGATCGAATATTCCACGACCAAACGAATATTCCCAAACAACAATGAATATTTTATAACCACTTGCTTATTTTGAAATATTTGCGTATTTTACCCATAACTATCCACATTAATCAAATCCACCCTTACTATTTCAAAATAATAAATAAAGGAAATTCCTTTTTATTTAAAAAATTTTGGGGTCTTACAACCTCCCTCCTTATGAAATTTCGTCCTCAAAATTGGACGACGTACACGGTGTTTGAAAAGGTGAGGATACCTCGCTTTCATTTTCGTTTCAATTCAGTCATTTCCTCTATAGCATGATTCCTCCACAAAACTTTAACTTGTGGTATGACCTTTCTTGGCGTGGGACATACTCCTTCCTATCCAAAATCTTGTGGTACCTCCTCACACGTTAAGTCTTTGGCTATCTCGTCCGGTTCTAACTCTATAACGTGGTTCGGATCTTTCACATATTTCTGAAATATGAGATATATGAAAACACATTATGAACACGAGAGACATACTTGGAGGTAACGCAAGTCTATAGGCTACATTTCCTACTCGGTCAAGAATTTGAAATGGACCAATAAATCGTGGATTGAGCTTTCCTCTCTTCCCAAATCTTGTAACTCCCTTCCATGGAGCAACTCGCAACAATACATGATCCCCCACACTAAATTCCACGTCCTTTCGATGAAGATCCGCATAACTCTTTTGTCGATCTTGTCGCTTTTGTATCGTTGTCGAATCATTTGGATCTTTTCGATAGTCATAAATACGTCTTAACTTTCGGGTCCCAACAATGTTGCTTCACCCACCTCATCCCAACATATTGAGAAGCGACATTTTCGTCCATATAATGCTTCAAATGGAGCCACACCTATACTTGCTCGATAACTTTGTTGTTGTAGGAGAATTCCACCAATGGTAAATACTTATCCCAACCGCCCTTGAAGTTCAGGACACGAGTCTTAATAAATCTTCAAGAGTTTGAATAGTCCTTTCGATTGTTCGTCTGGTTTGAGGATGGTATATGCCGAATAATCGTGAATCCGTGCCCATAGCTTTTTTGCAAGCTAACCCAAAATCTTGAAGTGAATCTTGGGTCACGATCAAAACTATGGATACAGCATGCCATGCAACCTCACAATTTCATTCACGTATATACTAGCAAGACGTTCAAGGGAATAAGTCTCCCGTATCGGCAAGAAATGAGCAGACTTGGTTAATCTATCAACAATAACCCAAATAGCATTGATGCCTTGAGAAACAGTAGGAAGACCCGTAACGAAATCCATGGTAATGTGTTCCCACTTCCATTTCGGAATCTCAAGTGGTTGCAACGGACCCTTAGGTACTAGATGCTCCGCCTTTACACGTTGGCAAGTTAAACACATCGAGATAAACTTTGCAATCTCTCTCTTCATATTGTTCCACCAAAATGTATGTCGAAGATCACGATACATTTTAGTACTTCCTGGATAGATTGCAAATGGTGTATTGTGTGCCTCCATCATAATCTTGTACTTCAAATCAGAGTCGTTAGGAACATAAAGTCTAGAGTGGACTCGAAGTATTCCTTCTTCATCAATTCTCGCTTCCGGAATAGCTCCTTCTTGTACTTTCTTCTTCATACGCATCAAACTCGGGTTTCGGTGGCTTGAGCAACCTTAACTTTTTCTATTAAAGTTGGCTCTATCGTATACTTGACATCATTGCACTCGTTCCTCGTGATATGATCTTCTACTCAACGCGTCGTCACTACCACGTTCGCTTTTCGGGATGGTATTGAATAGTGTGGTCGTAGTCTTTCAATAGCTCGAGCCAACGTCATTGCCGCGTATTGAGTTCTTTTTTAGTGAAGAAATATTTAAGGCTTTTATGGTCGAATATATCTCAACTTTCTCCTCATATAGATAGTGTCTCCATATTTTTTAGCGTGAAACGATTGGCGCTAACTCTAGATCATGAGTAGGATAATTCCTCTCATACTCTTTAAGTTGTCGCGAGGCATAGGCTATGACTTTCCCACGTTGCATGAGAACACATCCTAACCCTTTGCACAAGCATCATTTGTAGATAACAAATCCATCCGAACCGGATGGTATTGTTAGAACAGTCTTAGAAATAAGTCTCCTCTTAAGCTCTTGGAAACTCTTTCGCGATTCTTCGCTCCAAACGAATTTCAGTATCCTTTCGAGTTAATTTGAGTTAATGGAGTAGCGATTCGAGAAAACCCTTCCACGAATCTCCGATAATAATAACCATTTAAGCCCAAAAAGCTACGTACTTGATCCACCGACTTGTTGCTCCCAACTTTGTATTGCTTCAATCTTGGCGGGTCCACGGATACTCCATGTTTTGACACCACGCGTGCCCAAGGAATGCTACTTCCTCGAGCGTAACTCGCATTTCTTCAATTTGGCATATAGTTTGTTTTCACGAAGCCTTTGGAGTACCAAACTTCAAATGGTGCTCATGATCTTCACGACTTTTGGAATATATGAGGATGTCATCAATAAAGACAACAACGAATTGATCCAAATATTCCTTGAATGCTCGGTTCATCATATCCATAAAAGCCGCGGAGCATTAGTCAATCCGAAAGACATGACTAAGAATTCATAATGCCCATACCGAAGTTCGAAGGCGGTCTTTGGAATATCCTCGATTCTAATCTTCGGTGATGATATCCGTAAGCGAAAATCGATTTTTGAAAAGAATTGTGCCCTCTTGCAATTTGGTCAAACAAGTCATCAATACGAGGTAGAGGATACCTATTCTTGATGGTGACATGGTTCAATTCCGATAGTCAATACAAAGTCGCATACTCCGTCTTTTCTTTTTACAAATAAAGCAGAGCACCTCGAGGAGATGTATCCAACAATTCACGTAGTTGGACTTTTAACTCCTCAAGTTCAATAGGAGCCATTCGATATGGGGTTTTAGAAATGGGCTTTTGTACTGAGTTCAAGATCAATAAAGAATTCAACTTCACGTTCGGGGTAGGCCAGGAAGTTCTTCAGAAATACGTCGGAGAAAGTCAATAACAACAGGAATATTATCCAAATTTGACGTGTCTTTATTCAAATTGATAACATGGGCTAAGAAAGCTTGACATCCGTTTTTCAATAAACGAATAGCTTTATGATTAGATATGCGGTGATTGATTTTAATGGTTTAGTTGTTTGAATTGCATACAACGGGTTGGTTAGGAATATGAAAACTAACAACCTTACGAAAACAATCAATTTTGGCATGATGAGTAGTTAACCAATCAATCCCTAAAATCACATCAAAAGCAAGTATCTTTAAAGATATAAGGTCAACGGTAAGGTGATGGTGCCAACTTGAATCAAACAAGATTTATAAACGATGGATGTGATGAAAGTTTCTCTAACGGAGTTTCCACAGATAGGTCAAAGTCTAATTTCTCCCGAGTCAAGTTTAAGCGTTGAGCACAAGCGAGGAGAGATAAATGAATGGGTAGCACCGGATCAAGTAAGGTATAAACTTCGCAAGAATTTATAAATAGCTTACCCGTGATAATCTCGTTTGGGTTCCTCGCATTATGACCGATCACAACAAACGCTCTTCCGGAATCGTTGACTTTGACTTTTCCGGGACGATCTTTTGAGTCACCGCCCCATTGAACTAGGTTTCGCTAACCGCACAATCTCAAGCGATATGTCCTTCCTTTCCATAATTATAGCATACCTACCTTGAATTGTCAGGCGGTTTGGTGATATGTCCCTCTTTTCCGCATTTGTAGCATATGACCGGTGGTCGTTCTCCTCCCTTAGAACCCGATTCTTCACAACCTTCGTCGTCTTCACATGGTCGTTGTTAAATCTCCTCTTTTAAAATCTCCTCTCGACTCGCTTCTTCTATTTTCATGGCCATGATTACCACCGAGTGGTTACCATTTCTGTCCGTCTGCTTTCTTCCGCAGTTATCATTATTCATTGATCGCTATCTCCGGTACGATCCACAGTTATGGTCCTCGGTTGACCGTACTCGTTATCTCGCTCTAATAATTGAGCCACTTTTACAACATCCGAATAAAGAGAAAATTTATGAGAAATGAGATCTCGACGTACTGTCCGGGTTTCAAACCTCTAAGAAACATCCGCATCATCGTTCCTCATTCTCCACCAAATGAGGTGCAAAACTGGATAACTCGCAAACTTTGCCTCGTCATCGAGACACCGCTCACGTTGTTCTCGCTCCGATCTAATAAACTCCACTTCCTTCATATGACGAACACTTTCGTGAAAGTATTTGTCATTAAATAGCTTTTCAAACGTCTCCCAAGACATCTTTGAGTGCATTTGGATGGGTACGCTTCATGAGACTCCCACCGATGGTCTGCTTCGCCACGGAACATAAAGGTGGCGAATGGAACCTTCTGTTCTCCGTGCATCCCAAGACATCGAATATCTTGGTAATTTGCTTGACCCATGTTTCGCCATGATCGGATCGGCTTCCCTTAAATTTCGTGGTCCCAACTCTTTGAATCTTGCTTGGTGTGACAACCCGTGAATTGCTATCATTTCCTCTCGTATTTTGAACACGAGTCTCCCTCGTCGATTTTGCATGAAGCTGCAAAAACTTCAAAACATCCCTCGTTCATCATCTCGCTTTCGGTGTTGTTTCATGGGAGGAACATTGCCACTGTTTACGTTTCTCCTCGTTGGTGAGTCTGAGCGTCTCCACGGTCTCATTTCCATTGTTAATATTCTCAATCGACATTCTCAAATCATCATAAAATAAGGGTTAATTAAGGAAATCAATATATCACATAATATCCCTATATCTTGATTAACTAACAAATAAGCTTAGGTAGGACACACTAGCGAAGGATTTACTCTCTCTCCCTCCTAGTTCTATTCCCGATCTCCATGGAGATCATATCCCTAAGCTCGATACCAACTTGTGGACGCCCCCAAAATAGGTATACATCACCCATTCTCGAGTTGTCAATACATGGTATAGAAACAACTACAACTTTATTATTACAACAAAGAAAGCTGTGAGTTTAAATACAAATATTATCTTACAGGCAATATCTATACTCAAATAAATCCTCATCACATTTATTGATACATTATTTTACAAAAATGGTGAGGACTACTAAACAACTCTCTCTAGAACCTTCATTCCATACCCCACTCGTATACTCGCTTATATTCTCGCCTCCCGAGAAAAATGGAACAAAAAGGAAAAGGGTGAGCTCAACTAGCTCGATTAAAGAATATTATGACTAAGATAATATACAACAAATTACCGTTAGTCTTCAACAGGAAAATCTAATAGAATACAATAGACAACAAATTTTAAATCAATATTCATAAATTGAAATAATAATTCATTAGAAGAGTTAAGTAGAGAATGCAAACTACTATCTTCTATGTATGAATTAAAAATGTTCATCGTCTCATCTTTTATCCCCTGTAACATCAATCAATATACATCGGAACCAAATATTCATCTTTGCACTACTGTGGGCCAAAGATATTCATCGATTGGTCATGTTCATTTAAACACTGTTCATCTTTGCACTACTGGGCCAAAGATATTCGATCGATCAGCCATGTTCATCTCAACACTGTTCATCTTTGCACTACAAAGCCAAAGATATTCTTGAAATCATTCATCTTTGCACCATGAGCCAAAGATATTCAATAATATCATCATTTAAGACCGAGGATGACGAAAAATATTTTTTAAAGAAACGAATCCGATTGAAACAAAATGACAAGGATTAAGGATTAAGGATTCGTACTTTTGTTTTATCCATGTTCAAAAATACCTCAAAAATAATCATAGTGGTGTAAAATTCAAGAATGATCAAAACATGGATACAATCAAAGCTAGTATCCGAGAATAGATGTTTTGGACAAAAGAAGAAATTTTATTTTTATGATTGAATAGTCCAGTATCGTGAATAGTGCTTAGTATCACGTGAATAAGTAACTCGACACCAAAAGATAGAAATTCCCCAAAAAACATCTTCACGCTTCATGAATAGTAACTCGTGAATAGTAATTCATGAATAGTAACCCCGACATGAAAAAGTTCCAAATTTGATAAAAAGTTCCAACCAATATTTCAAAGATAATGATATTGAAGAAATAATATCATTTGAGAAGAAAATAACATTCCTTACTTGAAAGATTAAGACTTAATTTGGAAATCTAGGGTATATAGTCTTTGAAGGAACTTGCAACCGTCTAGCAATACTCAAAGTATACTCAAAATACTCACAAGAATACGCCGATAATATAGAGAGAAAACTTGATTTCGGTGTGATTTTCAATTCTAACCTAAGCACCCTATTTATAGGAAATTGCTTAGAAACACCAAAAAGCGAGAAAATTTAATAAATTAATAATATAATTATATAAATTTCTTACACATGCCTAGAATCTGATTTCAGCCATCAAACACATGCCACCTTCTAGAAAAAGTAAGAAAAAACGTTTTCTAATTTTAAATATTTTAAACTTCCAAAAATCAATTATTTTGAGCTTTGGAACTTCAATAATTCATAATAAATAGCCCTTTCATCGGAAAATTCAGTATCTCGCGTGTTTTTATAGGAATTTTAATTCTCTACAACTTTGCAGAAGAAAATTTTTCCAAATTCCAAATAGAAATTGACCGAAATCCACAAACAGACGATTTTACAGGCTATAATCAAATTTCAGTCAATAAATGGGGTCCACCGACATGTTTAACATGTTTTAAACATTTATTGCAACAAAAATACTCTTCCTCCTCGTATACTCATATATCCCACATTCGTTGTAAAAATATCACCATTATTATATTATTAAAATATAATAATATATTTAAATGAATTATTTTATCAGAAAAAGATAAAATTTCAATTTTCAACAATTGTCACATTAAAAATTTTCTCCATCTATATCCATATAAAATTAATATTTTCCTCATCATATGAATCAATAATTAATTATTCACAAATAATATTACGTAATCACATTATTGACAACCAGCAGCGGTCCAGGGATAGAGGGGCTTTCAATAAGAATTTCTTCTTCTTTGGCGCCGCAATTAGGTGACCAAACCTCTCCTTAGACAAAACTTTCTAGACATTGCCAATAATGTTATCTAATAATATTATTCAGATAATATGAATTATTGCTTCGATAATGAAAAATCTTGTGTAATGACAATTATGAAACAACAAGAATATAAAATATCAATGCAAGCAATTATTAACTCAATAAAATAATTGAACAAGTAATTATCGTAACCATTATTGAGTAGTGCCTTCACGTAAGGATCAATAATTGGTGCAATACCGCAGTGTCTTCTTGTGTTTTAACCACCGAGTGTTTTAACAAAGATTAATCAGTAATAACTACTGTAGATTATTTTTAACCAACTTATATTTATCGTTTTCTTCATCCAATCGCTTTTTCAAGTTATGGGGCCCACACATGGTCGCTGTGGTCGCATACGAATATTCCCGATAGTACGAATATTCCACGACCAAACGAATATTCCCTAACAACAATGAATATTTTATAACCACTTGCTTATTTTGAAATATTTGCGTATTTTACCCATAACTATCCACATTAATCAAATCCACCCTTTACTATTTCAAAATAATAAATAAAGGAAATTCCTTTTATTTAAAAAAAATTTGGGGTCTTACAATGATTCTCTTGAATGAATAAGAAAGAATAACACCCCTTACATTTGGTAGGAGATTGAATCTGCAGAATTAGTAGTAACAAAATACTCTTCTTCTTCTCTCTTATTCTCTCTATACTTTCTCTCTCTATAGCTTTGAATGAATGAATTGTGAAAATAATGAAGCCCTAGGCCTCTATTTATAGAAGATTTCTAGCTTAGCACGCCGCCGATGAAAAGGCAAGTGGCTCGATTTGACATTTGGTTTGACTTTGTAATGTGAAACGACAAGTGGTTCGGACGCTCGTAATGTGAAAGCGACAAGTGGTTCGACGTCGGTAAAGGTAATTACTATTAACGAAGGTAAATACTATTGATTGAAGGTAAATACTATTTACAAGGATAATTACTATTAACGAAGGTAATTACTATTGATGAAGGTAAATACTATTCACAAGGGTAATTACTATTGACGAAGGTAATTACTATCGATTGAAGAGACTCTTAGATGATGACATATGAGCCCCCATAAAATAATCAAACTTACCACAAATCATTTTTTTCATCAACACATATTTAATCTTTCAACAATTATTAATCATTTATAACTTGTCGTCTCAATTATTGATTTAATACTATAACATATTATATGGATGATCTTGTGACAATAATTGAATCAATAATATAAGAGATATGATGCGAAGAATTCGTAGCAATAATTGAAAGCATAACCGAGTGACTTCTCACGTAAGCATCAATAATCAATACTGGTGCTACTTTATGCAACCACAGCAGACATCGTACTTTTACCACCGGGTAGTTCAAGCAGCTTTTAACGGTAACACCTCCGTAGTTATTTTTATAAAATATTTTTGTCGTTTTCTCAATCCATAATAATAATTACATTATGGGGTCCACCAATGATTGAGCCATTATACGAATATTCCCTAACAAAAAGAATATTCCCCACCAAAACGAATATTTTTTATAACAACTTGCATACTTTGCAAAATTTATAAATATTACCCACAACTATAACATTATATCAAATTTATTCCATAATATTCAAAAATAATATTTATTGAAAAATTCATCTTTATTTATTAAATTTGGGGTCTTACAGTGGTGGCTATGTTCCTCCGTGAACAACACCTTTGTTTATGCGAGATGATGAGAGAGGATGTTTAGAAGCTTTTTGCGATTCATGCAAAATCGCACGAGGGAGACTCGTGTTCAAAATACTGAGGAGAAATGATAGCAATTCACGGGTTGTCACAAACAAGCGATTCAAAGAGTTGGGACCACGAATTTAAGGGAAAAGCGGATCCGATCATGGCGGAAACATGGGTCAAGCAAATTACCAAGATATTCGATGTCTTGGGATGCACGGAGGAACGAAGGTTCCATTCACCACCTTTATGTTCCGTGGCGAAGGCGAGACTCATTGGTGGGAGTCTCGTGAAGCGTACCCATCCAAACCAAGACTCAAAGATGTCTTGGGAGACGTTTGAAACTATTTAATGACAAATACTTTCACGAAAGTGTTCGTCTATATGAAGGAAGTGGAGTTTATTAGTGGAGCGAGAACAACATGGCGGTATCTCGAGACGAGGCAAAGTTTGCGAGAGTTATCCGAGTTTGCACCTCATTTGGTGGAGAATGAGGAACGATGACGCGGATGTTTCTTAGAGGTTTGAAACCCAAGATACGTCAAGATATCTCATTTCTCATAAATTTTCTCTCTATTCGGATGTTGTAAAAATGAGGTTCAATTATTAGAGCGAGATAACGAGTACGGTGTTGAGGGACCACAACCAGGATCGTGCGGAGATAGCGATCAGCGAATAATGATAACCAAATGAGAAAAAAGCGAGACGGACAAAAATGGTAACCACTACGGTGGTAATCATGGCCATGAAAATAGAAGAAGCGAGTCGGGGAGGAGATTTTAAAAAGAGGAGATTTAACAACGACTGACGTATGAAAACGACAGTCTTGGCAAAAGAATCGGTTCTAGGGAGGAGAAACGACCACCGGTCGTATATGTTACAAATGCGGAAAAGAGGACATATCGGTCAAACTACCCACAACAGATTCAAGGTATGCTATAATTGTGGAAAGGAAGGACATATCGCTCGAGATTATGACAAGAGAGAAACCTAGTTCAGTGGGGACGGTGACTCAAAAGATCGTCGAGTAAAAGTCAAAGTCAACGATTCCGGAAAGGCGTTTCTTGTGGTGGTCATAATGCGAGGAACCCAAACGAGGTGATCACGGGTAAGCTATTTATAAATTCTTGCGAAGTTTATACCTTACTTGATAACGGGTGCTACCCATTCATTTATCTCTCCTGCGTGTGCTCAACGTTTAAACTTGACTCCGGAGAAATTAGACTTTGACCTATCTGTGGAAACTCCGTTAGGAGAAACTTTCATCACATCCACTGTTTATAAATCTTGTTTGATTCAAGTTGGCACCATCACCTTACCTGTTGACCTTATCTCTTTAAAGATACTTGCTTTTGATATGATTTTAGGGATTGATTGGTTAACTACTCATCATGCCAAAATTAATTATTTTCGTAAGGTTGTTAGTTTTCATATTCCTAACCAACCCGTTTGTATTTAATTCAAGCAACTAAACCATTAAAATCAATCATCGCATCATATCTAATCATAAAGCTATTCGTTTATTGAAAAGCGGATGTCAAGCTTTCTTAGCCCATGTTATGGATTTGAATAAAGACACGTCAAATTTGAATAATATTCTGTTGTTATTGACTTTCCGACGTATTTCAGAAGAACTTCCGGTCTACCTCCGAGCGTGAAGTTGAATTCTTTATTGATCATGAACCGTACAAAGCCCATTTCTAAAACCCCATATCGAATGGCTCCTATTGAACTTCAGGAGTTAAAGGTCCAACTACAGAATTGTTGGACATCGGTTTCATTGTCCTAGTACATCTCCTTGGGGTGCTCCCTGTTTTATTCAGTAAAGAAGAAAAGGCGGGAGTATGCGACTTTGTATTGACTATCGGAATTGAACCATGTCACCATCAAGAATAGGTATCCTCTCACCTCGTATTGATGACTTGTTTGACCGATTCGCAAGGGCACAATTCTTTTCAAAAATCGATCTTCGATTCGGATATCATCGGTGAAGATTAGAGGCGAGGATATTCCAAAGCGCCTTCGTAACTCCGGTATGGGCATTATGAATTCTTAGTCATGTCTTTCGGACTAACTAATGCTCTCGCGGCTTTCATGGATATGATGAACCGAGTATTCAAGGAATATTTGGATCGATTCGTTGTTGTCTTTATTGATGACATCCTTATATATTCCAAAAGTCGTGAAGATCATGAGCACCATTTGAAATTTGGTACTCCAAAGGCTTCGTGAAAACCAACTATATGCCAAATTAAAGAAATGCGAGTTCGGCGAGGAAGTAGCATTTCTTGGGCACAATGGTGTCAAAACATGGAGTATCCGTGGATCCGTGAAGATTGAAGCAATACAAAGTTAGGAAGAGCAACCGAAGTCGATTGATCAAGCACGTAGCTTTTGGGCTTATTTGGTTATTATCGGAGATTCGTGAAAGGGTTTTCTCGAATCGCTACTCCATTAACTCAAATTAACTTCGGAAGGATACAAAATTCATTTGGGAGCGAAGAATGCGAGAAGAGTTTCCAAGAGCTTAAGAGGAGACTTATTTGGATTTGTTATCTACAATGATGCTTCGTGCAAAGGGTTAGGATGTGTTCTCATGCAACGTGGGAAAGTCATAGCCTATGCCTCATGACAACTTAAAGAGTATGAGAGGAATTATCCTACTCATGATCTAGAGTTAGCAGCAAGTCGTTTCAGCTTAAAGATATGGAGACACTATCTATATGGGGAGAGAGTGGAGATATATTCAGACCATAAAAGCCTTAAATATTTCTTCACTCAAAAAGAACTCAACATGCGGCAGCGACGTTGGCTCGAGCTATTGAAAGACTACGACCACACTATTCAATACCATCCCGGAAAAGCGAACGTGGTAGCCGACGCGTTGAGTAGAAGATCGTATCATATGCAGGAACGAAAGTGCGATGATGTCAAGTATATACGATAGAGCCAACTTTAATAGAAAAGTTAAGGTTGCTCAAGCCACCGAACCCGGAGGCGATGCGTATGAAGAAGAAAGTACAAGAAGGAGCTAATCCTAAGCGAGAATTGATGAAGAAAGAATACTTGAGTCCACTTTAGACTTTGTGTTCCTAACGACTACGATTTGAAGTACAAGATTATGATGGAGGCACACAATACACCATTTGCAATCCATCCGGAAGTACTAAAATGTATCGTGATCTTCAACATACATTTTGGTGGAACAATATGAAGAGAGAGATTGCAAAGTTTATCTCAATGTGTTTAACTTGTCAACGTGTAAAGGCGGAGCATCCGGTACCTAAGGGTCCTTTGCAACCACTTGAGATTAGAAATGGAAGTGGGAACACATTACCATGGATTTCGTTACTTGGTCTTCCTACGGTTTCTCGGGCATCAATGCTATTTGGGTTATTGTTGATAGATTAACCAAGTCCGCTCATTTATTCCGTCGGAGACTTATTCACTTGAACGTCTTCTTGCTAGTATATGTACGTGAATGAGATTGTGAGGTTGCATGGCATGCCCAGTATCCATAGTTTGGATCGTGACCCAAGATTCACTTCAAGATTTTGGGTTAGCTTGCAAAATGCTATGGGCACGGATCTACGATTGGATTCGCATACCATCCTCAAAGCGGACGGACAATCGAAGGACTATTCAAACTCTTGAAGATTTATTAAGACTACGTGTCCTAGACTTCAAGGGCGGTTGGGATAAGTATTTACCATTGGTGGAATTCTCCTCAACAACAACAGATTATCGGCAAGTATAGGTGTAGCTCCATTTGAAGCATTATATGGACGAAAGTGTCGCTCTCCAAAGTATGTTGGGACGAGGTGGGTGAAGCAACACTTTGTTGGGACCCGAGTTGAATACGTATGACTACGGAAAAGATCCAAATGATTCGATAACGATATACAAACGGCACAAGATCGATAAAAGAGTTATGCGGATCTTCATCGAAAGGACGTGGAATTTAGTGTAGGGGATCATGTATTGTTGCGAGTTGCTCCATGGAAGGGAGTTACAAGATTTGGGAAGAGAGAAAAGCTCAATCCACAATTTATTGGTCCATTTCAAATTCTTGATCGAGTAGAAAATGTAGCCTATAGACTTGCGTTACCTCCGAGTATGTCTCGTGTTCATAATGTGTTTCACATATCTGTACTTCATAAATATGTGAAAGACCCGAACCATGTTATAGAATTAGAACCGGACGAAATAGCCGAAGACTTAACGTATGAGGAGGTACCTGTCAAGATCTTGGATAGGAAGGAGCATGTCCTACGCCCAAAGGTCATACCACAAGTTAAAGTTTTGTGGAGGAATCATGCTATAGAGAAATGACACAGGAATTGGAAAGCGGAAATGAAAGCGAGGTATCCTCACCTTTTCAAAACACCAGTACGTCGTCGCCAATTTCGAGGACGAAATTTCATAAGGAGGGGAGGTTGTAAGACCCCAACTTATTATTAATGAAATTTAATTTTTCTATTTATTATTTTGAAATAGTAAGGGTTGATTTGATTAATGTGGATAGTTAAGGGTAAAATACGCAAATACTTCAAAATAAGCAAGTGGTTATAAAATATTCATTGTTGTCGGGGAATATTCGTTTGGTCGTGGAATATTAGATCGTTTGGGGAATATTAAATGATAATGGGCGCAACCATGTGTGGGCCCCATAACGGAAAGCGATTGGATGAAAAAAATGACAAATATAAGTGGTTTAAAAATAAATAGCAGCGTAGTTATTCAAGAATTAATCTTTGTTAAAATACTAAATTGGTTAAAACACAAGAAGATTACCGGTATTGCACCAATTATTGATTCTTACGTAAGAAGGCACTACTCAATAATGGTTACGATAATTTACCGCTCGATTATTTTATTGAGTTAATAATTTGCGTTGATATTTTATATTCTTTGTTGTTTGATAATTGTCATTATGAAGATTTTTCATTATCGAAGCAATAATTCATATTATCTGAATAATATTATTAGATAACATTATTGGCAATGTCTAGAAAGTTCTGTCTAAGGAGAGGTTTGGTCACCACCTAATTGTGCCAAGAAGAAGAAATTCTTATTGGAAAGCACCTCTTTCTGAAGCGCTTGGTTGTCAATATTGTGATTCGTAATATTATTTGTGAATAATTAATTATTGATTTATATGATGAGGAAAATATTGATTTTATGAGGATATAGATGGAGAAAATTTTAATGTGACAATTGTCGAAAATTAATATTTTATCTTTTTACGATAAAATAATTCATTTAAATATATTATTTTAATAATATATTAACGATGATATTTTTACAATGAATGTGGGATATATGAGTATATGAGGAGGAAGAGTATTTTTGTGGCATTAAATGTTTTAACACATTTTTGTGTGTTGGTGGACACAATTATTAATAGAAATTTGATTATAGCACCGTAAAATCGTTTGTTTGTGGATTTTGGTCAATTTTGTTTGGAATTTGGAAAAACTTTCTTCTGTAAAGTTGTAGAGAATTGAATTTCCTATAAAAACTCGCGAGATTCGAATTTTCTGATGAAAGGGCTATTTATTATGAATTATTGAAGTTCAAGCTCAAATAATTAATTTTGGAAGTTTAAAATATTTAAAATTAGAAAAACATTTTTCTTACTTTTCTAGAATGTTGCATGTGTTTGATGGCTGAAATCAGATTCTAGGCATGCGAGGGAAATTTATATAATTATATTATTAATTTATTAAATTTTTGCTTTTGGTGTTCTAAGCAATTTCTATAAATAGGTGCTTAGGTTATAATTGAAAATCACAATTTAAGCTGAAGTTTTCTCTCTATATTATCGAGCGTATTCTTGTGAGTATTTTGAGTATACTTTGAGTATTGTTAGACGGTGTTGAAAGTTCCTTCAAAGACTATACTAGATTCCAAATTTAAGTACTTAATCTTTCGAGGTAAAGGGATGTTATTTTCTTCTCAAATGATATTATTTCTTCAATATCATTATCTTTGAAATATTGGTTGAAACTTTTTATCAAATTTGGAACTTTTTTCATGTCGGGTTACTATTCATGAGTTACTATTCACGAAGTTCTTATTCACGAAGTTACTATTCACAGTACTTATTCACGTAAGCGTGAAGATGTTTTTTTGTGGAATTTCTATCTTTTGGTGTCGCGATTACTATTCACGATACTCGAGACTATTCACGTATACCAAGACTATTCAATAGAAAAATAAAATTTCTTCTTTTGTCAAAATATCTATTCGGATACTAGCTTTGATTGTATCCATGTTTTGATCATTCTTGAATTTTACACCACTATGATTATTTTTGAGGTATTTTTGAACATGGATAAAACAAAGTACGAATCCTTAATCCTTAATCCTTGTCATTTTGTTTCTTTGGATTCGTTTCTTAAAAAATATATTTTCATTATCCTCGGTCTTAAATGATGATATTATTAAATATCTTTGGCCCGTAGTAAAAGATGAATGATTTGAAGAATATCTTTGGTCAGTAGTGCAAAGATGAGCAGTGTTTAGATGAACATGATTAATCGATGAATATCTTTGGCCGTAGTGCAAAGATGAATATTTGATTCCAGATGTATATTGATTGATATTTACAGGATAAAAGATAGGCGATGAACTTTTAAATTCATACATAGAAGATAGTAGTTTGCATTCTCTACTTAACTATTCTAATGAATTATTATTTTCATGCGAATATTGATTTAAAATTTGTTGTCTATTGTATTCTATTAGATTTTTCCCTGTTGAAGACTAACGGTAATTTGTTGTACATTATCTTAGTCATAATATTCTTTCTTGGGCTAGTTGAGTTCACCTTTTCCTTTTTTGTTCCATTTTTCTTCTCGGGAGGCGAGAATATAGCGAAAGTCTAGTCTGGGGTATGGAATGAAGGTTTTAGAAAGAATTGTTTAGTAGTCCTCACCATTTTGTAAAATAATGTATCAATAAATGTGATGAGGATTTATTTGAGTATAGATATTGTCAGAAGATAATATTTGTATTCAAAACTCAGCTTTTCTTGTTGTAATAATAAAGTTGTAGTTGTTTACATACTACGTATTGACAACTCAGAATAGGTGATGTATACCTATTTTGGGGGCGTCACAACACTATTCATGTATATGTCACTATTTACGCATATGGCACTATTTATGTATACGACACTATTTACGAATACGGGTACTATACACGGGTTACTATTCACGGGGTACTATTCATGATAAAATTAGTTTTTTTCTGACCAAATTATCGTTGATTTATGAATCTTACTCTTGAAATTAAATCCATGTTTTGATCATATTGTTTTTATTATCATATATAACATTTTTATAATCTTGGTGATGAAATTTCTCTTTGCCTTGAGTGTAAAGATGAATTGTTTACTGGTATGATCGTGACCATTGAATTTACAATTGATTATCTTTAGCTTAAGTGCAATGGTGAATTGATCAACATGGTTATAATTATTGTTTATATAAATTCTGAAATGATTATATATTTCTTTGAGATATTAATATCTTTGGCATGTAGTGCAAAGATGACCTATTGTTGAATATCTTTGGCCTGTAGTGTAAAGATGACCTGTTGTTGAATATCTTTGGCCGGTAGTGCAAAAATGACCTGTTGTTGAATATCTTTGGCCCGTAGTGCAAAGATGATCTGTTGTTGAATATCTTTGGCCTATAGTGCAAAGACGAACTGTTGATGAATATCTTTGGCCCGTAGTGCAAAGATGAATTTATTAATATGATTATGAATGGGAACTGTAATTTGGTATAACCAAGGATGATTCTCAAGTCATATGATATCTATTATAACTTAGATGCATGACCTCCCATGTACGAAGGTTTTCTTGAGCATTTTTTAAAAATTTTAATTTCTAAAATAGTTATTGACTATACCTTTATGTTGTTAGAGTTTATGCCCTAGAGGCCAATTATTTGATATAATTGCTTAACATTTTGATATTATATTTGATTGAATAAATGAATAATTTTATTATGATTTTATTTACTGCGTTATATAAATGTTAACATAATAAAATTCCTTAGAATAGTGATACAAATTATATAGTTTCAAGTATGTGACTTGAACATGAGATTATATAATTACAATTAGTATCATTCTTTCTTAAATGTCCCTAGTCGAGTATCATTGTTGATGGGACAACAATGATGCATTGAGACTAGTATGTGGATCGATTTGATGACCAAATCTCATTGGTCATAAATATATGAGATATTAAGTCAATGCATAGAGTACATGTTGAGAACGATGTAATTGGGCCAGGATTCCACCATGAGAATTTTACGTGGAGGAACAAGATCTGAAAGTGTCATTAGCGATTCTCATAGTGACAATGATATAATGGTCCTCCGACCTGAAATCACTATATTACTACACGAGAATTTATGTACTTTGATATCATCAAATGTCACCTTTAATAGGGTGGACTATAAAAATGATTATTGGGTACATCATGAATCATGTGAGAAATATGAGTGATCTAGATGGAATTTAACCCTACTATATATTAGGGGTGATATCCATAGGTCTCTTGATTGAGTAGGACTATGAAATGCATGGCCATGCTCAAATAGTGATTTGTTTCATATAGTCTACTCATTGATCAAGAAAACACATATTAAATTATAAAGAGTATGACACATCACATGACTCGAGTTTAATCTAGGATATCAGGGTTAAAAGGATTAAATTACATTGAAACATTGGTCACGAAAAGGTTGCATCGAGTCATCGATCTTATTATTACTGGGTAGGTATGACGATTCATTACTAGAGATGCGCTTTCACTTTGTTTATAATTTTATAATATGATTTTAAAATTATTGCTAACGTAATAATAACCTATAAGGTCACACACATAGAACATTATTAAAAAGGGAATTAATTTAAATTGTAAGGATTTAAATATATCAATATGATTGATAGTATTTAAATCACTTAATTTAAATTAAAAAAAGGATGATTGTATATATATATATATATATATGTATATTAATTAAGTAAGACTTAATTAAGATATAATATATATATAAATTTAGATTTTATTATAATTAGATTAGGGTTTTGATTAATTTTGATTTACTGCTATATATATATATATCAGCGTTTTAGGGAAGTTAATCAAAACCTAAGAAAACCCTAGCCGCTCTTAGAGAGAGACTAGAGAGAAAACAGAAAATCCATTCCTTTGGTGGCTAGTAGCGCAACTCCCTTTATTACAGAATCGTGCGACGATTCGTAGGCGTTCGTGTGGATACCGTAGAGGTGTAGTTCTTTCGGATTGCGTTGGAGATTCGAAGCGATTTCAGAGTTTTCTATTATCGGTATAAATTCTAAACCACTGAATTAAATTTGTTTCGCATGGATCCTGTGTTGGGTTTCGAAAATTGCTTTATAAATTTTTATATTCCGCTGTGCGTTTCTGTGCCGAAACCCTACATATGTAAGGTACCATTAGAAGGTATTATGGCCAAGACACCATGAGAGTTACATATATTTGTATTAAAACTCACAGCTCATGTGTTGTCGTATTTTGCACGACAATTGTATGAATGAAGTTTTTATTTGGTTTCTGTACCATGTATTTGGCGACTCAGAATGGGTTGTGTGGACCTATTTTGGGGGCGTCACAATAATATGAAACTAAAAATTCAAATAATAGTTTTTGTTGTTAAACACCAAAAACTAGAATATCAACATACTCAATCACTCTAATTAGAACAACTTCATTAATAATTTAATTTAAAATTCTTAATATTTGTATCACTTATCAAAAAATATGTGTTAATTAAACTAAATTATTTGAATGAAATAGTATTAATTACAAATAAAACTATAATTAAAATGTCTTGTATTAAAAAAAGATAATTAAGCATATATATATATATATATATTATTCAAGAATTAAAATTTAATAACATATAAGGGTAAATATATAACTTTATTTATTTAATCAACCTTAAAAACTTGCAGGGGCACTAATTGTTACTTAAAAAACTAGAGGGGAGATGATTGTTATTATGTTTATCTAGAGGTGGTGTTAGTGTATTTTACTCCAAAAAATAATAATAAGAAGATTAATAACATAACATTACGGTCTGGATCTTAAGCTTACCCCTTATCTAAAAAATCTTGTTTAGCGACAGACCGGACGACGATTCCGTCCGTCGCTATATGTTTGTCTGTCGCTATATGTTGTTTGTCGCTAAAAGCTAAAACGACAGTTCTATATATTGCGACGGACTGAATCGTCGCCCGTTCCGTCGCTAAAGGGGGTATGCAAGGTATGTTAGATAAGTGATAAGCTTAAGATCTGGACCACCCAACATTATAGCAAGGTTTTAAAAGCGCTGGTCAGACCGTTAAAAATTAGAACCGGTCCTTTCAACGACTATTGAACCAATTTTAATCAAAAACCGCTAAAAACTAGTGAATCGGAGGTCCAATAGGTTGATCCGGTGAGCTTGTGCACGAGTTTGACCGGTTTCCTGCTTAAAGCCTTAAATAATTAATATTTTTTTAAACTTTAATCAGTTTAGGGGAGTATTTTCCTAGTGGCATAAATTATGTTCAACTTTCTTAATTACATCAGTTTTGTTCAACTTTTTTGAGAATAGGCTAAAAGCCAATTGAATTAGCTTTGAGTTCTGACATAAAAATCGGGATAAATCAATTTTTGGTACCTGTACTAGGACACGACTTACAATTTGGTACTCGAAGTGAAAAAAGTTACAAACTGGTGTTTGTACTTGAAAAATATTACACTCCGTTAAACATTATGGACACGACTTACAATTTGGTACCCAAAGTGAAAAAAGTTACAAACTGATGATTGTATTTGAAAAATGTTACACTCCGTTAAATAGTAGGGTTTCATCATTATTCTGTTTAAAAATTAGGGTTCTCTTTTTTTGTCCTTCTTCTTCTCTCATTCTTCTTGTCTCGATTCTCCATTGATTACTGATCTTGGAGTGGAATCGTAAATGAAATCGGGGAAAAAGATTGTAGTTCATGTAATAAAAATGAATGGATTACACCAGAGTTCCCAAGTCGGTGTCATTGTGGAGCAATTGAGCGAATGTGAGAGGTAAGGAAAGATGGAACAAAACTTCGAGGATCTTCTTCGCGTCGACTTCGCTTCTCTCTCTGTATGTTTTGTCTCTCCCGTTGGATCAATTTTAACGATTATTTAAAAATTAAAAAGTACAAGCACCAGATTTCAACATTTTTCGAGTACAATCACTAGTTTGTAACTTTTTTCACTTCGAGTACCAAATTGTAAGTCGTGTCCCTAATGTTTAACGGAGTATAATATTTTCGAGTACAATCATCCGTTTATAACTTTTTTTACTTTGGGATCCTAATACAGGTACAAAAAGTTGATTTATCCCATAAAAATCTAACGCCAATTGAATTGGCGTTGGTATTATTAACCCAATTTATCTTCTCTCAACCAAAAGGTGAACAAAATGAACGTAATTGAGAAAGTTATAATTTAGGCCATTCTGGGAAAATACTCCGGTATAGGGCTTCTGCAGCTGCTTTCTAGTTTCTCCTTCTCACCAGTCGCGACCCTTCCCCATCTGAGCCCTAACCTCTGCTGTGTCCCTAGACCCTGTTTGGTCTCTGAAGCGAGCAGCCGAGCACTCTACACGGTACACACAAATACAATACACGGTAATCATAGTGAATTAGTGATAGAATCATACAGTCATGTTTCATTGTTTTGAATTTTTGATGCTCTGCTGCCCCTGTTTTGTCAGTTATGATTATTTTTTTTTAGTTTTCCATTTGGTTATTACTGTTTGGAAGCTGAGACTTTGAGTCTTTATATATGATACCTGTTTTGTTGATTCTAAAGTTACATATATTTAGATGGCTTCTAAAGATGAGTTGTATATCAAATTGGGATTTGGGACATCATGTGCTGACATTAGAGACATAAAATTAGTTCATTAATCACTAATTCACTATGAAACTATGATTACAAAATTAAGACACCACTTCTTATCATTTACTTGTAGTTTATCTAAATTGTTACATGTTTGTTGCTGTTTAACATGCTGTGTATGCTAATAATATTGATCATGTTCTTAAACTTTTGGCTTCATTCTGCAACAGAGAATTATATAGATGTGTGTGCATTGTGTGCTTATAGAAAATGTGTGTATGAATGATGGTTGTTCATTTTTTCAAGTTATTGGAACTTGGAAGCATATACTGAGAATTGGAGATGAACACCTTTATCTAAGAATTTATGCAACACAAACATTATGCATTGTCATTCCCCATAACACATTAGACATCTATTGAATTGTCCTTTTCTACATTACACATTAGACATCTACCAAAATGCATAGAGTTCTCTGTTTGAATTGGCATGAATTGTTACATAGTTCATTAATCTTGTTACTGTTTTTGGTTTTCAATTTCAAAGCAAAATGGAGTTATGAACTAAATTTATTATCACACTTCACATCACCTTATCGACCTTAGAATGATTTATGTTTTGTGTGAATTAAGTGTCATGAATTCTATTTTCTCGCATGTTGATTTGGTAGAATGTTTCCAATGGTGCTGCCCCTAGAACAGCCTCCAAAGGCCAAACAACCATGCTTTTGGACTAAAACGTCTACTACTCAACTTTGAGTCTTTAAGTTTACCATATCGTCGCTCTTGAAGCTTAGGTTTTGCCTCTTACAATTATTTACAGCTGCACAATCTCTAATATCCTCTCCAACTCCAATTTTGTTTCTATATAACAAACAAGTTCGTATCTAAACTTCATCTGGAAAAACCCTCACCTTATTTTTAGCAAATTTATACCAATGTTGATCTTCTTTGACTCTCCTCTTAGAAGATAAGGTACGGGTGTGCATAATTTTCAATTTTTTTGTTTTTTTGCTTTTTTCAATAAGGGACATAAACCGTTTTAATTTTTCGGTTTTTTAACTGAAGAACCGGTCCGGTTTTACCAAACCGGTCCGTTTCCGGTAAAAAACGGTATATACCGGTTTTTCGGTATCGGTTTCGGTACAGAGTTTTAATGGTTTAGTATTACCGAACCGTATCGGTATATATCGGTTTTCCAATTTTTTTTATTAATAAATAAAAATAATAAAAGAAAATAATAATAATAATAAAATAATGATTATAATAATAAAAATAATAGTAATATTAATAAAAATAAAAATAATAAATAATAATAATAATAATAATAAAAATAATAATTATATTAATTTTCGGTATTTATTCGGTAAAAATTGATACCGAATTGGTAAACCGGTTCGGTATACCGGTCCAACCTGTAAGATATCAAAATTTGGCTAATTTTGATACTGGTCCGGTTCGGGCCAGTATTTACCGGTTGCACACCCCTAGGAATTGTAGCATTCATAGAGACATTCATTCTGCTTGGATTTGGACTGTTATTTACTCTAGTTTTGTTTTCTTATTGGGTTATTGAGATTGAATTATAAGAAGTTTATATCTAGCTTAAAGGAAGATGATGTTTAGATGCCAATTGAAATGAAGAATATGGTAGTTCTACTTACCAACAACAAAGTTTACTGGGAAATGGTTTTGAAAATTGTAAGCTTGGCACTCCTTATTGGGATAAAAAGCAGAGAGGACTAAAAGAATTTTGGAGAGTTAAAATTGGTAAAAAATAAATTGGAACACTCTGGGAATGGAGAAGTCGGATTATCTTCTAAGAGGAGAGTCAAAGAAGATCGACAATGGTATAAAGTTGCTGAAAATAAGGTGAGGGTTTTTCCAGATGAAGTTTAGATATGAACTTGTTTGTTATAAAGAAACAAAATTTGTGTTGGAGAGGCTATTAGAGATTGTGCAGCCGTAAATAATTGTAAGAGGCAAAACCTAAGCTTCAAGAGCGACAATATGGTAAAGACTCAAAAGTCGAGTAGTAGACGTTTTAGTCCAAAAGCATGGTTGTTTGGCCTTTGGAGGTTGTTCTAGGGCATGCGAGAAAATTTGTTGTGAAAGTCAACAGTACATGCACTCAAATGCACAATCAAAGGAGGTTTATCCAAATTTGCCAATAATGGCAATCAACCACTTTAACCCTCGTCACTATGAAACCTAAAAGGCTGAAACAATCTCAAGCCCTATTTCTAACTTTTAAAATCCGAGCTTACAATTTTCTATTCCATTGCCATTTGAACAACCTAGGAAGTGAAATTTAGATAGTCACACTTAGAGGGGAGGAGAGGGGAGGGGAGGAATAAGTGTGGAGCAAGTGATGTCCAATTTTCGTTTAAATAGAAAACAGTTATGAATGCAGTCTATCGCTTTCAATAATATAAGCTTGTTACTATTCCAGTTTTCAGAAACAAATGACTGATTGATTTTGCAATATGATTTTACTTAATCAATGTACAACCTGAGTTTGTGTAAATACTTTTATGATGACCTATATATGTTAAAGTGTTCTTAATTCAGTTTTACACTTTAAACAATTTTATGCTAATGATAATTTAGAGGAGCAAAACAATCACAAGAACACAAAGAATTTATACGTGGTTCTGCCCTTAAACCTCTAGTCTAGCGGCGTACATCCACGTTCAATACCAACTGGTATTGAGGATTCACTTTTATTAATTTATTAATGTGACGTTACAAACCAAGTTTACAAATACCTTGAACACCTATGTTCACCTTGTGCACTTTTGCACCCATTGAGTACTTATACTCCCTTGAGCACCTCTGCTCCCTTGAACACCTTTGTTCCCTTTGTGCACCTATGCACCCCAAGCACTTATGCTCACTTTACACTTGTTTGAAACACTCATCCTAATCTCACACAGATTAGAAACCAATAGACTAACAACCTTAGTCTATTACACAATATTGAAGATAATCAATAGACTTTTTATACTAATATATAAAATTGAAAGATTATTAGGTTTAAGATTACCAACTATGATCAAAAAAGCAATAAATATATCAATTCAAAGTTTTGCTATATGCAATGATTAAATAAAGAGAGAAAGATATCACCTAGTAATTCAAAGACTGTTATCGAATATGGTTAGAGTAATGCATCAGCCTGTATGATACTTCACAGCAGTTCGAATACGCACAACAACTATGACTTTGTGAAGATCAGAAAACTTAGAGGATAACTTTCAGTTTAAGCTTCTTAATATCTATTCTGCTCAGTGCATCTCTTATGACACGGCTGAAGGTTTTTATACAGATAAGCACATTATAGCCGTTTGAATGATTAGAATCAATTAGGACTGATTTGTTGTTTTAACATTCATACTAATTGATTTTCTAGCCGTTAGGTTCAATCAAGGATGGTGAACAGATTTTGTAATTATATCATAGCACATTCCTTTCATAGATTGATATATATGTTCGAGCAGATCTCTCAATATGATAGCATGATTTCAGCAATTTTCTTTTTAAGACAATCATATCCATTTAATATACTAGTTTCCTTAATTGATTTAAAAGTAACAGAATCTTTATTTAGCTCAGTAATTCAATTTTGAAAAGCATAGATTTAGCCTTTATTTATTTTCCATATTCGACCATGTAGTTTATATAAGGCTGATTAATAATGTTTTCAAATAAAAGATATTTCCTTTTTACTTTACGAAAACAAAATTAATTATATTATTATTGTCATGCAACTTATGCAATGCAACCCTATAGCTTTGAATAAAAATATATTTAGAGCTTAGAATCTTTACATGATATCCTAAGACACATAGCTTGTTGCTTCAATCCAAAGCTTCTTCACGCTCACTTTGATTAATGCATTCTGTACCAATGTAGTCTGCTGTATGGGAGAAATTTATTCTGCTATATGAACCCTGAAGATATAATATCATAAGAATTAGTTCATAAGCCAAGTCATCATAGGGATGGAGATTTATCAAACCAACAGGAAGGTCCTAGTCCAGGAGGAGGTTTCTCCATCTGACTGTCTGTCTTGCAGTTGCAGTTATTCAATATCAGGCTTTCTCCTTTTTTTTGGGCAATATTGTTTTATATCCTAGCTATGAGAAGCCCCTCATGTCATATGCATCATGTGCTCATTACTTGTATGTACTGGGGAGATTTCCCCCCTTTCTGTCTCTGTCCATGCCTTCCATTGAGACATGTAACATATATGTGTTATATGTGAAGTCCTTAGATTGCTTTGTTTCACACATCTGTTACTCTCCTCTAAAATGACCTCAAGTTTGGTTAATATTTTTCAGATTGCAAGATTCAACATAATGCCACGGAAACCAACAAGGCCGCGGAAACCAACAAGGCCACACCAATTATTGAGATCTCAGCCCTTCACATTCTCCCGCTTTGCTCGTTCTGTGGCCCTTGCTTCTGTTTACAAGGTCAAGCGCCAGATTCAGAACTCCAAAACTAGTAGAAAAGTTTCTCCCATCTCTTCTGGTAATTGCAATGCAATAAAGTACTCTACAAATGGTTTACCTAAAGTCTTTTTTGTTACATTCTTTGATATGAATATATTCACTTAGACCATAATGTTTTTTTTTTCTTTGATATCGATTCTTAGAGATTCAATTTTCAAAATGCTTTTTAGGTAAGGAGTTTGAAAATCTTCCCATGAATGATAAGAGTAAACAACCTGAATCTTCTGATGAAGAAGAATTCGAAGTATGCTACTTATTGGAGTATAATTACTTTTATATGTGACTCTTTATTTTTAACTATAGCTGTTTCACTTGGATTTATTTCATATAATTGTGGGATTTTATCACAATTTCTGAAGGGAGTTGTCCAAGCAGATTTTGCCTTCTTTGATCCAAAGCCTGATGACTTCCATGGAGTGAAGATCCTACTAAAGACCTACCTTGATGATAAGCAGTGGGATTTGAGTGGTTTTGTAGACCTGATATTGGGACAAACCACAGTGGGGACAGTGATTAAAATAGAGGAAGATGAAGATGATGGAGTATATGCAGTTGCTACTGCTCTTAACTTTGGAAGATATAAGGCAAGCAACATATATCTCTTCAACACCCGACTACTTGCTCAATGAATTTATGATTCTACATTGTCTTTTAGAAATGGTTGTGATAGCCAGGGAGTACCCAATAAAATTGTCATTGTTCATGGTTGAAAAGGATGCCGCTGGCACATTTTATGAAAATGTGGCAGCAGTATCCTAGCTCATAATACAAGCTGGTATCTGAATGACTGTTGAGCTGACACTATAACAACATTTTTGTTTTAGCAGGATTACAAATGTATAATGGAACTTAAGGAATTCCTGCTTAAAGCGTGCCAGGAGGAAAAAATACTACATGAATTGAGATCAATTTTGGGGGAACAAGCACATGATGTGGGTCTATTGATCTCTCAGCGTGTGGCAAATCTACCTCCTCAGCTTTTGCCACCACTGTATGATGCACTTTTTGATGAAGTTTCTTGGGCAACAGAAGACGAGGTTAGATGAGAATACTATCACGTTGAGTAATCATGACGAATTTTTGATCCCTGTATTATCTAAACAACACCTTTCCTTCTCTTTTTTTCCTTGTCGTGAGGCTCAAAAGTATTTTCATTTGTGAGCTTGTGTATCAGTATTCTTCGTTTAGAATCTGCTTGAATGCTTGTAAAAAGCTCTTGTCCATCCACTTTTTTTTATTTTACTTCTCTCTTTTCTTTTCGATGAATTTCATAGTTGATTTCTACTTCAATATTTATGTATTGTCATTTTCCTTTCTGTAGCCGACAGAGGATCTCCGAAATTCATTCTGCTTTAAGTCTTATCTGTTTGTCAGTAAGATATACAAGGTAAATGGTAAAACATTTAACCCTTATGGTTGTAATTTTATTATTGATTTTCATCTAATCCACAGTTGTGCTTAATTTTTAAAGCTTTTTTCCCCCTTTGGTTTGTGATGTGACCTGTAGCATAAGAATGCAGACCAAAAACAGGCTCTGATGAGTAGCAGCACTGAATGAAGCTATGATATACGTTAAGCTGGAAGATGAATTTTTTCACAAGGTATGTGTGTTTTTTATTTTCAAGAGCATGTACTAAGTACCATGCTGATAGTATCTGACTCTTTCTACAGCACAGTTCGTGGTCCTTCACTTTTCCTTTGCGCACTCAGCAGCTTGCTGCTCACGAGGCAAGTGTTGATTCTTTCCACCTGTGATGATTTCTTCCGATGGTTTACTTGAACTAACTTAATACTACCTCCATCTGGAAAAGAGAGTCGTACTCTTTTGTTGACTTTCATTTACAAAATTTATGGTTTGCATCGACGCATTTATATATATATATATATTTTAAATATTCTTCAACCAATAATAAATTTTAGTCCTCAAAACAATCTTTGGAAAGATTTATATTTATGTGTCATTTGAAAACCTTATAATTTGTAAATAATTTTTTTTTTTAAAAAAAAAAAAGGTCAACGGAAGGTAGGAGTCTCTTTTGGAGTTGAGGTAGTATTGATGTATTTTCATTTTATGAGAACCATCTTCCAAAATCTAAATTTGTGCAGTATCTATTGTTTGGTTACACAAAAGAAGTTGCAGACCCCTTTGAATCAGTACTTTCATTATGGGTGTCGAGCTTTTGGGTTATTTATTTATTTGTTTTTTTTGTAGGGCATGGGTGTAGCAGTTTAGATAGTCGTGCTAGACTCCAAAAAATTAGAGAGGGAGAGAAGAATTTAGAGAGAGATTGGAAATTGATTTTTCATATTCGATTGATAATTTTCAGTACAAGACATTATAGGTTTGGATTGCATTCAGAAAATGAATCCAAACCTTCCATACTAAAAATATTTAATCCTAGTCCTACATTTGCATCTCACGTGTCATTCTCTTTATTTTGGGATGGTATTTGGAAATTTGAATTGTCCTATACCGAATTTATTCCAAACAAGACTGACATTTGTAACAATACTCCACCCTTCAAAACCCACCTTGCCCTCAAGGTGGGATTGTGTACTGCTCGGCTGCTCCTGAAGATAAAAATACCATCACTAACTTCAAACAACATAGCATGAACTTGAGATTCTATTGAAGACTGCATGGTAGTTCCACTTGTGTAGCTAAGCATTTCAAGAGTGTTAAACCGAATATTGTTCTCAGGTGTACCTTTGGTTGTCCCATTATCAAGAGTGAAATGCTTTGCAGTTCGGCATCTTAAAACTCTGTTCTCTGATAGACTCCAAGTGATGCATCCAAAGTTACATTTTCTTTCTTTATCCCTTAAACAAAGTTGAGGATTACCATGAACAATTTCTGCCACACATCGAAGGAGTAGAATTTGAGTCATCATACTAAAATTTCCTCCACTTTCATCAACCTGAAATGGTTGCTTCAACTTTGTCTGACCAGTAGCCCAACACAAACCCATCAACAATAAAAGAGTTCACAAACGGATCAAGTAGATCATCACAGACAACTATGTCACAATCTATATTGAAAATACCTAGATATAACATCGTGTCTATAGAATCATATATGCTGCCAAAAAGAGCCTGTTCTTGCAACTCTTTTGACGAGTCTCTTGGTGACATTTTATCATTAATAGTGCGAATTAAACTCTTCATCTCTGTTCGAAACTGAATTTCATGTATGAAATGCAGCCAAGGTGAAAAACCACGATGATTCCACTCAGCATAAACATAAATCCATTCGTAAATCATGAGCATTTAAAGCAAAATGTGCAACCCATTTGATGAAATTAACCAAATCATTTTTACCTTTGAAATTATACCAGAACTGCAGAAGGAGGAGCTCATGAAAATAAAATGTCTCATCAATGTATCTCTGCATTATCAACATGTTCTGGCCATACTCCTTCCGCAACTGAAAGTTCAGTCTTCTTAAAAAGCTTTACTCGAGGCATGTCATTGAACTCTTGATTCTCTGTTTTAAACAAGGAAACCTGCAGTCCATTTATTAACTCTAACAGAGCCAAACCAATTAACTGCTTAATAGTACCATCAAATTCTTTGATCCGGTCTCTACACCAACTTAAAAACTTTTGTGCAAAATTCTGGAATTTGCAGACACAGTTCCTATCAACCCAGCATTCTCAACCATTTAGTGTACACACCATGAGTGGAAAAATCAAATATTCCCAACACCACCATATACCGACTCAAGTTAATATCCATCCTTGTTGTTTTTAGCAATTTCAACATGTGTTTTAGCGAGTAATTGGGCACAGAAACTCATTGCCATTTCTAGACTAGGTACAACTGAGATGATCATCTCAACCAGTACATTCTCCAGAAAACATGGAGCACCAATGCTGGTTCCCTTTTTCATTGTATCATCCAAAGCTTTGAGTACCTCATCATCTGCATGATCAATGATTGCTGGTCCCCATGAACCAACGTAGTCAATGTACTCATTCAAATCGATGTCCCACATGTGAGAGCCCTCGACAGAATCAATTACAATAAGCTGTCCACCAACTGATTTAAATGCACAGACAGGGAAATTTACACTTCCTGGCATCAATTCCTTGGTGAGTTCACCATTTGTATCTACAAACTTCCTAAACGCTGATGGAAACATGCTCGTAAACATTCCAGCCCCAAATGAAATTTTAAAATGCTCCACTGAAGTGTGAGCTACCAACTCTTTTTGCACCAAGATTACCAAAATTTCAAGCCCTGCCCAATACTCTCATAAAATGAATTCCTTATTCCTTCTATCATTTTCGCAAAAATGAGAATTAACCTTTTCCTCAAAAATTTGTCCTCTCCATTTAACATGTAAAATGCAACTTCACAAGATGTGTAATCATTGAAACAAATACTGAAAACTAGGAGATGAGGAAAATTATTCAAATTCCATCTTGATAATACCTTTAGTCCCTCACACCCAACTGCTCTAGTTTCCATATTAGCATCAAAGCTTACCTCATGTCTAATTATATTTTCTGCATCATTTTCCTGTCCTTTAAAAAATAATTTGCCACAAGGATGAATTTTGGAGCATTTTTGTATTCTGCAGCACTAGTGAAATAAAATATTCCTCTGGGATCAAAACTAAATCCTAAAGATTTAGAGATTGTCGCTCCACCATGAAAAACTAAATGATACTCCAACTCTTTTATAATACAACTTCCCACATGTACAGTATAGCCCAGATCACAAATGCACCAGCTAGGACAAAAAGTACTCCATTTGTTTTAGAGTATTCCTCGTTATCCTTCACTTTATGCAGCCACATAAAGGAATGGTCTGTAACCTCACTCGGGATAATATGCGGCTGAAGTTTGTACTCGAACTTTGCTGTAGAATCCTCAATTGTACCCTCATTAGCGGCTATCACGAATCCCCAATTATTAGCCTTCTCTTTTTCAGATACTAAAGTTCTCAAAGCATTAAAAGCTAAATTAAATTTAGACAACTGAGAGGAAGTTATAGCATTCCTTTCAGGAATTTCTTCAAACACCCTAGCATCATCCTTTTTGCAAACTCCGTACCAGAAATTGTGAGGGATTGAACATTTTCAACTTGCAATGATTCATGGGATTGAAAATGTCAGCCTTGTTTGGAATAAATTCGGTATAGGATAATTCAAATTTTTAAATATCATCCCAAAATAAAGAGAATGACACATGAGATGCAAATGTAGGGCTTGGATTAAATATTTTTAGCAAGTATGGAAGGTTTGGATTCATTTTCTGAATGCAATGTAGTGGGAAAGCCTATAAAAGGCTGTCTTGTACTGAAAAATATCAATCGAATATGAAAAATCAATTTTCAATCTCTCTCTAAATTCTTCTCGCCCTCTCTCTAATTGGTGCTTGGACTATCTAAACTGATTAGTCAATGGCTTATCTCAATTCTATTGAGGCAATTTTTGCCCAATTTACAGATCAGTTTTGTGCTACCATGGCCACGGTCGTACAACATCAATTCGAGGTGGTGAAACAAACTCATCACACTCCTTACACAAAGAAACATATTAATAATCAGGAGAAGAATTTAGAGAGAGATTGGAAATTGATTTTTCATATTCGATTGACAATTTTCAGTACAAGACAGCCTTTTATAGGCTTTCTCACTATATTGCATTCAGAAAATGAATCCAAACCTTCCATACTTACTAAAAATATTTAATCCTAGCCCTACATTTGCATCTCATGTGTCAATTCTCTTTATTTTGGGATGGTATTTGGAAATTTGAATTATCCTTTACCGAATTTATTCCAAACAAGACTAACATTTGTAACAGTGGCAGTGGGGGTGGACCTGGACAAATGTTCCTAGTTTCAATCAATCCGTATCTTTGCTCATGGCTTGTGTACCTGTTGTTGCAGTTAAAAAATTACAGGCTAATGGGTTTAGTCATGGCTGTTGAAGCAACCGAAGTTTCCACATTCCGAGAGCAGTTGCGATGTTTGATAGATGAATGATGGTGCCACCAGAATGTCCGATTTTCTCTGGTTTCTAGTTCCTACACTGTTCCTAATCTTTCTTATAGAAAGTATTGTTCAAACTAAATGTTTTTATCACCACATTAACTTGCAGATTTCCATAGTTTTACTTTCCATTTGACTTGATGCTTCACTGAACGGCCTTTAATGGATTCTTGTTCAAGGATGCCTGTGCAGTTGTTTAGCAGGAGTCATTACGTAGCTACATGGTAGAAATTATATATGATATTTTACCTTATTATGTTTTATGGTGGACCAAATTAAATTATGGTGAAGCTAGTTTTCTATAAATCTGAGTCGATGGATATTGGAGATTTGTTTAACGTTCTTTTTGTTTTTGTTGTTTGCATTGGTTTAGGGGTGTTAGTGTCACCATTTGAAAATACTTTAAAATTTATTGCAATATATATTTCATTATAAACTGACATGAATTCTGCACGTATTGTACCAGGCTTAATCTTAAAATTGGTGGCATTGTACCAGGCTTAATCTTAAAATTGTGGCATTAATGGCAGGCCTAGTAATATTAGACTGAATTTTTGTAACTCGCGGTGTGACATAGTCCTGCAGTCATTTCTATTCTTTTTCAGCCATATTACCGGTGTTTCTAGATTCTCTCGAGTTTTCTTAAACCACTTACTCAACAGCTGAATTTTTTTTTCAATGTATTTCTCGTAAGGCAGCAATTTTGGCTTCTTTTTGCATGCACTACTCAAGAGTACCTGAAACAGGAAGTAAACGAAAAGAAAAGAAAAGTGTTTAATTAAAATTGATTTAATTAAACTGATATTGAAAGTAATAAACATGGTTATAGTCTTCGGCAACGACGCTAAGAATTTGTTGGGTAAAATTTAATTACGTATAACATGCAAGTATACGTGGTTAATAAGTAATAAAGTGATAAGTCAAGTATCGTTCCCATAAAGAAAATACCTGCAATTTATTCTAACAATTACCAATTTTATATGATCTCAATTTTATTAAACAAATTATCAATTTTGTGAAATCTATGAAAATTGCTAATTAATTAAATATTAACTAACTACCACAATTTAATCAGATAATGGAGACTTAAGATTACAATTTTACTTATTGTTTCACTTAGATCGACATACTTCCTGATAAACCAGCTTAATTATTCCGAATTGTTAATCAAGAACACAAGTAAATATAACCATCTCTCAATGCATCATACTCATATCAACTTAAATCCACAATTGATAGAATTAAATTGAACACCCTAATTAACTAATCCACTATGTGAATTAAAATTAAAGAGGATTTAAATCCCAAGTTCTTTCCCAGATTACATGTGATGTATATGGATATCTCTATCTTAGACACAAATCATGAATTCCAATGCCATGCAGAAATCACAAACACATGTTATTATGACCAGATCTAAATTTATATTTCATTTCCCAAATTCTTATAAATTATCAAGGTAATTGTTGATCCGACAATTAATATTTAAGCATAAATCATAAAAGACAATCCCTGAATAATTAAATATAGCAGTACGGAAGCATGTCAATCCTAGCTACACAATAAGATCTATTGTAGCCTTAAATAAAAAATTAGTTCATGCTAGATGAATTTAAACCCAAAATCCGCAAGTAAAATAGTATTCTGAATGCAAGAGATGTATAGAAAGAGAATAAAAATCTATGTACAAATCCTCCTCTTCACTGCTCCTGCCTTGATTCCTTCGTGCTAGATTTCTTGCTTCAATTCTCTAAAAGTGTGATCAAAATTAGGGTTTGATAATGAATTTGATAATCTCTTCTCTGCCCCTCAATTAGTCTTTTGTAGCTTCCTAATTGCGTCCCAAATCACTTGCTGAATCAACTGCAGAATCCTTCTTGAACATGAAAACTTCTAACTATCTGCCGACCAATTCGCTTCGACAGGGTTTAGCCTTGTTAAAATCCTCCTCGGCGGGTTTACCATGAACCTCTGCCCTGACGGGTTTCTTGACAAACAACTGCAAAAAACTTTCTTTAAGCTTCGATTTCCCTGTTTTCCACATCTAGACCAGTTCCTCCAACACATAAGCAAGAAAACGTATAAAATGACCTTAAACATACTCAAAGTAGCATCAAATCAAGCTTAAAAGGTAATCGATTCGTAGGTATAAAACCCATTCATTAGTGCTTGTGCTTTGGTTATGTTATGTAGTTGGTAATTGAATGAATGGTTGTGTTTATGGCACATGTATGGTTCTATTATGCAGTTGGTACTTGAATGAATGGTTTTTTTTATGGCATGTAAGATTCTATTAAGTAGTTGGTACTTGAATGAATGGTTCTTTTATGATTATGCTTGTAGCAGTTGGTAATTGAATGAATGGAGCATTTGGTAATTACATCAGTTTTATGCCATGGAGCAATTGTTCTTTGTTCTGTTTTTGGCAAAGGACTTATTCTGTTTTGCGTAAGGCTATTATTGTGTTTTGGATACAATTGTTCTTAATTTTTGCTATGAATTCAATGGAGTACAAAAAAACACAATTTAATCATGACAAACATTAACATCTTTTGCATTTTAATTCATTAACATTACATATTTTCTATCACCATCACTCTATTACAATCCATGACAATGAAAATACATAATGCATTACAATACATCACATCCAGTACAATTAATAAAGTACCATTACATCATGCAAATCCACATCAAAATTACAATTGCAGTGATAATCCATGACAATACACAACACATTCTAAGTTTTGAGATTCCCTCTTTAAGTCTATCAACTTCCATTTCCTTTATTAGTGTTTCCTTCTTTAAAATTTTTAACTTCTGCTTCAGTTTTGCATTTGTATCCATCACTAAGCTCACCTCCTCAACTAGATTGCTCATCGCACTCATTGTTTCATATACATTGGAAGGCACTTCAACCCATTCAAAATATCCACAATATCTCTCAGATTTCTATCAAATTTGGTATCACAAAGTAAAAACAGAACCACATAGCAAATATGATTTAACATATGGAGGGATGAAATGCAGTTTATAAATTGGACGGAGGAAACTAATCCCATAGTTGCGGCAATCATAAAACCTTTTTCCTTTTAACCTATCTTTCTTCAAAACACAGATTCACATTGGTACATCACAAAAACACATGTGCATATATGTCTGCATCAGTGGTTGACAATGATCTAGATCATGATGAAGTCATATCAGATGCACGAAAACTTCGCACTTACCTTGATACCATTTTTCAAGTAAAAACCCTAATTTTCGTGCATTTGTTGTGTGTAATTTTTTTGAGAAATTTAAACCCTAGCTATTCAGTTCTTCCCTTCAATGCACGAAAACTTCGCACTTACCTCGATACCAGTTATCAAGCAAAAACCTTAATTTTCGTGTATTTGTTGTCTATAATTTTCTTGAGAAATTTAAACCCTAGTTCTTCAGTTCTTCACTTCAATAACCGATATAACATACGATATGAACCTTTACATGCATGGATTCTCTCCTTCAATAGACGATTTCCCACTCGACTTTGCCTGCATGAATTCCTACTTCGTCATTTTTTTCTCAGAACTCGAACTCGCTTTCTTTTATGCCTTTCAGCAACTGCTTCGTTGTTGCTTATAATCTTCCTCCTGCCCATTCCACGAATGCTTAACTGATTGGCCTTAATGCACACATCAACAAATACATGTTTCTTTAGAAGCCACGTTGGAAAATTGGCCTGATTTCTTAACGCTTGTGAGCAAAATTGGACATAATAATCTAATTAATAATTTTTAAAAAGTACAGTGGGCCAATTGTATTTTTTTAAAAATACAGTGATTAATAGATCGACTAACAGAGCGGGTATTTTGCCAAGATTGAATTATTCAAAGAATGCCTTGTATAGATATCACTTTTATTAAAAATAAATTTAAAATATTTTTAAACTTAAAATTGAGATAGTTTATCAATAATTATAAAATAATAAATCTTATTATTTATAATATTTTTCAAATAATTAATAATTTTCATCATTGTATTTATGAATTTATGTTAATTTTGACAGTCTCAAATTGATTTTAAAATACAAATAATATTCTTATATTTCTGGGGAAAAACGATCAACTCTAAATATTATATGTTCTTGGGCTGGGAGCGGGTGAGAATTTGCAGCAATGTTGAGCTTTTCTTTCCTTTCGCTTCAATATAATTTGCCAAGCCTCCAATTCTGTTGTGATACTAATTCAACAATTTTCACCCAATTGAATGGAAATTTCAATAAATTCAAGGTTCCAGTTAGCTTTTGTTGTTCTGATTCCAGCATAGCATCATCGTCATCAGAAGCACAGGTGGCGAAGACACAATCGCCGACGGCGCCGCCACCTGTTCGAAGGAGGAGGCGAAGGTACAGGAAGCAATATCCTGGAGAAAAGATCGGCATCACGGAGGAGATGAGATTCGTGGCCATGATGCTCCGCAACACTTCCAAAATTAAAAGGAGAAGGAGTACTACTGCTGGTAGTGATTCTGAGGGTGAGAATAATAGTTCTGATGATGAGAGTGATAGTGGAAATGTTGATGATGGTGATGATAGCGAGGAGTCAATTTCAGGTGAAAATGATGGAGAGAAAGAGACATGGCAGCCAAGTATGGAAGGGTTTGTGAAATACTTGGTGGATAGCAAGCTCGTTTTCGACTTCATTGAGCGCATTGTTGATGAATCCAGTGATGTTTCTTGTGAGTTCTTTTACACTAGTGGTTCCTAATTCTATGGAATTTGTATGATAGTTTATCACATTTTTATGAAATTTGTTCTTTATATTATTTGGGAGTATGTTTTTACCTTCACGTATAAGATTCAATTCTTGAAAACAAAATTGAATATCATTGGGATTGGAGATTCTGTTGAACTGAGTAGGGGTGTAGCTGCGCGGAGAAAATCATAATAGTTGTGTTTGCTCCCTTTCATCTGCTTTAATGGTCTTCATTTTTAGTAAATGAGGATAAAAAGTGAGATAATTTATCAGGTTATGAATAAACACTTATGTAGATACCTGTACATTTGTGTAATTAATAGCGGGCAGAACTGATAGGATGGAATTTATATTTGCAGTGTACTGAATGATCTTGTTATTATGCCCTTGTTATCAAGTCAGGTCATTGATAACATTTAAGTGTAATTGATGATTTTGTATGTTACCTTGATTATCAAGTCAAATTTGATTGTGGCTCTTGTATATATTTTAGCAGGTTTGCTTATTCAATCTTGTATTGGCTGTTACTCAATACAGATGCCTACTTCAGAAAGACTGGATTAGAAAGATCTAAAGCTCTTTCAAAAGATCTAGAATGGTTTAGCCAACAGGATATTGTGGTTCCTGAACCAAGTAATCCTGGAGTTGCATATGTGAAATATTTAGAGGAGCTTGTAGAGAAGAGTCCCCCATTGTTTCTATGCCATTTTTACAATATATACTTCTCGCATATAGCTGGTGGTCAGGTGATAACAAAACAGGTAATATACTAGCAAATGCCCCTTGAGTTGTAATCTGGTTTTGTTACTTTTGGTTTGCGACTTAAATCTAAATTTTTCTCTTGTAAGTTTCTGGTTGGTTAGAAATGACTTGTTATGAAACATGTGCAATTTGTTTTTTCCTTTTAAGAGTGACTATTGAAATTTTAGAGTTATTAGACCAGCCTTTTCTTCAATATGTATTTTCTAAGCTCTCTTTGTCACTTTAAGCTGAATAAGAAGTTAAGGATTAATGACAGGACTCTTTAAAGGTTATACTACTGGTTTTACTTTTAGTTATAGATTTAGGATTACAAAACTGATTCAGCGGGTTAAGCAGTCATTTACCATAAAGTTGTCATCATTTTTCCCTTAGAAGCCAATAGTTTCAAAAGCATGCCCAATGTTATCCTTGAGGTAAGACTAACTAAAGTTGCTAGTTGCTCAGAATGTTTATAATATTGTCCTTAAAATTAAATTACTGTAAGCTTGAGTAAAGCTGCTATTGACTATATGTTATGAATGCCAATTTTACATTTGGCAGCAAAAAGCAATAAGATCTAAAACCTACATAAATGAGTTTCTTAAATGCCATTGCTAATTGATAAAAATAATTTCATAAAACTGTGGTTTTTACAATTACAAAGCATTAATAAAAAGAACTGGAAATTGGAGAATGCGAGACGATCAGCGAACAAAGATACAAAAATTAGTAAAACATGTAAAGTATGACCCCTTGTAGGATGATGTAGCCTCTTTTTAATTGTTTGTGAGGCCCGGGAGCCAATACCGCCTTCATTTGATACAGGGATGACTACCCCCATTATAACCCATCACCATTGTAACAAAGCCCACCACCTTTACAAGACATTCACATGACACACCCGAAAAAGAATAAATTGACGTAATGGTAGCTTCAGAGGAGCAAGGCCTGGCTAAGAGAACTGTACTATGAGGAGCTTTGCAAAGTTTGTTTTTTCTCTGATTCAGATGTCATTTGGTGGGTGGACCATACAATTATGAACCGATGTTACTTTCAATTACTCTTTTCATGGACAACTTAATAGTAGATAACTTTGATCGATGTACCAGTTTATCTATTCATTTATATTTCAAATATTTGGATTCTGGACCTATTGTGTGCTCCTCTCTGCTCTTGGCTGAACATTGTTTCACTACCTTCTAAACCCTCTCTTTTGGGTGAACAGCCTGATTTTTGTTGAGATGCTGTGATGTTTCCTTATGTAGAAGACCTTAGGCCGCCAAAAATCTTTTGATTTACATAGATGTCTACGGGCATGTTCTTTGAATTAAAATCTCAATATCTGATTATTTTTTGTTTTAATCAGGTCTCTGAAAAGATATTAGAAGGAAAGGAGCTGGAGTTCTTCAGTTGGGAGGGGGAGTCAGAAGAGTTGTTGAGAGGTGTGCGAGAGAAGCTCAACATGCTAGGAGAGGTTAATGCCTGAAGTTATTTGAAATTGACTTGAATTTGCATATCTTGATACTTATTTTGTGTTTGCTATTTTTGTTGCAGCACTGGTCTCGGGATGTGAAAAACAAATGCTTGAGAGACACAACGAAGTCGTTCCGATTTTTGGGGCAAATTGTTCGCTTAATCATATTATAAAATAGGACGTGATCATATCAAAGGTTCCCATGTTTTATACAAAAGGTTAGGGTTGAGGCTTCATATAATGTTTAGACCTAAAGCATTCTTTCATCTTTCCTCGTGAGAGGCTCTCAATTTTTTAGAAATTTGATTTGGATTTTGAACAGTTTATTTTTTAGAATTAAAGTTCCTCCTGTCAGGTGAAGTACGATAAATCTTGTTATCTTTCACTATATTGAGTTGTCCGTTAATTAACAGCATCATATATTCATATAGCTGATTAAACCTTTTATCTTCATTTAGCATATTTTTAGTTTTGTAATCATACAACTTGCACTTTTTCATTCATCACTGTCATTAATGCGGAAGATGTTATGCATCATCCCCTATGGGAAGTCCTGCAAGACTTGCGCGATCTGTTAAAACTAGAATGGTTGTGCAATGTGCAGCAGTGCAGTCCTCATACAGAAAAGGCTACAGAAGTGTGGGTTTTGTTGTTCGTGGAGCAAGAGTTTCACTTTCGAGGAGTTATTTTCCTCTCCCCTCCTACTCCTGGTGTGCTTAGGCTTTTGTTATATGAAGATGCCACCCAGAATTGTGTAATCATGCAACTTGTCTCGTAAATATCCATTTAAAGTCTTTGCATGCTATATTGGTGTACCTATGATGAGCGTGTCCCAAATTAAAATTAGATACTTTGATGGCTTAATTCAATATGTTCAAATACACAACTTGAAATCCCTAAGGGGCAGCAAATTCATTCAATAGCATTACATGTTCATTACAATGAATGTAGTGTTATTTAACTCTACACTTCATTCTATCATCTGTATAAATCCCAATGTTTTTATCTGCTATTCCTTGTTTAACGATGTTGATTAGAGATTACCAAAGTTGATATTATTTTCCTTCCCCTTTCTGATCAGGTAGCGAGCTTCCAATCAGAACATACTCACTCTCTGCATGAAGTAGTCTTGACATGTAATAGTCAATGGTAATCGGTCAGTGCAATCTGAGCATCAACTTCTCCGGTAGAGGAGATCCTGAACGTTTCTTAAATTGACGTTATTGTTTCCAGAAGGATACATTACATAAAGGTGAGCAGAATCCAATTTAAGCACCTCAGGTCTATATCTGTCCAGTTGTTTGGAGCCAGGCAATTATCTTTGTTCTTTTCCACTATCATGGAGACATTGTCGTCGAGAACTCACTCTGGTGAGTCGCTCACAGTTAAACTGTAATCATAAGAAATAGATGGTGTGCCTTTGAGGCTTATTATTGGTGCAAACCAAGGGCATATACTAGTATCCCTCATTTTTTGTAAACATGATTCTCTTACAAGTATTTGAATGACTCCACTGAGGTTTAGCCTAAGTTACACTGACTCTTCACTTTGATTTTCACTATATCAAGTGTGAAGAATATAAACTGACTTTTGTGGCATTCTTGAAACAAATTTATTCACCATTTGAGTTAATTCAATCAAGTCAGAGTATAAATATGTTAATTTAGGAAGTAAACTGAGTTTTGTGGCATTCTTGAAACAAATTTATGGTCATCATTTGTTACATA
Organism: Panax quinquefolius; assembly: GCA_020205615.1. NCBI lineage: Eukaryota > Viridiplantae > Streptophyta > Magnoliopsida > Apiales > Araliaceae > Panax > Panax quinquefolius. Next base: position 118,583,199 of record CM035161.1, read on the forward strand.
ATTAATTCAATCAAGTCAGAGTATAAATATGTTAATTTACAAAGCAGGAGACTGAACATGTTTTGTTCTGGATTTGACATGCTCTCACAACCCCAAATAAACTTGTATTATTGAATTTAAACACTTTTATGGAGGCAAATATTGGACACAAGTTATTATTAAAACTATTTTTACAAAATTGACTTGTCTTTAAATTAAGACAAAGGAAAAAAAAATAGTCCTACCATTATATTTTTGGGTCAAGAAAAGACATTCTCAATTTTAGATTAAGATAATAAAATAATGATATTGAATTTGAGCCTGTCACCTTATTAATCTCATTCTTTATCTTTATTTTTCTGTTCCATAAAGTGGGCAAACGATTTTTAGTGCGTCGCACGTTTGCATACTGATTGAATATTGATGCAGGATTAGATAACTAATCAGTGTTTTCAAATACTAATAAATTTGGTGTATTAGAGATATATTTTGATTTTTAAGATCAAAATTATATATATATATATATATATATATATTGATTTTAAGATCAATTAGTGAAATGCTAAAATTTAAAATTGATATGAATTTATTTAATAAAATTGGTGTATTAGAGATATATTTTGATTTTAAGATCAAAATTAGAGATATATTTTGATTTTTAAGATCAATTAGTGAAATGCTAAAATTTAAAATTGATATGAAATTTAATTTGATTACAACTACATATGATTGTTATATACTAGTTAAAAATTACTTCTAATTATGATGTTTGCTAGTTATAAATTGTAAATTTTAAATGAGATTATATCAATTTTAAAATTTATAAATTTACTTTTAAAAGTCAGAATTTAAAACAAAGTGTATTACTGTTAAAGAAAAATTTGCTTTTCAGTTGGAGAGACTTTTTTGAGTAGGGAAATGATATTTTTACATTTATTTTTGATATTTCTACATGATTTTTTTACATGAGCAAACAGTGGGTCACACCTTCATATGAGAAATAATTATGTGAAAATATCAAAAACACATGAAAATAGTGATCCCTAATGAGTATCGGATCCAGGTTCTGTGAAGTTAACTATACGAAGTTTTCTCATTAATCGATTAATATAATAATCTTGATGCAAGATCAACTCCTACCTTACGCAATCAATCAACCAAAAGTTAACTTTACACAAACAACTATAGTATCATATATATATATATATATATATATATATATATATATATATATATATATATACTGTCACAACTGTCATCTGGCCTTGTTTTTGTATTCCAAATTGCAATCCAATGCGGCAACAACAAGAGAATCTTTGACATATAGTCCATATATATATATATATATATATATATATATAGAATATTAAAGCAAATGATTATCAATAAAAAAAAAAAAGGAAAAAGTTTTGAAGGAGGTTGACGAGGAAGAAAAAGCTCAAAACTTGATACAAAAAACTACCACCATATTCTCCATTTTATGTTATTTCCATCCCTATCTTATGTTCTCTCTAGTTATATACATGTATATATATTATGTATATGTGTATATATCATCTCTTATACTCTATGAATCAAGAAAGTTTAGCCCTTTAGGAGCAAAAAAGGAAACAAGCTAAACAAGGAAGAACTGTGAATGCCCTTTTCATGCCAATTTCTCCCTGAAATAATCATGACTGATGATATTTGTTTCTTCAACAAGTGTGAGTTTCTTAATTTCCTTCCTTTCATTTTCCTATTTTCTTTCACTATTTTCCTCTTTTTTTAAAAAAAAAAAAAAAACTCAGGCAAAATTCTATATTTTTTGTTAGTTTTTATCAATTGTGTTTATAAATATCTGAAAATTTTGACTTGGTTTGAAGCATTGCCTTATTTTTTCAAGAAAATGTGCAGGTCCAAATTTGATTTTTTCAAGTAAAGGACTTTCTTTGACCACTTCTATTGCCTTATTTTTCTCAAACATATATGAACAGAGTGACACCAAGCATTTACTTCTTCTTCTTCTTTTTTCCTTTATTTTAATGGAGAATTTTAGATCAAATTCACAGGTTAATTCCTCTGTCTCTAATCTCTAACACTGTCACTCTCTGCAATTCATGTTATTAATTACACACTCCTAGTTTTGATTTATTTATTTATTTTCTGGATATTTTCATGGAAAAATAACTTCTGTGGTGTGTATATAATTACAGGACACATTAGTTATAAAGGCACCCAAGAAATCTCCATTGCTATTGAGAACGGTGGTGGTATTTTGTGCTGTGTTTTGTGGGTTATATATTTTTTCAATTTGTATAAAGCAAACAAGGTTTGCCACAGGAACTAAATTATTAGACATCCCAGTAATTGGCCAGCCTTGTGACACTTCTGGATCTGAAGAATGGGAAATTCCCTATTTGCATTTCCCAAAACCCAAAACTTTTAGGAGGTAACAAAAAAAAAATCTCGAAATATTTCGTTTTTTTTATCTAAAAAATTTCAGTTTATTTGGATTTCTTGAAATGATGGGTTTGGTGCATTTGTAGGAAGGAATGTGGCTGCAATCCAGTTCGGTTTTTCGCCATTTTGTCGATGCAGAGATCAGGCAGTGGCTGGTTCGAGACATTGTTAAATAGTCATATTAACATAAGCTCAAATGGAGAAATTTTTGGTGCAAAAGATAGGAGGAGTAATGCTTCTGCTATTATAGAGGTTATGGATAGAGTTTACAATCTTGATTGGTTTTCTAGTGCATCCAAGAACGAATGCTCCGCCGCTGTTGGCTTCAAATGGATGCTTAATCAAGTGAGTTTGCCTAATTGTGTTTATAATTTGGTTTTTAGATGAATGTGACTGGTATTATTGACTATGGTTCATAGAAGGGCAACAATTTATCTTGCTTGAAGTGTTAAAACCATCAACAAATAATCATTTATGTGCACCTTTTAGTATGATATCTCTAGAAACTCAAACGGAAAGAAATAAGATAATAGTTATACATTTTCCAGTCCAGAGACATTTATTTCATAGAAAATTTGGAATTTTGGTGTTAAAAAGCAATTTTTTGGAGAGTAGGAGATGGCTAACATCTCTACTAGAAGGAAGTTAAGTGTGAGATTATAATATGTTTGGTTTAGCCTTTTTGGAGCTTTTGGGGTTTTTAGAGTCTAGACGTCTTGTTCGTCTAAACGCAACTTATTCTTTTAAGCGACAAATGCAACTTTCAAACCTTGGCTCGCCGCACCATTTTTGCTTGCATATAAAGCAACTGAAGAAAACGCCGAGCGCCGATAAAGAATTCTACTTTTTTTAGGTTGTTTGTTTCTAGTATTTAAGATAACCAAAGCATTTTTTTTGCAGGGATTCTAATTCTCTCTCCATATTTAATGACATTATTATGGATAATTTTGTCATTTTATTCCTTTTCTTAATACGTGAAAAGGCACATCGGGAGTAGTATTTAAACAAGCATTTTGCAGGGAGCAATGGCACATCATAAACAGATTGTAGAGTACTTCAACAGAAGAGGTGTCTCTGCAATATTTCTCTTCCGAAGGAATCTTCTTCGCAGAATGATATCTATGCGTGCAAATTCCTATGACAAAAGTGTTAAGCTATTAAATGGAACTCACAAGTCTCATGTGCATTCACCACACGAGGTTCTCCTCCTCTCTCCAGCTCTCTTTCCCTCTCCCCTTCTTGTTGAATCCTGATTCCAGGCAGTTGCAAATGGAGTCGAAACAGTTCTTTATAAGCAGAGTTGGATTTGTAATTTTTTATACAAGCATGCAAGTATTCTGGAATTCTCTGCTATAAAAAAAAATGTAATTTGTTTCTATAGACTGCGCATGCATTTATGTTTGTCTGAAGACAACGATGTTCCCTATAAGTATTTTGGCTACCTTGCAGGCTCAAATATTAGCTCGGTACAAGCCTAAGATCAACACAAAATCACTTGTATCCGGTCTAATGGAAGTAAAGGGGACAGCTAAAAAGGCCTTGGAATTCTTCAAGAGTACGCGACATATTGTTCTGTATTATGAAGACATTGTAAGCAACCGAACTGTAAGTACTCAAACATGACATAAACATCCTCAGATTCTTTCCTTTCGACAACCTCAATAGTTATAATCTCCGGTGCAGAAACTTGTAGATGTTCAAGAGTTTTTACGCGTGCCATGTAGAGACCTTACGAGCCTTCAGGTTAAGATACACACTGGCCCTTTGTCGAATTATGTTGATAACTGGGAAGATGTCCAGAAAACACTCAAGGGAACATCTTTTGAGAGCTATCTCCATGCAGACTATAAATTGTAGTTATCTTGATGTATATAACTGCCTCAAAGTATCAATTTTTGGCCAAAAGAAAAGATCACCTGCGGGGAGAGGAAGAAAATTCAAGCAAAATTATCGTTTTTCTTGACATCCATAAGCTAACTCATGTAGATTTCTCTGATCAATGTGAAAAGTTTCAATATCATGTCAATGACTTATTCTTTGTATTGCATGCCAAGAGCAAACATCTTTTGAAAGGGTAAAAGGAAATTGGGATATTTTTCTGCACCTCCTTCTTATGAACACAGCACAGAACTTCATTTTAGCATAAATATTAATTAGTTACAGCAATAAGAATAAGGCTTAGTTACTTCACATATTGCGATCATTTGACAAGTTCCTGAAAAAGCTTCTGCTCTGTACTGTTGGGAAAAATCACCTTCCAAATACTGTTGTTTTGATAAATTAAATGGTTAAAATATCAGTACATGTCAAACAAATTAAATTTGCTTCCAAAATAATAATCACCGCAAGAAATATTGAGTAAAAAAATAATCAAGCACAAGACATCGAGATTTTACGTGGAAAACTCTCTAAAACTAAGAGGTAAAAATCACGGGACAAACTCCGAATAATTCACTAGAATAATATGAGAGACTACAACGATATATTAATTTGAGTACAAACTCAAATTATTTCACCACAATAACTATGTGATGGAACCCAAACAAAAACACCTATTTGATTGAACTATCTTTCTATTTAATTTTTTTAAGCTTTAGAAAAACTTTTTTCTCTCTACTCTCATATTCTGTTTGTGTTATGTTGGTGTGTGTTAGTATGTTGATATCCTCTTCCTTTTATATTGCAAATATGGAGTGAACAAGAAATGGAGAAGACAAAGTTTTAAAGTCTGGGGGGAACCGAAAATGGGGAAGGCATTTTCTAAAGTCTAAGGGAACAGAAAATGGGGAAGGCTAATGGGTGCGGATATCCCTAACAATCTTCTCCTCCGAGCTCATTAGAAGAGGTATTTATCATGACCCCGTCACTTGGAGTCGATTCCTGTGTCAAACCTAGCTCTTTGGAAAATTTGTTTCAGCCATAATATTTCATTGCCAACTCAGTAGTAGAAAAAGCAACACACTTCTGTAATTTGGACTGCCATAACACAACTCCCTTTGCAAAAGTAAACAAATACTCTAAAGTAGACTTCTTCTCTTTAGAACCTGCCATGTCTGCTTCTGTATAATATTTCAAGATTGAATTTGCACACCAAACCACAACTCCTCACTTGGAGTTAATCCCAACGAAGCCTTGACTCAACTCAAGTTTCTTGGAATTTTTAAATTGTTTCATGCCCGACTTTATCTCATCGGCATGGTTCATTTCGATGGGAGAATCTAACTCAAACTTGACAGATTTTTGCTTGTCGAATTCTTTTACAACCGCTTTGTACCACGGGTCATGAGCTATAACTTTCTTCTTTTTGGTACCCATTTTTGGTGAAGAGCTTTCTTTTCGTGGTTCTGAAGGCTTTTTCCCATCTTTGGTTCTTTATACCACATCTTTTTTCGCCTAACTTCCCAATCTTTAACACCTTCCACATACGCCTACATTGTGTAAAGAGTGCCTACCTTATTTCCTCTAGTCACCACTAGAGACCCTTTAGTGAGCTTTCACTGACCTTCACCAAAGAAAATGCTATAACCATTCTCATCAAGCTTACCAATAGACATCAAATTAAGGCGGATATCCGGAACATGTATGACTTCTCTAAGTATCAACATGCAACCATTGTTAGTCTTCAGATAAATATCTCCAATGCCGATAACCTTGGTTGCATTAACATTTTCCATCTGTATATAACCAAAATCACCACTAGTGTAGGCTGCGAAAATCTCACCATGCGAAGTAGCATTGAACAAAGCACCTGAATCAATAAACCATTCATTAACTTGACACTTGGGTTTACTATCACTAACAATGGCTACATCAACATCGGATATATACACAATCGAGTCTTTATCCTCATCTTTTTTTTTTAATACGGTTCCTTCTTTAAAAATTTGCACTCCCGCCTTATATGACCCGGTCTCTAGCAGTGAAAACAAATTATCTCTTTTCCTCTCAACATTCTCCTAAATTTATCATCTTTAGGAGAGCTCTTCTCTCTGTTTCTGTTGTGACGCCCCCAAAATAGGTATGCATCACCTATTCTGAGTCGCCAAATATATGGTAAAAAAATACAAATACAATCTTTAAAATACAACAAGAGAGGCATGAGTTTTAATACAAACAACATCTTACAGATAATATCCACTCTCAAAATAAGTCTTCATTACATTTTTATTGTCACACTATTTAATAGAATAGTGAGGACTACTAATACACCATCTAGGACCATCACTCCGGTTCCCCGAGGCGTCGTCCACCACGTTCTCATTTTACGAAGAGAACAGTGAAAGAAAGGGTGAGCTCAACTAGTGAGAAGAAATATTATGACTAAGATAATGCAGAATAAATTATCATTAGTCCTCAACGATGTTAAACCGATAAAATACAATAGACATCAAGTTTAAGCACAGCAATGAACATGCAATCCATTAAAAGAGTCAAGTAGAATAAAATCTACTATCTTTTATGATTTAAAAGGTTTTCATCACTTTTATCGTTGAGACTCGATTTTAATAAATAATCCACATCATCCCCGCACTACTGACGAGGATATTTATTAGGTCACAACCACAAATCATCCATGCACTCACGCCAATGATATTTGTGTATTCATCAATGGTCATGATCATGCCAACAATCGTCCATCAATGCACTACGGACGAACGAGGACTTTTATCACATCATTTGTAACATTACGGCCATGATTACACTAAATAATCACGGTAATAATCATACCAAGTCCATCTATGCACTACGGGCCACGAGATGACTTTCAAAAAATATAAACATGAGGATGATGACAAATGATATAAGAATTCAATAAAACAAGTTCACGAATTAATTTATTCAGAACTAATAACGCCTAAATTGTCAACATGACATCGCTTTGTAGAGTAAAATTCAAGAATGCTCGGAAGAATATTTCCATGAAAGATCTTTGGATGAAGCACAAATATCAAGGATATTCCACTAATTTCATGGAGTATGTAAGTCAAAACTTTAACCAATTGAGTATAATAAAGAATGGAATAACAAAAAAAATCACCACGCATGCGGACTTGCAGATGTATATGTTATTCAATGAATAATAAATAATGAGAACTCAGGTCAGCGTAATACGCACCGGCTGGGATATTCCACGAGAATAATAAAGAATGGAATAACAGCGAAATCACCATGCATGTGGTACTCAGATGTACAAAGTTATTCCAATGAATAATAAATAACGGAATCAGTCCGCCAGAAAAACGCATGTACGGGATATTCCAACGAGAATAAAAAAGGCGGAACACGGTCCCCGTAAAAGAAACGCATGTGACAGGATGTTCCAAGAATAATAAAAGGCGGAACCAGTCCCACGTGAAACGCATGCACGAGGATGTTCCAATGAGAATAATAAAGAATGGAGTAACAAACAGAAATCACCAAGTATATAGGGAAATAGCGTACAAAAGTTATTCCAATGAGAATAATAAAGATGGAATAATAGAAGTTCTCTTCATGAATACAAAAGAAATAATACCCCTGCAAGTATAAAGAAGAAGCGGATAAAGAAGTAGTGAAGTAGCGAAGAATTTTTTTTCTTTCTTTCTATAGTTTCTCTCTACAGAGTTTCAATGAATTAATAAGAAATAATGAAGGAATGAACTTCTATTTATAGAAGAATGGAATGAATAGTAACCAATCCATGAATCGGTCCAGATTGATTTACTTTAATCAGACGATCCATAATTAAAGCAAAATCTTTTAAATAAAATAAAATATATTATATATATAATATCCATAATAATACTCCTTAGTCCATTTTTTCAACTTGCATATATATATATATATATATATATATATATATATAATATTCATAATAATACACCTTAGTCCACTTTTTTTTCCACCCCACCCACCCACCCACCCACCCACCCACCCACCTTTCATTAACAATATAATATATATATATATATATAATACTTATATATATATATATATATATATATATATATATATATATATATATATATATATATAATGAAAAAAATGAGATAACTTCTACCGACAATTTTTAAAAATGGAAAGTAGGGGGTTCAAATAATAAGCAAAATTTACATCAAATTCTTCATAAAATCCCCTCAATATTTTTAACAACATTTATCATCATTATTATAATTCACAATATTAATCGACCAGGTCGTTCCCAGGAAAGAGGGGGCTTTCCAATAAAGATTTCTACCTATTGGCGCGCAATTAGATTTATCTGCATATTCATTTTTCCTTCTGGAGTTGAATTGTTTAGAGACACCACCAAAGTCTACCAACTATTTGGCAACGAATTGAGAAGCAAAAGAACCTAAATCTCATCTTCAAGATTTAACTTCATGGTATACAGTTGGTTCACCAAACCTTGGAACTCGCTCATATGCTCCGACACACTACTCCCGTCTTTGTACTTCAGGTTCATAATTTTTTGAAGCACAAAAGTTTTATTTTGTGCATTTTTCTTTTCGTACATAGACTCTAGTGTTGTCCATAGAGTATGAGCATCCGTCTCTTGCAAAACATGGTGGAACACACTTTGATCAATCCAATGTCAGATGTGACCAATAGTCTTCATGTTCATCTTTTTCCAATCATCCTCAAATTTAGTCGTTGGCTTCTTTCCCTCGAGCTCCAACGGATCATACAAATCCTTGCAATATAGGATATCCTCTATTTTGGACTTTCAGATCAAAATTTTTGAAGAGGTCAATTTAATCATAGCTCCGACTGATTATATATATAAAAAGATTGTACATTAATTAAACCCGCAATATATCAAGATTTTGAATAAGGTTATATCTAGTAATTAACAGTAAAAATATTTGTTATGGTATTATGTATCATTATTCGAAAATTTAAAATTAAAAATTTACATAAACTTAATAATAATAATAATAATAATAATAATAATATGAGTTTATATGAGTTTATATGAGTCAAAGATGTAAAAGAATATTTATCAGTGTACTTATATTTATTATTACTTTATGTAATTAGCTCGGACGAAAAGAGTTTAACGAACTATATTGAGATTGTAATTTTTTGGTATTATACATTACTTAATACAAATACGGATTCCGTACTCATTTAGAGAGAATCTTTTTAATTTTGATTTGTTCGTTTTACTTTTTTTTAGAAGTTAGTTATTGCTTCGCATGATTGTTTCTTCTCAAATTCACGTGATAGTTTCGTCTTGGTATTTATACTTAGAACTCATGTTTGTACTCTTTGATATAGTGTATCATATTTAGTATTTATTTAAAATCTTGTAGAAAAGTAAATGTTAATATATTTTAGAGACTTGTGTTGACGATTCGCTTCTATTTAACATGTACGTATTAGAACTCATTTATGTTGATACTGTGTCACATGTGTTGTGACATGGTATCTTTATTAGAATATATCATAGGGTATATCTGAGCTATAACCATTTGTGGGGGTACCATAGACATGTCCTTTTGACACCGAGGCATGACACCTTTTGTGGCGGTGTGATTAGTCCATGACATCTACGTTTTGTGCTCCGGTGGGAGTTGACCATTTAGTATTTTTTTTTGTGGGAGATGTATGAGTCGACCCTAGTTTTCTGTTTTGTTCTCTAGATTGGTGATGTCTATGCCAAACACGCCTTTTGATTTCGTATGCATTTGGATTCGCGGTCCAATGTGTGTGACTTGCCTGTGTGACAAGGTATATTTATGTTTTGTTCTGAACTCTCTATGAAATAACACCTAGCCATTTGTGTTAGTTTTGTTTGTTTTAGTTTAGTTCATCTAATTAGGTTAGTTATTTCGTTTCATTATTTTTGTACTCTATATTCGTACCGGGCATTTGGCTCATGCTGTTTTTTTTTTCTTTCTAGTAGGTAATTAGGGGGATCAAGGGCAAGTGTGACGAGGGCTTTCTTTTATCCAAATAGTTTAGATATTTTGTTTAGGCTGTGATACATTAGTTTATTTGGAGTTATAATAAATACTTTATATTGTGGTTTGAGTCAGTTTAGTATTATTATGATTTGACATTGTGGTGTTTATCAAGGGAACCAATCCATAGTTAACGTTGTAAAAAATAGTCTAGCCTTACAACGTACAAGTCCTGATTGTTCATCCAAATATCTAACGATTAACATGACTCTCGTCCGCAATTTAGTTTTCAATATTCCGCAGTTTAATACTGTTGACGGAACAAATGTCCAAAATACCCTTCTTGTAAAAGTCTTTCGTCCGCAGTATTAAACTGTGGACATTAAGTATTTTTGGCCAATTGGAAAACGAAGTCGTTTTTTAATAAGTATCGTCCACAATATTAAACTACAGACGCTGGGCCCAAATTCAAATTTTAATACTGCGAACAAGGGAATTTCATAAGGAGGGGTATTTTGGTCATCTGTCACGTCCGCAGTATTAAACTGCAGAATACTGAAAACTAAATTGCGAATGAGAGCCCTATTAACCGTTCGATCTTCGAATAAGGGTTACGATGTGTTGTAAGAATATCCTTACGTTGACAAGTTAGCTATAGATCGGTCTCCGTTTATCGATTATTAGATATATTCTTTTTGTGGCATAGAGCTTTCTATTTTTTTTTGTAGTTTTGTCATATTTTGTTCGTAAACTCTTTTTCTATTTTGGAAAGAGAGTGTTACATTATATACATACCTAAATATTTTGAACATATAAAATTAACACTATCCTACACCTATATCTACTTATCCTTTTTTTTTTCCTTCCCAAATCAACCACAAAATACGAATCTCACTACTTTTTTACTGGCTCCCTCTTTTTTGTATCCAAAAAAATGTTGCACTTGTCACACCTGTTTCCTTAAATTGAAATTTAAGTTAATAAAATAAAATATAAATAAATAAAAAGAAAAATATACCCACAAATAATGCCTCATATTTCAAGAGAACTAAAGACTTCTAAATTGACCAAGTTTACTAAGAATTAATACAATAACCTGTAAACTATTTTGAAATACTTAAAATATATAAAACAATATCATTCAAACATAGCGCAAAACAACAATTTTAAATTTTTGTAATACCTTTGTTGCCAAAATCTCTTCATACTTGTAAATATCAATATTGATCCAATTTCAACAACTGAATCTCCCGTCTTTTATCCATCTTCAACTTATATTAGTTGTGAGTTATACGTTACAAAAATTCACTCAATCTTTCCTAACCTTACTCTATGCCTAACATCAGTAATAAGTTTTACATTACAAAATTTTTACTTGACAAAATCATATAGAGACGTACAAAGAGATATCATTGATACATATGTTAAAGGGTGTCGAAAGTCTAAAATTATGCCCTAATAAAAGTATAAAATAAACAAGAATATCAAGTACAGTGTAACAAAAACACTAAATAAATACAAGAAAAAACTCATTCAAAATACATATCAAAGCCTAAGACATGATTGTTAACAGTTTAATCAATAACCACCAACGAATCATCTCATTCAAGTAGACCAATCAAGAAAATTATTATATTTCAAATAAAGTTTAAAATTACACATTACTCGTACATTTATCAACCAACCCATAAAACAATCCATAAACATATGTAACATATATATACGGAAAGGATCAAGTGCATAACCCTTTATTTAACATACCTTGCTCACCATCTTTACCGACGGACTGAGCGACGGTTCGGTTCGTCTCGATTCGTCGCATATATCAGACAACCGTTGTCTTAACTTTCAGTGAAGCATCGAACCGTCGCCATAGCATATAAACCGTTTATCTGTTCTATAGTGACGGACCAAACTATCGTTAAAAGTGATGAGCAGGGTATGTAAAATTAATAAAGAGGTATGCACCATGTTTACATATATAAAATATGATATTATAATATACATATGTATGTCTACAGACATATATATATATATATATATATATATATATTTATAATTATACCACTTACCTAAATATTTAGAAATCTATAAAATTAACACTATCCTACATACCTACTTACTCCTCTCTTTCCCTCCCCAAATCTATCACAAAATTGGAATCCCACTACTTTTTTACTACCCGCTCTTTTTTGTCCAAGAAAGCCGCTTCACTTATCACACCTATTTCATCAAACTAAAATTTAAGTTAATAAAATATAAATAAATAAAAAGAAAAATATACCAAAAAATAATACATCATATTCCGAGGAAACAAAACACTTCTAAATTGATCAAGCTTGCTAAGAATTAGTACAATAACTTGTAAAATATTTTGAATTACTTAAATTACATCAATACAATGTCATTCAAACATAGCACAAAACAACAAATACCAATGTTAATCCAATTTTTACTAGCTAAATCTCCGGTCTTTAATCTATCTTTAGCTTACATTAGTTGTGAGTTCTAAATTACAAAAATTAACTCAATCTTTCCTAGCTACACTCTTTACATTACAAAATTTTCGCATGGCAAAACCATATAAAGACGTACAAAGAGATATCATTGATACATATGTTAAAGGATGTCCAAAGTGTCAAATATTGCCCTAATAAAAGTATAAAATAAACAAAAATAGTATATCAAAAATACTAAATAGATACAAGAAAGAACTCAGAAGTTTTATCGGTTAAAAAGGGTATTCTTTAGAAGGAGCACTTTTTTGACTAGTGTGACCACTAAATGGTACTTTATTATTAATTATGAATAATGTTATTGACATAAATTATTCTATAAATATTTTATAAACTGTTAATGTGACATATTTTATTTCAAAGATATTGTGTGGGATCAAGATTATATTAAAATAATTTATTGATTAATATGATGAGATGAAATGTGCTACATCAATAGATTTATAAAATATTTATAAAATAGTTTGTGATATAGTATTACTCATTAATTAATACTATAACATATAAAAAATATATAAGTACCAATATAAATAAATTTAATAGTAAATATTAAGATCTTAGATTGATCTAAAATAAATTATTTTAAGTCATTTCTAATATAACATCATTTGATTATCAGTTTAATAATTTAACATAGTATGGATGTAATGAACATATAAAAATATGAGATTATTTAAAAATTTCGCTTAAATTAATTGAGGCATCGAAATATTATTATTTTTATAATAGTGTATATAACTTGTATATGTTTCAACATTTTTGATTTTAATAATTTCTATTGTTATAAAGTTATTGATGCGTAACCTTAAATCAAACAAAATTTTACATAATCTCATATTTTTATATACTTATTATATTCGTACAATTAGATTATTAAGTTGAAGATAAAAAAATGTTGTGTCGATCTAACATACTTTTTGCTCAAATATTAATTACAATTTATGAGTAAAAATACAAGTTTTTTTTATAAGAGAAATGAAAAAGAAAGAGTCAAAATATAATTAAAGAAAGTCTTCAACTTTGGTACTTTTGTTCACTACCACTTTTTAGCCACACCTCTTAGGCTCTTAAATGGTACCAACAACCAAGTACAAGGTAATCTATCTATGGTATCCCCTGCTAGCCAACACTGAACCCAAAAATCTTTACCTCATTCTATAGATAGACCCATCAATTCTAAATGATTTTCACAACTCTCACTTCCAAAATTTCCCCAAAATAAAATTACTTAAAATAATAATAATAAATAAATAAATAACCTGGCGGCTGAGTAGTATATATCCAGATTATACAAATCAACGGCTATTATTAAGAAAGCCCACCGTTGAATCCAGCGGTTGAAAACACATCCACGTCATTGCAGGGCTTCCCATGAATCCTTCATCCTCTCACATAAATCTTCACTTCGCCCCCCTCCCTCTCCGTAATCTTCCCCCCTTCATTTTCTCTCTCTAAAAACTCAGATTCATATATAACAACTTCCCATTTTACAATCACCCAGTATAAATTTACGCATAAAGTTCACTTCTTTGAATATTTTGTTGGGTTTTATTCAAAAACAAGTTAATAAAATAGGAGAGAGAAAAAACAGAAGACTGAAAGATGCAGCCCAATAGCGCTAATGGTAGTTCTGATCCGCAGCAACAGACCCAACAGCAGCCGGTGGCGGCGGTAGCGCCACAGACCCAGCAGCAGCCGTGGGTGGCGATGCAGTATCCGGCTGCGGCGATGTTAATGCAGCACCAGATGATGCCGCCGCCGCATTACCCGGCTCACTATTTGCCGTACCACCGCACCACCTCCACCATCAGCAACAGCACCACCAGCCTCCGCCGCACCAGCAGGGATCCGGCGGCGGAGAGAACAGGACGATCTGGGTCGGTGACCTTCATAATTGGATGGACGAGGATTATCTCCGCAGCTGCTTTGCTTCCACCGGCGAGGTTTTCTGTATTTTTTTTTCTCTTTACCTGCATATGTAAAATATGTTTTATTTAGTGGGTTTATGGAAATGGTGTAGTTTGTATATGGAATGTTGTGGAGGTAGCGTGTTATACTGTTACTGATTTTGGTTGATTTTTACTTGTGAATATGTGCTGTGCATATTTATGTTTTTCCTATATGGTGTGTGGTGTTTATAGAGTTTCAGTTTTTGGAATATTTTTGGAGTTTTTTGAGAAGGGAAGGTTAAAGTTTGTATCTTTCTGTATTTTGAAGCCTTCAATTTGCTTATGAGTTAACTAGTGTTTTGACCTTCTTTTGTAGGACAAGTTAATTTTTTTTAAAATTTTTGTCCATAATTTTGGTTGTTTTGTTGCTATATACTTAAAGATTTCGTCTTATTGTTTTGAAATTAGATTTTGGGCAATGTTTTTCTAAAAAAAGGATTTTGGGCGATGTTAAATGCACTAGGTGAAATTTGCAGTTAAAAGAGGAGCGCAAATGGCCAAATGTGGAGTTTATTTCACGTGTGAGTGTTAATTAGTTTGATAGTTATGAGGTATAGTTATCAATTCCGCTGATGAGCTGGAAGTGTAATTGCTATATCTAATATGGAGTTATTGTTTTTGATTTGGATAAACATAGTGGGAGATATGATTCTGGTAATATTTTCTATATTAAGTTACTTGAATGTAAAGGATAATATTATATTATTACAGCCACGGTTTGTTTTTTTCTTTTCCTGGTATCTTTTGTTAATTTATGTAAAAAAAAAGTTTTTGGTAGTCATTACCAAGCCAGACCACCGAATTGATATTGGTATTCATATTTTTTATTTTCGGCTTGTTATAAATATGAACCCTAAAAATATAGATTTTTATAGTACAAAGTATACACTAAATATACATACTATGTTTCAACTTTTATGTTTGGTACCATCGTAGTGCACTATCTTTTCATAAATGTCATCGGCATTCTTGATGTCTCTTATGCATGCTGCAAACAGCAATTGTCTACTCACATATTTGGTGTAAGGAATCAAATCCACTGTTTATATGCGCTACGGATCATATCTAGTATCTGATTACTATGACAAGAGTAGGTATACAATTACTTGAACTAGCATCATTTTTGCTGTTTTATTTTATATTGTCTTGGAAAAAATTCCCCTTTATGTAGATTTTTCATATTTTTATCTTACTTTTGATTTGTTTGATAATAGTTTGATAGTTTACGTCGCTTTGTTTGACATCAACTTGAAAATCTGTTGTTTTAACTTGGAGCCCAATTATATTTGATCGCATTTCGTGCCCCCTCCTAAATATTGTTGTCTTCTTTGTAACCCATAAATGCATTCAAAATTGACTATAACTAAACTTCTTTTCCGGTAACCAACCCCACCCCACCCACTGCTGACATAATTAGAGTGTCCATATTTTATCTCTTTAGTAATCTCTGCTGGTTTAAGAATGTTATAGAGTTTTGAAGAAGTTGCAAGTTGTAACTACATTACTATCAAAACTCTAGTTTCCTACGTCTACCATCAAGTTGTGTAGAGTTTTGATGGTAGGTAAAAGCAAACATACACCTTGCATTAATGAGAAACCCAATCAAATATAATTGAGATTATGGTCAGTGTAAGATTAGGTTGGACAGGATTGGAAAGAAAAATAATTGAATAGGATCCTTGTCCTTTTCATATGTGGAATATATGTGCATTGACCTGCTCTTTTTATTCGAAAAGTGACAAAATTTCAAACTTTGGAAGCAGCTTACTGTGGCAATCTGAGAATTGTGAACTTATGGTGCTCAACGGAGCAGAGGAGAATATTATATATATGCTGCTTATCTTTGCTTAAAAATGTTATTTATTTTGGCATGGTGTAATCTGATTTTTTTGCAGTAGAATAGGATTAGGATTAAGCAAATATCTAACATCCGGAGCACTTAGGTGATGTGGTTTTGCCTTTCATATTTTCATTTACTGAATTTTGTTATGCATTATTCCCTGAGATATAATGTCTTATGCAGGTTGCCTCCATTAAGGTTATTCGCAATAAGCAAACTGGTTTCTCAGAGGGATATGGATTTGTGGAGTTCTTTTCGCATGCTGCTGCTGAGAAGGTTCTGCAGAGTTATGCTTGCATTGCTATGCCTAATACTGAACAACCTTTCCGTTTGAACTGGGCTACATTTAGCATGGGTGATAAGCGTTCAAATAATGGTTCTGATCTTTCTATATTTGTTGGAGATTTAGCTTCAGATGTTACTGATACCTTACTTCATGAAACTTTTGCTACTAAATATCCTTCTGTTAAAGCTGCTAAAGTTGTCATTGATGCCAATACTGGTCGTTCTAAAGGTTATGGTTTTGTAAGATTTGGGGATGATAATGAGAGGTCTAATGCCATGACTGAAATGAATGGTGCATATTGTTCAAGCAGGGCAATGCGCATTGGTGCTGCAACCCCCAGAAAATCTTCCGGATACCAACAGCAATATTCTTCACAAGGTACTGTAATTTATGTTGCTTTGAGTAGACATCATCTGAAACTTTTGATTGTGAAAATTGGTGTTTCAAGGTGTTTTTTTTTCTTCCCCAATCTTGACATTTAGTGTACGCTGTGAAGGCTGTTGTTTGTATTGTTGTATGAAAAAAAAACTGTTGCCATAATCGACCAATAATATTGATTTCTGAGGACATAATTGTCCTCTTGAGAGAGGAGAGGGGAGGGTGGGGGGGGGGGGGGGGGCTGAAACGTAGAAGGAAGATAGGCTGCAAGGGATTATCTTGTGAGACCTCCAAATGAGAGGGAAGAAAGGAAAGAGAAGCTCCGTCTTTCTTTTTGTATTTTCTAACATAAAAAGAAGTGTATGCTTAGGGTATAAGATATCATGTCACTAACATGCAACATCTCTATCCTTCCTCCATTAATATTTCCTCGTCCAGACAAAAGGTGGTGTGGGAAGCTTCCATACATGTTTGTTCCCCTCTGCCTCCTGAAATCAGTCCCAAGTATTTCCATTACGGCTTTGATCAAGATACTATCTAGGGGATCCTACTCCATTATGCTAACTTGATTCTACAACTCTTACTTTCTTTTCATATCCTACTTGTGTTTCAATTTTCTATTAGCCATGTGGCACTAATGGAGGTTTAAATTTAACTTATCAAAAGAAAAAAGAAAGAAGGAAGCTTTTGCTAAGTTAATTTTTTTTCCTTTCAGATATTAAATTACTAACTCAGTACTCCTAAAAGTTCATATACTAGCTTGGATTTGGGTTCTGTAGCTTTGTAAGTGGTGTCACCTTCTATTTTTTTAGTGGAAATGTCATCCCTTGCTTTTCCCAAAACACATTGTTATTTACTAGTTTTTTTTTTTGTTTTTTTACTTTTTTTTATATGTTCTTGTACAAGCCAATATGATCGTGGTATGTGGGACGAAATTAGGAATGGAAAATGTCACTTTTCATGTAGGAGTATGGTAGGAGTGTGTTTGTATGAATCGCCAAGGGAGTATGAAATAAGTTTATCAGAAACGTGGTACGCTGAGATTAGCCTATTATAAAAATATAGTCAAACTAATTGAGATATAGTTAAAACTGGTTAAGTTGTTTTTAAGCATAGTGCCTTAACAAATATATTTTCAACGAGATTACAACATGTTATCGCTTACTTACACCTACAAGGCACTTATGTGGATACATTAGTTGGCATTCCCTTTAACCTTCTTTTATCTTTTGGGATTTCTAATAGAGTGTTGTAGATTTTTTACTAATGTGATTTTTATACTTTATAATATCCTAGATATATTAGACGATGATTCTGATAGTCATCCATAGCATTTCATTAGATTTGATTTTAGTCATTGGTTGTATGGTCCAAGGGTTATAAGAGGATGCTTGATTATAAAGCAAAGTTGTAATCATGCTTGTGCAATAGAACTTTAAAATAAATAGGAAGAAAAAAGTTTTAGATTGCCACATTTTATGTTATGGAATGAAACTGTACACTGTTTTTGACGGTTTATACCAAAATGCAATAAATGCAATTTGCTAGTGTACAATGTTTTGGAATGTTGAAAATTTAGGGAAATATTAATATGATTTTGATTTGTAATTTGCACTGGGCAAAGTGTTTATCATGGAATTTATTGTATTAATTTTTGAATTTAAACTTGCTACAATAATCTTCCAGCATGTTGCTATCAAACTATAAAAATAAAATTTATATCCACATTTCCTCAATCATAATCGAATGATTAAACTAAATTTGAAACCCAAATTTATAGTTTTCTGGAGTTAGTTTTAAATATACTTCATAAAACTTCAATAATATTTTGTTTCTATACATCTTTTTTTCTTTTGATAAGTTGTTTCATTTAACATTTTTCTCCATAGGTTCCTTTTATTTGTTATTTGTAAAGCTACTAGATGACTGCCACACCAGTTCCAATCCACTTGGGACATGCTAACATATTTACCCCGGGAAAAAAAAATTAAGTTCATATTATGTCTTATTCTTTTACATCTGAATGGTTCTTCTAGGCGGATATGTTTCAAATGGTGCCCCAGCCTCCCAACATGATGGGGATTCTACCAATACAACAGTTAGTTTTCTAGCTTCCCCACAAAATTTTTACTATTAGCAACTCATCCCCCACACCACCATCTGGTTTCGTTTTCCTTGCTTATTCATTACTGGATGTAGATATTTGTTGGAGGACTCAACCCAAACATCAGCGATGAAGACCTCAGGCAGCCTTTCTCCCAGTACGGAGAAATAGTCTCAGTAAAAATACCAGTTGGGAAAGGATGTGGATATGTTCAATGGCACATCTAAGGAATTCCTGGTTGAATACCTTTGTTGCTTCTGTTATTATGTTGTGATCTATCAAACGCTTATTGGCAGAAATGATGCTGAGGAGGCACTGCAGAAGTTAAATGGTACTTTAATTGGGAAGCAGACGGTTGTCTTTCTTGGGGACGCAACCCAGCAAATAAGCAGGCAACTACTCTCTGTCCTCCTCTCCTTCCTTTCCCTTTCTCCCTGTTACTATTGTCATGACAGTGTGCTACTTGTTAAAGTTAAAAAAGGTATATATAACACTCCCTCGGTTCTAAATTATAAGATCATTTGTAATTTTCTAAAGTCAATTTGAGATATTTTAAATTTCAAGATTGTGATTTATTTAACTTTTGAAAACAATAATCTTATAACTAGTATTACCTTTTAGATAGTTTACAATTTTCATAATTTTATTGTCTAAATTAAATGAATTTGTTTCAAGTTGAATTTGAAAGTCTCACATTTACTTCAAAAAGTCAAAATTCATCCTATATTTTGAAATGGGGAGAGTATGTCTTCTAGTGGTCATGTTAAGGTTTACAAAGAGAAATCTCAACATACGTGAATGCCAGTTACTTTTGATGAGTTACATGTTTCCTCTATAAAAGCAAGACTACTCGAAGCAAAAACATTGGAATGTGGTAGCTCGCTGGCCGGTGGATTCTGGGAGTGATAGTTTAAAATGCCACTTTGGGAGCCCAACGGTTACATAGACACTTGTTCACTTGCTCTAATCACCCCCTTTCCTTTCCTTCGTCTCTGTTTCAGTTTTTCTTCTTTCTTTTTCCAGCTTATCTTTCTTATATGTTACGCCTGGATTTTGCAGTTTAGAGCCGACTACGGTAACCAGTGGACAGGTGCATACTACAGAGGACAAATTTACGATGGATATGGGTATGCTATGCCACCTCATGACCCAAGCACGTACGCAGCAGCATATGGGCCTTATCCCATGTATGGCACTCACCAACAAGAAGTAAGCTGAATGGCAGCCCAAGAAAATACATTTAGATGAGTATCACGCGCTACAATGGAGCACAATTGTTCCATTTCTGTAGTTTTCTTGGATGTGTAGTATTTCTATAAACCCATCCAAATATGGAGTGGAGCTGAATTTTGACTGCACGGCGTAGTTGTTCTAGCTAGGGATTCGATTAAACATTTGTTTAGAAGTGTGGGATTTAACATGAAACTTCTTGATTGGAATAAATGTTCTTGCAAGTGGTATGTGATGCCATGCTTCATAACCCAGGATGACCATGGTTTTAAATGCTAGAAGTTGATGATATATGATAGGCATTTCTTATCTTTATCAAGATTTGGATAATGGTAATGAGGTGACCGGCTAGTTTTAGCTAATTTCATTTTAATTGTGGTGTGTTTTTCCTCATTTTTTGCTTCTGTTTAAAAGGTTGTGCTCTTGAACTTCAAGGAGCACTGGAAAAAGCTTTTATATCCAAACTAAACCCCACTCACCCCATCTTTTGGTCACTCCCCTCTTTGAGGGTGTGCCATTTACTGATATTGATCCAAATTGTGTTTTGTTACTTTTTTTGTCTATTGTTCCTCTAGGTACAGTCCACTTTCTAGTCCAATAGTCTTTAATAATTAATTTTCTTTAGCTTGATAATTAATAATTTTTCGAGACTAGTTGAAAAGCCCCGTGAGGCATGTACCTGATTTGATTTGTGTTCATAATTATTAAATAAACTAATATAAGCTAATTCAAGTTTATATTAGTTTTCAAATAATGATAGCAACTGATTGGTTGAATCGGTCGGTGTATTTATTTGAATTTTATATGTAATTTTTTTTACAATATTAATTATTATATTAAGTAATATTAAATAAATTTACAATAATTCTGAATTTTTTTAGAGAGGTAAAATAACAAAAATCTGTTATCCAATTCACTATTTCAATAATATTTTTTTAATCATCTTAACATATATTTATTCAAAAGGTATTAACTAAAAGTACAACTAATATTAATTTGAAACTCTATTGTAATATTTCAGTCGCACATTAAAATGTAAAATAATTTGATATATACATAATAAAATTTAATTTAAAATAGTAAATTGAGTGTTGATACGTTTGATTGAACATAAATCCATTGTTCATGATACATGTATGAACCAAGGTATCAAGCTCTAGGCTCCTCCCAAGGCATGTTTCAACATGGGGCGCACAATAACAGGACTCAGCAACATTAATATATATCCAAGCTTCTAGATCATTACCTATTCCTCCACCTTCAGATCACTACACAAACAGTATCCAACGGCTATAAATAATAAATGAAAGGTGGTCCCACTACTCAAGATTCTGTTCTGTAAAGCAAAACCTCATGATTGTGTAATTTTATGCGTATAAAATATAAAATACGACGGTTAATAATGTCAAAACAATAACTTGCTTAATAAAATAATACGTTTTTAATAATATTTTTTTTTTTTAGTGATATGGTTCGGATCTTAAGGTCACCTCTCACCTCGCTTCACCCTTTTTTTAATGATTTGGGACGATAATTTGACCATCATTATACGTATAACCATTGTCTTAAATTTTTAAGTGATTTTATTTTATATTTTGATAATATATATATATATAAATATGCGATAATATATAGCGTAAAACCGTCCATATAGGCGTACTATAATCGATGTGACGAATATATAAAGCTGAGATAATAGGCTAGACAATGGCGAGGAATTAGCTAATTTATAAGTGAAATTTTAAGATTGAGACCATATATATATATATATATATATATTTATCAGCTTTTTTTTTTGAGAAATTATATAGAGAATAAAAAAGAACCGACCAGAGCGATGATTTTTTAAATTATGTTTTATAAGAAAAAGTAGACTTTGATTTATCTATTGAAACCTTCGATTTGAATCATTACTATATTTTAGAAAATCGTCGTTATAATGATATTTGTTGGAGAAGGAGACCATATATATATATTAAGTTATATTCTTATATATGCAGAAATATGGATTTTTTTTCTATGACAATATATTTTTAGAATCGCAAAAATCAAATTAGAGATGGACGATATTGATTATATATATATATATTCATTTTTTATAGAGAGATTTGATAATTGGTGATGATATCTTATGAGTTATGGCGGTTTTGAATGATTAAAATGCATTATATGGAAAGCGTAACTGAAAGGTAGATACAATTGTGTTATAAGTTTAGCAAGTGATTAAGCTATTATTATAATATTAATGATATTAGATTATGAGATTATTAAGTGATTGATAACACTATGATTAACATGTCATAATCCTTTATAATATGAAAATTAAAATACGTAACATGGCATGGAGTGGATTTTGTAGTATTATGACAGGATTTGAATACAAATGATTAATAATGAATATCAACCCAGAGTGCGGGAATGATTCGATTGATTATAGATTAAAATATAATCATTGATGAAAAAAAATCTTTTTTAGTGAAGTGCAAGTTTGATTATTTTTACGGGGGGCTCATATTGTTCTAAGAGTCTTCATTTAAATAAGAAAATTAGTGAGATTATAATATCTTATTGGTAATTTAATTACCCTTGCGGATAGTAATAGAATTAGTAATTAAGACAATTGATTATTGTCGCAATATACAATGCATAATTCGACCTTCGTCGATAGTATTTACCTTCGTTAATAGTAATTACCTTTACCAGACGTCGAACCACTTGTCGTTTCACATTCTGAGCGATCCAAACCACTTATTAAATCAAGGCCACTGCCTTTTCACACGGCGGTCTTAGAAATCTTATAAATAGACGCTTCATTATTTTCATGAATTCACATCTTTGAAACTCAGAGAGAGAAACTATATAGAGAAAGAAGAAAAGTATTCTACTACTTCACCTTGCCGATATTCGGTTTTAAGGTAGGGAATATTATTTGTTGTAGCAAGGTGTTATTCTTTCTTATTCATGAAGAGAAGCAAGTTGTTATTCCTCTACTTATTACTCTTTGGAATACTTTTGTATCGTGGTTTACCCTATCTTGGTGACATTCTTCTATTATACATTGGAACTCCGTCATCGCATGTGTTTTTACACGGGACTAGTTCCGTCTCTTTATTATTATTCATTGGAACATCACATACGTGTGTTTTCTGGGACACTGGTTAAAATCTTTATTATTACTGTTGGAACATCACATGCATGTGTTTTTAGGACTGGTTAAAATCTTTATCATTTACGTTGGAATATCCTATCGTGTGTTTTACTACAGGATCGGTTCCATCTTTATTATTCTGTTGGAACATCGCAGCCGATTGTGAAGCCAGTTCCGTTATTTATTATTACATTGGAATAACATGCATGCATGATTCATCGCATGCGTGGTGATTTCTTTGTTATTCCATTCTTTATTATACCCGGTTGGTTAAAACTTTGACTTATATACTCGATGAAATTAGTAGAATATCCTCGATATTTGCGTTTCATCCGAAGATCTTTTCATGGAAATATTCTTACGATCATTCTTGAATTTTACTCTACAAAACGAGTGTTGACAATTTGAATGTTAATAATTCACGGATTAAATAATTCTTGAACTTGTTTTATTGAATTATTATGTCATCACATCATCATCCTCACGTGTTATATTATGTTATCTTTTCGCTTACGTGCATAAATGAACTTAGTATGATTACGATAAAGAATCATTCGGTATAATCGTGGCTTATTATAAATGATGTGATAAAAGTCCTCGATTGGCACAGTAATGCGTGATGGATAGTTTTTGGTATGATTATGAAGATAATGCGACCATTGATAATTTGATGAATAGTAGTAGTCTTTGAGGGGTGATACGATGATGTAGATTATTTATTAAAAGTGAGTACATTATATATCTTGATGATGAAAACTTTTAAAATAAAGATAGTAGACTTTATTTTCTCTTGACTCTTTTAATGGATTGCTTATTAATTCTAAACTATATTTTATATGAAGGCTAATGATAAATTAATATATAACTTCGTGAAATGGTATACAAGATGAATATTTGACTTTTAGCTAAAGTTTCATACACATTATTAATGAAATATTTAAATTGAACAAAATTATTTTTATTTTATTTAATGTATTTGCATGATTATTTAATACACTCAATTTATATTAAATTTAAAATTATAAATTTTATCAATAAAAATTTACTTTTTAAAGTTTAATTATTAATGAAATACAATTGAACAAAATTATATTTTAATAATGTGTTATGTTTAATATGTCAATATATTAAATTTAAAATTATAAATTTTATCAATAATTTAATTAATAAGATCTACAATTTATATATATTTCTTTCCGTAATTTGTACATACAACTTTTATTTATTTTTGGTAATGTACATTCATAATCAATTAATTATGTCCAAAATGGACGACTGCTCAATTAGGTCACTCTTATTCGTACACGTGGAACCCGATTACTCCAGTTGGACCACTGTCTTACCCGTTTAATCGGTGGACTTAATTAGAAAATTGAGGATCATAATCATTACTTTAATCTTCAATTTATGGTAATAATAAGTAATTAATATAGTAAAACAATAAATTAAATTAAATGGAGGGGAAAGGATTAAATTGGTAACAGATGTCTGTTTGGGGGAATCCATTAGCCCAACACGTTACCCGGAATGATGAAAATATCTCCACTTTCTCTCTCTTCTGTTCTACTTCTTCCACCTCCGTCTTATTCTCCTCTGCAACTTCACCGGCGGCGAAACTTTCTCTCTCTAAAAGTCCGACCTGCCGGAGCTGTTTCGTCTTCTTCTCCGGTTTGTTGTTCGAAGGCCGAAGTTGTCGTTACCAGAGAGCGTGGTAAAAACGGGAAGCTCATCAATGCCCTTGTAAGTTGTAATATTACTCTATCTCTGTATTGTACATTATGTCTTTGATTTTAATTTCTGGAAATTTTGAATTAATGCGGTAATAAATTGTTGTATTTTATCGATTTTCTTTAGTTATTTGATAGTTTCTGTTAATAGATTTTGACACTGAATCGTTTTTTCATCGTATTTTGGTGTGGTTTTGACATTGAATGAGGTTTGACGTTAGGTGTTTGATCAATTGTTAAAATAAAGATGCCGACTTTTATGCCAAAAAATGAATTAAATTAGTCTGGGGAATTTGGCAAAGGGAGATATTCACTTTAAACAAGCAGATGAGATTAGTGATTTGAGACTGATAATTGAAGGGAAGAGGCTAATTTGACCAACTTCTCTAAGGCACAACCGCATTTCTGTTAAGACTTGAAATAAAGACATTTTAAAGGGTGTATGGTGAAATGGGCTTGACAGCATTGTGACTATCAGGTTTTAAACTATTTAAACAAGGTCAGGTTAAGTGGAAAGAGTTTAATCTAATTTTTGCCTATTTAAATTTTTAAGGCCTATTGCACACCTTTATATGGTGTTGTCTAACTCTAATTACCAAAAACTTTGGCCCAATATAGTAGTCAGCGTCATTGAAACGAAATCTGCACTGAATTTTATACTCACCATTCACTGAACTGTTGTTTTCATTTATTTATTGTTTTCACTTAAAATGCATGGTAAAGGACACGTTTTCTTATCAATCCTATTTTTAAAATAAATTTTAATACTGGACAACTAGGTATTCGTTTAATCTTATATGTGTTTTGATAAACTTTTGTTGCATAATCATGTTGCCAATAAGAAAGTATCGAAGGTTTAATTTAGTTTGGATTTTGTAGCTGTCGCTTCATGTTGAAGGGTAGACAAGTTTATCTTGGGACAAGTTTGGGATAGTAGCAGAGAGTGAAGATGCTAATTCAACTGAGCTTTTGACTTCTAATAGTTATAGTTCATTATTGTTACCTCTTGCTTTGTTATTGTTTACTGTTGCTATAATATTTCTCTAGAGTTCAATTTTTGTTGTAAAATTGTATTGCAGTCTAGATAAATATCTTTTACATTTTCTTTATTTCCTTTAGTGGACATATATGTTGGCAGCATGGAGATCTTATTCGGTCTAGAAATTTGTGGTATTTTGATGTGTGTTTTGTTTTGGATAAGGCAAACAGACCAGTAGATCACCATGTATTATGATTTAACGATGTTAAGAGGTCATTGACATCGATGAAGTTTTTTTTTGACATGAAATTTCTGAAGCTGTAAATTAGACATGGGTTTTAAGAGTCTGTAGAGTGCATGTTAGTTCTGGTTTACTGTAATTAGACTACAGATTGCATATTTTTTAAACACAGGCCAAACATGGGATCAACTGTTTGGAGCTTCCCCTTATTCAACACATGCACTTGCCTGATTTGGAAAAGCTTTCTTCTTTATTGAGAGGTAAGTTCTCGGTGTCTTTGCGGTTTTGCTTCAATGATGTCATTTGTTTTGTTTATTTTATTTTATTTCATTTTGTATCTGCTGGGTGCTAAGGTCTGGAGTATGAGTTTTATGCTGAATTGAGCTCGGCATTTTGGGCTCTATCCCATTTTGGACCTAATCTCATGCAAATATATTCTGCAAATGTATGCGAGTTGTACCACCACATACAATTTGGGTTACTCACTGCTTTGAATCTCACTTGAGCTGTTTTATTGTTATGTTTGTTGGTATTAGGATTTGATTTTAGAATACAATAGCTCTTTATTTCGTTTCATTAGGTTCGTCTTCCATGTAGTTTAGTATACAACTACTTTGTTAAATTGTTCAATAAAAGGGGTGTTTGACACAATGACACTTCTTGCATGTCTTGTGGTAGCAGATACAACTTTTGACTGGATTGTGATAACTTCACCTGAAGCTGGTCTAGTCTTTCTTGATGCTTGGAAGTAAGATTCAAACTCTCTTGAAACTTCTTTCAAAATACTTTTTCATAGTATGAGTGAGTGTTTCAGTTAAAACAAACTTGTGTTAGTTCATCATTCTCGGTTGCATTCTCGGTTGCTAAAATGCAACTTGAAGTATATCTGTTCTTTAGATTGTGTCTTCTGTGTCTTTATAGTTTATATGTTCTTTTGGTCCTCTCAATTTGTAGTTAACTAGTTATCAACTCTGTTTTCCCTAGGTTTGTTTTTCTTATTGCAAAGATACATATTGGTGAAGGAGCAGTTCAATGTTCCCTTTTTGGTTTATCATTGCAAATATTATAAAGTTGTGGCTTCAAATATCTTTCCTTATTAATGTCATAATGTGCACTTTGACTTCTGTTTTGATGGAATATATTGGCAAACCAGTCCAGTGTTGTACTAGTATTGTAGATTGAAAAATTTAACCTCGTAGGCATTCAAGCTATATACGTGTGTGTGTGTGTATATATATTAAATATTATTAGCCACAAACTTCTTTAATGCTTTAAAGCATTATCTAATAATGTTATATCCAACATTATTATCATTATTTTCTAATAATATTATATCACTGCATTAGAAATGGACTAATGAGGTTCTTAATTATGCCATGAACGCCTTTATTTCTAATTTTTATTTCAATTTTAGAATTTGATTTGTCTTCTCATGTATGGTTTACAACATTATTGTCAATGGCGCACTGAGAGCAATACGCAAGTTTGAGGCCTTGACCGGTAGCCCATAACAAAAGCGTATGCCTTTTGGGCTTAGGCACTTGGTGAATACCTTCTTAAAGGTTTTTGGAAAATGTCTCAGTTTTTTTAAAAAAATATATCTTAGGCCATAATCTTATTATTTAGTAGGTAAAAATATAATCTGATACACATGGTCACACTTCTACTCAGCAGAAAATTAGCTTTAGCGGACAGAGAAGAAAGAGAAAGAGAATGGAAAGAAGCCCCAGACTGCGAAGAAAGAGAAAAAGAAAAACTCAGCAGTCAGCCCCTTGTGCTAGGCAATCCAATTCCCCCGGCCCCGGCCCCGGCCCACCCTGCTCCCTTGGTTGGTCCCTGCCGACCTCGGCCCTAAACCTAAGCCTAACCCTAACGGGATGGATTTTGGATAAAATGTGAAAAATGTATAGGGTCAAGGTCGGGTATTGTTATTTAAGTAGATCCCTTGAACACACCCGATTATATATTATTTATTCATGTTATTCTTATCTTTTAAATATGAATAATATATTTGCTTGAAGTTGAGTTATCTATGAAATGTGTAATATGCTATTTTTTCCTTTTAACTCGACACAATTCCTTGTTTTTTTTGGTTCTTGATTTTGTTTGTTAATTGTTGCAAACTTGCAATGGAATTACTTGATTTGACGGACCGGGTTGTGTCATAGGTTGGGAATTTGAGCTTTAAGTGTGTGGTTTCATTATCAGAGGAGGGATGAGAAAGATCAATCCATACCATACTCACCTCGTTTCCATGTCTACCTCCAACCATCAAGCTCCACGGCCACCCTCCAACCTCTAGGTATTTTAGGGCGCCTAAGACTAATTGTGAAGAAATTTTTTGTTTGTATGACCTTCACGATAAGTTGATTATCTTGAGATTCTTTAAGATTGCCTATTATGTTTGGGGTTAGGGATGAAACCTTTGGTTGAATTTTTAGCTTACTTAATCTCTGAAACTTGTTAAATTATACTCCCTCTGTCCCTTAATATAAGACGTTTTAGAGAAGTGTTTTTGCCTCTTAATATAAGTCATTCGAGAATTTCAAGTAAGCATTAATTGCTTAGTTTCTAATATTACCCCAAGTATTAAATATAATTTTGGTTCTCTCACTATTTTTTGTCCAATAAATAACACTTTTTTTCCAATTCAAGGACAATATAGACAATTGATATTATATTTAATGCTATACAATCATTTTCTTAATATTTGTGCACAACTCTAAAACAACTTATATTAAGGGACGGAGGAGTATATATATATATATATATATATATATATATATATATATATATTTTTCTTTGGTTAACTTCTTTGAATTGGGATGTTGTAGAGTTATGGTATTTCACTTGGATATTTGTCATATGTCTTGCAAAATGATTGTCGTTAATATGCATTTTATGTCACATATTGTACTTTATATTATAGCATTCTTATTGTTACAAATATGTCACAAACACATATTGTACTTTTGAGGATGTTTGCCTCACTTTGATGAGGAGCCCCTTGCTTCACATCTAGCATGAGGCCTGGATGTGTTTTGTGCCATATTGCAGATTTTACCTTGAATAACAATGTTTTATTACTCTTTGGAGGATAATAAGGAATCTTATAAGTATTGAATACCCACTCATTGCTTAAGCTAAGAAGAGTGGGATATCTACCCACCCATTCTGCCACACTCATGCACACCAAGGTAATAGGAATAAAACGAAATATTCCACCAATTAAGTATTTAATTGGTCATCTCTTTAGATTTATATAAAATTCTGTCCTCATTATTATGTGCTTGTTCGACTACTCCTTAAACGCATCGTTTATTGCGTTTGGGCTGCAAACGCAACAATTTTCTTGTTTGGCTACTAAGCACAAAATCCCAAATGCGGATGGATCCAGCGTTTCACCTGCGTTTGAAGATAAAAACGCAACGCCCAAATATCTTCATGTTGCGTTTTAACCCAAATCGCATGACCAAAACGCAACAAAATTAGACAAAATTACCCTATCTTTGAAAAGTCATCTGAATCATGTTATGCTGATATCTCTTAAGAAATTACAATATGAAATTAGAGATACAAAATTGAATTGATCCCTCTTTAGAATTGTAATTAGGGCTTGAAACTTCAATTAATTTTTTTGAAAATTCAATTGCACATTCCTAACTAGGCTCACCGGAATCACAAGAGAGATGTGTGAGGTGTATTGCCAGCAATGTTTTAAAAGACGCTAGATGAGAGTCGGGGGGCCTAGGCGGGATTTTTATTTTAAGTCAATTTTAATATTTTATCTTACATTTATCTAAACAAAACAATAATATAAAGCAAAACAATTTATAATAAAGATAATAAAGACATTTGCTTAAAGTTTAAACACATATCTTTTACGAATTAGTTTTATTCATAAATAAGATTGCTATTAAATAATAAAATTTAAAATTTCAAGAATTCAATTCAATATTAAAACTTAAGAAATTAAACATAAATTTAAGAATTATATTGAATTAAACTAAATATTACAAATGTATCATAATTTATATAATTTGAAGTTGGTACATGTTCAAAAAATTATAACTATAATAAAATTATCCATTTTGACTTGATCTTGTTCACTTCTTGTTGTGATTTGATATGCTACAACCTGCATTATGAATATGGTAAATCATTAAAAAAATAAAAATATAAAGATCTGGTTTAGGTAGTTATTAAAATATAAAAAAACCTCTCTGCCTAGGCCCTGCCTAAT
Organism: Panax quinquefolius; assembly: GCA_020205615.1. Taxonomy (NCBI): domain Eukaryota; kingdom Viridiplantae; phylum Streptophyta; class Magnoliopsida; order Apiales; family Araliaceae; genus Panax; species Panax quinquefolius. The sequence goes on from CM035161.1 coordinate 118,614,144, forward strand.
TTTTTGGAGGAATTTTTTGGCATAGGCGTGACACCACGCGCCGGGGGGGGGCTAGTAGCCTAGGCCGCTTTTTAGAACACTGATTACCAGCACAAACAAAGAGGTATTAAAGCTTGCTGGAATTTTGAATGGCCAAGTGAGAAGAAGAGGATAATAATGTTCTAAAAGTCAGACTGGGGTTGCATGCTGCAGCCTAGACGACGACAACCTGACCTTAGAAATTAAGGCTAGGTAGAAAGAAAGACACCGATGACTCGCATCGCAATTTGTAAAAGAAAAAAGAAGAAAAGAAAAGATAGAAGAAAAGGTGAAATAAACTTACCTGGGGGGCTGATCGCCGATTTCTTTCACTGCTACCATTCGAAAGTGATGTATCTTGAGGAGGTTGAGATGGAGGCATAACGGCTAGGGTTTCTTTTTGTTTCCTAGTTCAGAAATATCACAAACCAAAAAAGAAAGGCCAAACCCTATTTTTAAAACAAAGTAACAAAGCCTAACCTCTTTTTCTTTTTTTAAACAGTGCCCAAAAAATTGTTCTTTAAAACAAAGCCCAAACTCGGTGAATAAAGAATTTGGCCATTAAACCCACCGATTTTCTTATGTAATAACTAAAATTATGCCATATTACAAATTCTTTCCTCAAAATGTCTTTCTAATTATATTTAAGGACCTAAAGTTTGGTATGTTTAAAACTTCACCCATATACTTTCACTAATAAAATTAAAATTAAATTAACATTCGCCTAAAGAACCACCTAGGAGCCGCCTACAAGATAGTCGTCGCCTACAAGATAGCCGTGTCCTAGGTTCGCCTAGCGTGGAGGATAAGCATGAGCCTTTGGATATTACTCCCACCTGTCCCTTTTATTACTAACCTTCTTTGGATCAATGTTCTAAAAGGCGCTAGGCGGGAGGCTGGTGGCCAGGGGGGACTAGCGCCTAGGCAGAATTTTTTATTTTAAGCCAATTTTAATATTTTATCTTACATTTATCCAAACAAAACAATAATATAAAGCAAAATCATCTATAATAAAGATAATAAAGACCTTTGTTTAAAGTTCAAACACATATCCATATTGCCAATGTTAAAGTTCAAACACAAACATGCAATTGTTCAAAGTTCAAACACAAACAAATAATCAAAAATACAAACTAATAGTCCCTCTATATCTCTTACTCTTCTTCTCCATATTCCTCCATGATAATGTCTCCATCGAACTCACACTCATACAAATGTATCATCATTTATATAATTTGAAGTTGGTATAAATTCAAAAAAATACAACTATAATAAAATTATCCATTTTGACTTGATCTTGTTCACTTCTTATTGTGATTTGATATATTATAACCTGCATTATAAATATGATAAATCATTAGAAGAATAAATATATCAAGATCTGGTTTGGATAGTTATTAAAATTAAAAAAAAAACTCTCTGCCTAGGCCCCGTCTTGTCCGCCTATGCCCGCTTGTCCCGCCTAATTTCTTGGAGCGATTTTTCGCCACCTTGAGCCTAGGCGAAGGGCTAGAGGGGGCCTAGCGCCTAGGCAGCGCCTAGGCAGCCGCCTAGGCCGTTTTTTAGAACACTGCTTTGGAAAGTACTATCACCTATCCCTTTTATTTGACACCACACCACACATTTTTAATTGTATTTTATTAGTTAAATTGCAAAATAAAGATGTACATAATTAATTGATGACCATATTCATTGTATGTATAAACTTGATTTTAAAAAAATGACTATTAGTTTATATTTTGAAAAAGAGGTTATATTATTATTATTATTATTATTATTATTATTATTATATTTTGAAAAAGAGGTAGTATATTATTGATATCACATACTATATTTTTTTTTCACAAACTATTATTTTTGTATGATTAGATAATTAATTTATTATCATATATCTATACGATAGAACAATTCATATCCTTTTGGTCATTTTGCACCATTTCAACTGCCATTCATAATTTCAACAACATAAGTTGATGATAAACGAACAAGATTATAACTTTTCAAACGCAACTTTAGCTGCAAACACACTTTTAGTTGCGTTTGCAAAACGCTGCTACCGCTGCTACCATGTAAACGAACAAACCCTATGTGGATTGTATTTGTGGCGTAATGAAACTATTTGTCTAACTTACCTCGAGGAAAACACTAATGGAACTTTTTTTCACTGAAGGATGCTAGAAATTAGAAATAATGATCTGTTGTATAAGTATTGTACAAGTTCGCTGTTCGTCTAAGGGATTTCTTGACAATTTAGTATATTTTCATCTTAGTACATTGTGGTTATTTTGGAATTCATTTTCTTATTGAATATTCTTATTTTTGATTGATAGTGCTGCTGGTACCCCAAGTGTTAAAATAGGTGTTGTGGGAGCTGGTACGGCGAGCATATTTGACAATGTTACACACTCGTCAAAGGATTTCCTTGACATAGCATTTGTGCCATCGAAAGGTAATTTCATGTACTTGTATTTCTTTTACAGTCGCAACAACTTGCACATGGCATATGGGCACTTCTGGATTTTTTTATGTAATTGTGTACCTTCTCGTTTTGGTTTTCGCCTTAGAAGTCATATATGTTTGGAATCTGATATCTACCTGAAGCTGGCATGAAATTTAACTTCACTTGTACACTGCTTTTCAGCTACTGGTAAGGTTTTGGCTTTGGAGCTTCCAAATAATGGGAATAAAAAGTGCACCGTCTTATATCCTGCTTCTGCAAAAGCCAGCAATGAGATTGGTATGTGCCATGACCGTCTAGTTTGCCCCCCAACCTCTATTATCTATATCTTACTATGTGAAGGTATTGCATTGTTTTTAATTTTTTTTGCTTCGACAGAACAATTATCTGTGCTGAATATTATGTTCACATGAGCTGGTTCATTTGGTCAGTTGCTCAAGTACATGCAATATATTATTGTCATAAAAAAGTATTGTTCTATGACATGAACATTCTGATAGATATTACAAGTCTGCTGAGTGTCTCGAAAAATATCCACTGGCTCAAGTATGTTAACAATTAAGCTTCGTAGTTGACCAATATATAGAGTAAGAGATGGAGATGTCTTTGAACTTATAGTACTGTTACACCAGGTTAGAGGTTTACTTGGTAAGGATTATAGTTTTTTTCCCTCGACGAGTAAGTATTTCATGTTCTATAAATAGAACAAGTACCCATATTCCTAAGCTTGATAGAAGAATTGTTAGATTGCTGATATTAGAAAGTTGGGAAATGCTGTCAGTAGCATCATAGTAGTAATCAGGCATGTGATCAAAACTTTATCATGCTTTCATTAAAATGGCTGAAGTGGCTTGGTTTGTTGGGCAATTACGATGAAACAAAAATGCGTTACAGAGCATGCATTGCATTCACTTACAATTGCATCGAGATACAATAACGGATGGCAATGCACTTTTTAAATATCTGCATAATTTTAGGTCAGACATTTTTCTTTTCGTAAATGTTGCATTGCCTAGAACTAGCATCAAAAGATAAATATGATGGAAAAATGTTATGATATAATTACGACAATGAGAGGGTATAATGTGATGAATTTTAGTAATTATTAGAATCAAATAGGGAGATAAAGGAGATTGAAGGAAAACATAATGGGTCAAAGACCAACTCCATATGATGTAGGTGCAGAAGGATATGTATAAGAAACTCCCTATGGGGTCCAAAGACCACACTAAAGATTCGAGTGAAAAAAGATAAATAACAAGAATGAGGAGGGAACCAAAACCTCTGCCTCCCTATTGTTCAAATTCCGAAAGACGTGAAATTTCAAAGACAAGAGTCCGCCTCACACGACACAAAGCTTGTCAAGCTTTTCACTTTAGTAAGTGCCTGTCTAATGTTCGGAAGAACATAAATATGAAACATTTATGTCGGCCGATGTCAGTTTTACAATTATGTCAATGTTATATTTAATGCCTTCATATGTGGTTAAGGTGGCATGAAATATTTATATGGTTCTGATATTTGGAATCTTTATTTCAGAGGATGGCCTTTCTAGCCGTGGATTTGTGGTAACGAGGCTAAATACGTACACAACAGTAAGTGTTTCAGCTGTGCTAATGCAGGGGAGTTATCGTTGCATAAATTGTGATGTTATTTATGGTCTGCATTTTGGATGGTCTTCCCGTCGCACATGAACACATAATAGTCACTAGTCAGTGTATGTGCTTAATTTACAAGAGTCACACGTTCAAAAGGTTATGGACTTGTTATTTGATTATGCAAGACTTTCAACTTGTTACTGTTGTCCATGCACGAGCTTTATCTGGATATAGTAAACTCCAGTTATATAATTATTATTGTAAATTGTAATTAGAAATGTGTCATATTATGTTCTTTGGGATTTTCCAAGTTCTATTTAGTAATTTCAAGACTTGAATAGTTTCTAATTACATGAGAAGATGATTGTAACCTCTTGAAAGGTTTGTTGAAGAGTATTGTGGGGATTAAATCAAATAAATTCCTATGGAATCACAACTTACATTCTCCTGCCATATTTAATAATTTTGTCTAGAAATCTTAAAATGTCCTTAGTGAACTTTGGCCCAGAAGAGTGCGTGCTAAACTTGATTCTATTAGCCTATGTCAATTCTGAGAAGAGAAAATGATTTCATATGTTCTTCATCATTATTGGCTGATGGAAGATTTATTTAGGCATCAGATGCTGCTAGTTTTTCCACAATTGCTACAGTAAGTCGTAGCCAATTGAGTTATATATGGTAGCCCCTTATTCCTTTCAATTTTCCAGGTTCCTGTTCATCATGTCGATCCTATAACTTTTGAGCAGGCACTTTCTTCTCCTGTTGTCGCTGTAGCGTCGCCTTCTGCAATTCGGTAAACTGTCGGTTCTTTTTCTAATATTACTTTCTGTAGTTCTTTCTTGAATGTATAATTTGTCTTGTATTATGTGCCACTAGTTTTACTGAAACTTCTTTCTGCGTAAGTTAGACATTCTTGCTTCAATGGAAATCTTTTTAGGTCAAGCTAGACATATGTGCACCAGCTGCCTGTGGTTAGGTTTGTTGTCCATGATAATCATTCATTTGATATAGTTTTTGGTTGAATCATCAGTTTTTCCATCTTTGTCTACCTGGATTTACATATGGTGTATATAATATCACTTAATCCATTCCAACTCACTTGTTTCCTTTCTTGGATGTCCAAAAAATGTTGTCAACTTAAGTTTCAATTTATACAAACAATACCATTTTACCGTCTTACTCTTGGTTTGAATTTTGAAAAAAAAGACTGATTTAAGATTTAATCTTTTTTTCTCCGGTTCTCTGATTTCAATCTGTTGCGACAGTGCCTGGGTTAATCTTATTCCAGAATCAGAAGGATGGGGCTATTCTATTGCATGCATTGGTGAGACAACTGCTTTGGCTGCAAAAAGATTGGGCCTGAAAAATGTCTATTATCCGACAAACCCTGGTCTTGAAGGGTAATCTTTCTTTTCGTATCTTATTTTAAGGAATTTTAATTCATCTAAAATTTATTGTTTTTGGTTCTTAGTGTCTTCATACTCTGTGGGTATGTTTGTTTTCAAAAATGACGGGTGAGATGGAATTATTTGTAATTATTTTATCTCATGATTAGTCCGTTATTTAATTCTATGGACTATATTTTGTCATTTCTAAGGCTATTTGATAATGGATTATAATTCCACGTGAAAAGTTGGTATTATATAATCCCCTTATCAAATGACCTTTAAAATGATAACAAATGATCTATGGATTAAATAGCGGACTAATATGGGATAAAATAGTCCGTAGTGGTAATTAAATTAATACGAAGAGTCATCCTATTTGCAAACAAATGTAGCCTCTATGTATTAGGGGTAGACCTACCATGTATCCGCAACAAAAATATGGGCAACAAGGTTTTACTTCACTCATTATTATTTCTCTCCACATTCACTACATTTAATTTTTCTTAAAACTCAGAAGTAAGTAACATTACAGGGTTGGGTATCTAACTACAATACCCGGTTGGGTATATTCTTCTACCCAAATATTACATAGAGTTAGTGTCTTTTCTGGATCTACAATCTTTACTAATCCTGTTTAGTAAAATGAATTTTATATCCGGACTCCCTGACTATAAAGATGAAGTTACTGTGGTTATGATTATGGTATGATGACTGGCATATTCCATTTTTGTTCTAATTCATTTTTTCTTCCTCCAGGTGGGTTAATAGCATTCTTGAAGCTTTAAGAGTCCACGATCGACTCCAGAAGGTCTAAGAGTAGCCTGTTGGCATCTTTATTGTATTTTCCAGGTATCACTCTCTTGTCTTCTTTCCCCATATATATATTGTTGTCTTTTCTCTAATTGTCACCCTGTTTTATAAGGCTGACAGAGAACTCTCATGTGCAGGATTAAATATACAGAGAAAGAAATGTTCGAGCTCCTGAGTAAATTTGTAGTTACTAGTACAAAGTCTAAAGGGCCAAAGATGACGTGTTAAGTTATTTGTCATTATGAAGACATCATGTCATGTACATTAGGCAGAGCTTCCGTGGAGGTCGATTTTTCAAACTGTAAACAATTTTTTCATTATGTAGTCTTGTAGATATCTCATATGTATTCAATTTACCACTTTGTCCTTGCTTCACATTATCTGTAGTGAAACACTGGTTGCTGGACAAGAGTAATTGATTGAGAAAATGTAGTTTTTTCTATTTTATGCAAACTCCGAGTTATATATTGTATATATTAATTAATAGTAATTCTTCTAAAGTCTAATGTGGTAGCCAAAGAGTTAAAAATCATACTAATGGCAGTTATCTTCATTTGGTGTCACATATAACAGTTCTCTTCATTGTTGTCGCGTTTAACAATTATCTTCATTTGTTCTCGCATATCCCACTGTCAGTCTAGTTTCTCTTTCAGCTTTAGTATTTATACATCTTATCTCCGCTTTTTTATTGTGGAAGTTTTATTTTGTGTATATATCTGATTCACTTAGATGAATTTTAGTATCAAAAGTGACGATGCTTTCCACGTAATGCTTGGACTGCAATGGACAAGTGCTCACTTGTTGAATGTTTGGTAATGTCCCTTTCTCTCTCTCTCTCTCTCTATAAAAAATATATATATATATATTTATATATATATATATATTTATTATACTAGTATAGAGACACAAAAAGAATGATTCTGCTATATATTTAGAATATCTTCCATGCATACCTGATTCATTTTGGATAAATTTGAGTATTACAAGTATGTAGAGTAATCAAGTATATTTTGGTTGCTAAGTCTGTCAATTATTTATATTTAATTAAGTTTTAAGATTATATTCAATATGCTTCAATGTATATGGACTTGTCCAGTACAACAATAGCCAAAGCCTAATGCGATCTTTCCAGTACATTTTGAAGCATTTAGTATAAAGAAGGAAAGGTAGTTTCTACCAACAAAAGAGGATAAGGTTGAATTAATGTGCTGTTTTTTTTATCTCTTTCATAGTCTGTTTTCTTTTTGATTACTTGCTAAAATCAAGAAATGCTTGAGCATCACTTGCAAAAAGGAAGATAAAGAAACGACAACATGTTAAGTTGAAGGATTCTTCAGTTATGCGGAAGGAGGAAGTTTTCCTTGAAGAAAAGATGAGATCATGAGTAGAGCTCGCTCTGGTTGGTATTCTGGAACTGTGTGCCCAGCTCCTCTTACTGTGGTTAGTACCACTCCTTTGTATCCAACCACATACCCTCCAACCTGTTATTGTCATATATGAAATTGTTAAATTTAGAAATTGCTGATTATATTTGGCTGTGGTGGCAAATTAGTAGTGGCATTCTTACCTCATTATTAGAATACCATGGCTGCCAAGCAGTCTCTACAGGAAGTTTCAAGGTGTTTACTGAATATCTAGAGGATGTTATTGGAACCCGACCATCAATGTCACCGCTGCAAGTTTCAGTTTATATAATGTTTCAGTAGCTATCATTTTGTAGTCATCGGTAAGTTGTATTTCAGTGAACTTGGTCTAGAGATTTAAGGCTAGTTCAATTAGAACAGGTCCGGGTATTTAATAGAAGATGCAATCTTCTGATGCGATTTGGGATTACCTGTAGATCCATAGTCTTATGCCACTTGCTATGAGCTGCTTGATTGTGGGAAGAATTGATGTTGGGCTGTCTGTCCATCCAAAACCACTGTACACATGCAGAGGAAATTAGTTGTTGGTTCATTGTAGGTGATAACTTTTGTTATACACTTGTATTTACTCCGTGTAGTGCTACTCCATCTGTCCAGGAAAAAGAGTAGTCTTTCTTCTGGGCAGATGATGTATTTTGTAAGCAAAGACGGTAATACCTGCAAGATGACCATGTTGTGTTTATGGTATGAAGAGCTTTTTGCACCCCTGGCGTATTCAGATAGGCGTTGACATAGTTGTCTGAGCAGGGATCATATCCCTTGACCTAATAATGGAACATCTAGATCTTTTAATCTGTTTAGAAAGTTGATAGGTTAATTTGTTTTTATGCTAGAGTTTTAGATAAACAAATTTTTTGAACTTTGGCGAATATGTATATCAAAATTTTTACAGAATTGAAGAATATATACTCGAGTTTCTTTTGTAAATGTCGCTATTGACCTTGTCTTTTTTACGACAATTTTTTGCATGATTTTTGTATTATTAGATGTTCTAGATTGGATTTCGGAGAGCCTTAAACTTACTGAACTAGGTTTTGTTGCAGAGTCGTGGCAAATCGGAGCATAGATGTTGTAGATGTCAATTCCTCCAACCTCCTTCCATCCTTGATTCTGATATTGCTGGCATTTGTCAGAATAATTTCCGGTGATGTAGTCGCAATACTTGTTTATGTCTGCATTAGTTTCATCGGAATTTAAAGCATGTGCCCAGAAATAGTCAAAAATCCCTTGGTTACTGGTGTTGTCATCTATCCAAGCATTCCCAATCTGCGAAAAAGTGTTCACATCACTTGTTATCTTTCATATTATGAAATTAACAAGTGCTTAAATGTGTAGTCCTTGTTACTTACCGCAATGCCTTTGAGATTAATGACGGTTTGATTTGTGATCTTGTTATTGGAGAGGATAGTGTATGCAAGCTGAGGGACGTAGTGACCAGCATAACTCTCTCCGGTGATGAAAAAATCTCGGGTCTTATATTGAGGAAACCTTTCAAGCCAGTTTATCAGAAAAGTGTAAGAATCTCGGGCGGTGCTCTTGTCACCGGTGTTGGTGTAGTCCGATGATGTGTTTGAGTATGAAAATCCAACTCCGGCAGGGGATTCGAGGAATATCACATTAGCCACTGTCACTCATTTGTAGCTAGTTAGTTTTAAGTTTGCTTGTTGAATATTTAGAATTAGAAAATTGTTAAACCCAGTAGATATATTTTGTTATTTTCGTGACAAAACCGTCATATAGATATATACGACGGTGAAAATTGTCGTTATAAATAATATTTTCTGTTAACTGATTTAACAATTTTCAAAAAATTATTATTTCTTCATTTGAGCACGTAGTATGAATTTTCCTTACCATTGTTCCATGCATAGTCGTTACGGTACAGCGTCTTTCCGTTGCTATTGACCCTGAAGGGTCCAAGTTCCGTCATAGCTCCGAATCCCAGGGATGAACATCCTGGTCCTGTATATTAGAATCATCTTATGAATCTCCCCTTCAAGTAGTTGTGAAATATAGAGGATCATGTTTTCAAATTACTAGATTCAAGCAAAGGAATTGTGTGGTTTCATTTGTCTGGAATTAGAGATACATTTGTAAAATGATCATTTTTATTTATTTATTATTTCGAATTTATTCTTAAAATTTGTTAGAAATATAATAGTGATATCCTAATAATACTCATAATTAAGAATTAAACTAATAATAGTAATTTCATGTCAACTTAAAAATAAAAATGCATTCCTAATTATAATTTTGAAACCAAAAAATAAAATAAAAAATCTCTATTATTTTGGACGGTGGACTAAAAAGAAAAAAAATCTACCCCTCCTAACATCTCAAGATTAGAGAAAAAGCATTAACATCCGTTGGGGAAGGAGCTCAATTATGAATTAAGTAAGGCTCTCAAGTTTGATTGAACGATACTGGGAGAAGTGAGAACAAAGAAAAAAAAATCAGTGCACAAGCAGAAACTTGGTTTTGTGGTGGGCCGTGAGTTTGACAATGTGATTTTGGGCATCTTTATAAGATGCCTTTGCTTTGTTGAGATAGCTAGAGGACAACACCCATGATACTTAACAAAGGAAAATGATATATATATAGTATCAATCTCAATTTTTTGATTGTCATTACGCGAATAAATATTAATAATATTCGCTGATCTTGATTTTTGATTATTATTATATGAATACATATTAGTGATATTAATTTTAAAAATTATATAATAAATTACGTCCTTTACTAATTTTATCTAATTTCATATATTAATATGTCTAACAATACAAATTTCAGTAACAAACTAATGACCTATAAATGAGATGATTGCTTATCTTGACCAAAAGTTAAGAGCACCCGGATTTCTCTTTAAAAGTGGACCAGCCTCTTCTTGTTATCATGTTTTTATTATATTGGGTGACAGGTATTTCCCACTTTATAATTTTGGATCTTTCATACTTGGAAATTGGAATTAGAGGCAACCGTGAATGAGGTGGGTTTTATAACTCAACTAGTTGGACAACACTGAAATTAACTAATAAATCATTAATTATGAGCTAGATATATACTACTAGTAGTATAATAATGTCGGAAAAAAATTTATACAAAATAAAATAAATATCATCGTTTATTAATATTTTTATGGATAATTTTAAAATCATTAATAATTTTAAGCAATATTTATATTAATAAAGTAAATATATATTTATTAATATTTTTATATTTATTATTTCATTTAATTTTTCAATGGCCATATGTAAAAAACCAGAAAAGCTATTATTAATTAACCAGCATGCTTACTAAATACTCGCATTAACCAAAAGAATTATGAGATTTCGTTAACATGCAATATTTTAAAATGAAAGATAATTATTCTCTATTATAAAATATAATAGTGTTACTATATTTAGGAAACAACTTGATAAAATATCCTCTTACTATGTTAATAAATTTTATGATTAATTAATAGTTTTTGTTATATAATATATAATTATCATTATTGTATCAACTAAAATTAAATAAATTCACATTAATTATCTTTTTTTTATATATACTACCAGATGTACTTCTCATTTTAGATAGCCTAAAATCAGAATCCGAAAAAAATCATTGTGTTGTTGCATGTGTTATTACGTACGTACGTACGTACCTCCGTTAAGCCACAAAACCAGAGGTTTGGTAGAAGAATTAACAGGAGACTCCACAAAGTAATAGAACAATGCCCTCCCGGCCTTGGGATCAACCTGTACATAACCCCCGTACTGATCAAAGTCCACCCCTTCAGGCTGCCCCGGCAAACTGACAATCTTATCGGCTTCCATCAACCCCTCTTGTGGTCCAACATACACCGGAGAAAATTCTTTCTTTAATTCCTCCCATAAGTCTGCCTGCGGTGGATTTTCTGATCTTCGCGACTTAATTAACCTGAAAAGATTGTCAGCCTGCTGATTCGTGTTAATATATGAAAATTCTTGGCAAAGGAGGAAGAAGAAAAGAAGTGATGTAATGTGTGATGAGAGAGTCATGATATATATATATATATATATATATATATATATATTTTTTTTTTTGGGGGGGTTGAATTGCCTTATGAGAGGAGGGGTACTGCCATGTATTTATAGGCAGCAAAAACTAGAGTTTTGAATTACCTTATGATAGAATCATTGCATGTGGTTATATGTAATTTTCAAGAACACAAAACATCAATCCAATTCTTAATTTGGGGGTTGTTACAATGCCAATATTATTATCATCGATCGTATTTTCTATTTAATAATCAATTTTTTTCCTATTTAATCTGTGACTTTTTTAATAGTTATTCCATTTGTCTCTTTTCTTGTTGAGGATGATAGGTTTGTTCGAATCTTATGTGTCCTTTATTATTTATGGAATTATTGGACTTATATATTGTATTAATTTAATCACTTTATTTATGAGTTTGGTAATTAATTATATGTGACTTATAAATAATATTACTGATAGTATTTGACATAATGGGTCATTAAGATTTGATCATAATTCGATTTGAGACGATTTTTAACCCTAAGCTATTCTATAAATAAAATATTTAAAGTTTTGTGCTTAATTGTATTGCCTCAAGTTAACTTTATACAACCTATACATCTATTCTAAGATTGAGAGATATAATTGAAAACTTTTGCCCTTAAAGCTAAGCGTAATCATACATATATATGCCTCCCTCAATTCATATAAGTACCTAATATAATAATTAATTAATTAATTTTATTCTATAAAATAATAATTAATTATTTTAACAAGGTTTGGTTGTGGGAATGTCTTGTGTAAACTAATTTCATGACACTCAAATTATATGGACATAACAGCTTAAATTGCACATGTTGCCTCAATTTGGATAATTGCTTTTCCTTTGTCAAGTCAACAAAAGTGTGGGGTTTGGTGAACTTGGGCATGATTGAGGGCATGTTCAGCGGTAACTTATAAATTGGTCGAATTAATTTATAAATTATTTTTTATTTTAAAAAAATGATTTATAAATTATTTTAAATAAACAAGTTTCATAAAATGTAATGACTATTCTACCCTTCATCTTCTTCTCAAATTACATTTAATCTCCCTTTTTATATCTCCTCCCTATCTCCCTCCATCCATTTTTTATTTTAATTTCTAATTGATATTAAAAGCTAAAAAAATAATAATTACATTTACATTCATTATGATAATTCTTTTCTCAAAATTAATTTAAATTTTGTTTTCTTTTAATTATTTTGAGTTTTTGAAAGTCTCAAAATGTAGAAAAATTAATAATAATATCAAAAGAGAATAAAACTATATTAAAATGTAATAATAATAATAATAATAATAATAATAATAATAATAATAATAATAATGAATAACTCATGGATATTATGTCAAAAAATAACTCATGAATATTGAAGTTATGGTTTTATTTTTAAAATGTTTTATTAATATTAAAATAATGATTCTTATGATAAAATGTTGAATCAACGTATTTTGTTTTGTAATCTTTACAATTTATTTTAACTTATAAGTCATTATCAGCTAAATACCTTCAAACTTGTTTTAACTTAATTTTTATAACAAGTCAAATAGGTGTCGAACACTTTTTTTTATTAGTCACAAATTTACTTTAACACTACAAGAAAAAGTCTCTCGGAAATATTCTAATTTCGACGGAATAATGCTATTTTGGACGGAATATTCCGTCGGGATGTCGGTCGGATATATAGGCGTCGGGATTTAGTCCGTCGAAAATACAAAAAGTCGAAGGAATAATTCTGACTAATTTTTCGTCAAAAGTAGCATATGTTCGACGAAATTTTTTGTTGGGACTATGCGTCGATTTTAATCTAGCTTAAATCTGACGGAATTTCTATCGAGATTAAGGACTATTTCGTCGGAATTAAAGTTTTTTTTATTTAATTAATTTTCTTATTCCTGACGGAATTTTCGTTGGAAATATCATTTTTTTAAAAAAATATTTTTTCTTTTTTGTAGTTTTCATGGTTTTAAACTTCATTTTTGTACATGTAACCTGCTTTATCTCAACAATACATACAGTAAATAATATTTCACTACATCCATGCAACTTATATCGTAATCAACAACGTATTTACTTTGAAGAACAATCTATATACATGTGTATGCGTTAAACTACAATGGTATAACTTATAAACTACAAAGAATAACGAGACTCTTCAATTATTTACAAAACACGACGTAAAATACACTGATTTACAAAGAAACAAGTTAAACTACAATAATTTACAAAACATCTAAACTACTATCAAACAAAATATATATATCAACCTAATCTAGTAATATCACCAATAGGAGGAGAATCATGGGGCGGAGGTTGACGTCGCTGCTCTGGCGTCTAAAAATCCTCATCATCATCCCCCGCTCGCGATCTGCATCGCCATTCTGCTCTCCATCACCAGCAATGTAAGACCCCAACTTTTTATGAATAAAAATTTAATTTTCTCTAAATTTTATTTTGAATAATAAGGTGATGATTTGATATAATGCTATAGTTATGGGTGATATATATGTGCAAATTTTACAAAGTAAGCAAGGTGTCATAAAATATTTGTTTGGTCGGGGAATATTCTTTTTGTCAGAGAATATCCGTATGACACCACAATCATTGGCGGACCCCACAACGGAATGACTGTCAGATATAGAAAGCGACAGAGGTAACCTTTTTATAAAAATAACGACAAAACTTTTACTTTTAACTGTTGAAATACCGATGATAAAAGAACAGTAATACGCATTGTTGATTAGTAGCACACGGTATTGCACAATATCTCTGATTATTAATGCTTACGTAAGAAGTCACTCAGTTTTATTCAATTATTGCAATAATAGTTGCTGCATAGTATCTCATATTATTGATTCAATTATTGTCACAGTATCATCTGTACAATATTTTATATTATTAAATTAATAATTGAGATGACATAGTTATTCATATTATTATTTGTATTATTGACAATGTCTAAAAAGTTCTGTCGAGGAAAGAGGTTTGGTTATTTAATTGCGTGCCAGTAAGAATAAATTCGATAGGAACGATCTGGTTGTCAATATTGTGAGTTATAATATTAATGATGAATAATTGTTGAAAGATTAAAAATGTGTTTATTGAAGATAAGTGATTTGTGGTAAATATTTATTCAATTTTTGATATAAATAGAGGGGTTTGTTATGAGGCGTTTATTGTAAATTTGACTTATTATTCCATTGGGAGATGTACTAATTTTTTAGACCGTCAGTTGAGGTTTTAAATAGTAAATCAATATGGACCGTCGGTTGAAATTTTAATAGTGAATCAATATGGAACGTCGGTTGAAGTTTTAATAGTAAATCAATATGGACCGTCCATTTTAATAGTAAATCAATCTGGACCGTCCATGAATCAGTTACTATTTAGTCTATTCTCCTATAAATAGAAGCTCATTTCTTCATTATTCTTTCTTATAAATTCACTAAAACTATAGAGAGAAAGAAGAAGAGTATTCTACTACTTCACTATTGTAGTATCCAATCTCCTAAGGTAAGGGATATTATTTTTTATATTCATTATTTATTAATATGCGGGAGTAACCTGTCTACGCGGATTACCACATGCATGGTGAATAACCCTTTGTATTCATTCTTTAATCTGTGGAAATAACCCGTCTACACGGATTACCGCATGCATGATGAATAACCCTCCGTACTCATTATTTATTTGTGAAAAAGATTTGTCTACGCGGATTACCGCATGTCGGGTGAAAATCCATTTTCAACTTCGTATATTATTTCTTTTCATATTCTTAAATCTAAACTTATTATGGTAAGTATTGCTTCTATAATCACTGAAATTAATAGAATATCCTTGAGTTTTGCACTTCATCTACTATCGTTTCATTGGAATATTGGTCTGAACTTTTTTATTAAATTTTAATATTTTCATTCGGGGTACTATTCACGGGGTACTATTTACTTGGGGTACTATTCACGATAAAATTAGTTTGTTTTTTGTCCAAATTATTTTTGATACATGAATATCATTATTGAATTTTACTCCACAATTAATTATCATGTTGCCAATTTGGACATTTTTGAACTCTGGATAAATTAAATTATAAATCTCTAATATTTATCCTTGATCTCACTTGATTGATTTCTTATATCATTGTCATCATCCTCATGCTTATATTGTGGTGAAAGTTATCTTTGGTCCGTAGTGCATAGATGGACTGTTGATTGATATGATTATGACAAAAAATTGTGTATTGGTATAATCATGACCTATAATGTTATAGACAAATGATGTGGTGAAAGTCCTCTTTGACCCGTAGTGCATAGATAGACAGTTGTTTGGCATGATCATGACCACTTGTGAAACAAACGAATATCCTTGGCCCGTAGTGCATGGATAATTCGTTGATTTGAAATATTTATTGATTTGTGTTACATGGATAAAATATTAACGATGAACTTTTAAATCATAGAAGATAGTAGACATCATGCTCTACTTAACTCTTCTAATTGATTGCTATTTTCGTTACAGTTGTTGATCTAAAACTTGTTGTCTATTGTATTCTATAAGATTTTTTTCCTGTTGAGGACTAAGGATAATTTTTTCTACATTATCTTAGTCATAATATTCTTTACTGGGCTAATTGAGCTCACCCTTTTTTCTTTTGGTTCCATTGATCTTCTCAGGTGGCGAGAATGTAGTTGGGACTAGACGGGGAGTGAAGTAATGGTCCAAGATGGTTATTTTAGTAATCGTCACTATTTTGTGAAATAGTGTGACAATAATTGTAATGAGGATTTTATTTGAGTTTGGATATTTTCTACGAGATAATATTTGTATTAAAATTCACAATATATATTTTATCGTATTTTACACGACAATTAATAGTTGTATAAATGAAGTTTGTATTTGAATTCTGTACTATGTATTTGACGACTCAAAATGGGTTGTGTGGACCTATTTTGGGGGCGTCACAAGCGACATCGCCATTGCCATCATCATCGTCATCGCCACCCTGTTGATACAATTAAAAATATAAGTCATTAGTCCGTATGAGATTATTAAAGAGACAACTATGTGAAAATTAAATAACATGTAAAATAATGAAGTTACAATAAAAAGAAATTATACCTGAGTAGTCGAGGGCTGACTCAGCAGTGGGCCAAAAGCCTCTATAAGTAGAGTAACCAATGTCATATTTTGAACTTGCACCTCTCATTAAGTCCTGGATGATTCATCCGGTAAGTATTTAATCACTTCCACCACTAATCTTTTATTATGCTTTCTCTCTTTCATAACAAAAATCTAGTAGTTCTTAGTAATTTTTAAATATTCAACTAAAATAAAAGAATTTACATCAACTTTAAATTTGAAAAAGTGACTTTGATTTTTCAATCGAAAAGTAAATATGTTTTTTCATATCCTCCCATTACACGCCTTTGGTTGACCCTGCTGCCTTCTTAAAGTAATATACAAGTAATTTGTTGACGGAATTGAAGCAAAATAAGGATGTAATGTATTTGTATCTAGTTCCGGTGCAAGGAAAACAATTTTGATTACATGGCATTTAAAGGAAAGCCACCATCACCTCTAATGAAGCCATCACACAGAGTCCTTTTTAGATATATTCACAGAAGTACTAAACAGTTGTGAGCTATTATAGCACTCTCTATCTGGTAAGTTACAAGTACCAAACAGTTACAACACTTTAGTTTTGCTTAAAATACAACTTAGACACTGCTGCTTTAGTTGATTTGATAGAAGGTAATTGTGTTTGAAGATTTTCGTTTTGTGACTGACTTCATATATATCCAACAAAATATTGTAATTCAATGAATCGCTTTTTTGGGGGGGGTGAATAGGTGTTTATACTTAAAAGTGATAAACAGTGAAAACTTTTTGTAATTTTCTGCTACAGGATTAATGCAGACAGCTACACCAGTCTGCTTTAGTGTCTGTTCTTCGTTCAATATTATCGATGACTTTACATGCATCGCTTTAGTGTCTGAATACGTGTATCTACAAACTGCTAAAGCAAAGAACCCAGAATATTAAGCAAACAGAAAGTAAAAGTGCAGAAACGCAAAGGCACCAAGATTTTTACGTGGTTCAGCCCCTATCCTCTATCTAGTGGCCTAATCCACGTCCAATCCCAACTAGGATTAGAGACTCTTTTTATTTCTATTTAAGACTCAATACAAAAATTACTCCCTATTACAAAGAAGCCTCAAATCTGATGTTGGACACCTATGCCCCCGTTTTGCACCTCTGCAACCTGTACACCACTGCACTTCTTCTCACCTCTGAGACCCTTGAAGCCTTCTATGAACAGACTAAATAAAACAGAAAATCTCAAGCAAAACTATGCTTACTTTCAGTTTACAAGGACATAAATTTCCAGCACAAAAGAATATGATAGATAACTATATGGCTGGAATAAAATAATTTATGAGCTCTGATATAATCTCACAATTTGATTGCTGGTGCTTCGTTGTCCTTTTTATCAGCCGAAGAGAAGGAGTATATATACCGCAAATGAGCAACGGCTATAAAATCTGTTAGCTAAGACATATCTGTCCCGTTGGCAACCAACCATGATCTCAGCAGCTTTGAATCACAAGAAGGATATTAAGCAGATATGCGCCAGCTAATTAATTTTGAAGAGCTGAAATCAAGGAGTGAAACTCTACTCACAATCAACTGATTAGTAGCAACGGAGGTAAATAAGGATAGTAGCTACTGTAAGACTCCTTTTTAAAATAAGATACCAAAATATCACTAACTCATGTGGGCTCCACTATGCAAGACAAACTCCTTAATTAAATTATCACCCACGAGATATACTGATGAAACAGAGGAGCCCATTTGGGCTAGCTGGGATTAAGGACCATAATATTTGTTATTATAATTACCAACATACCTCAATAAACTCCAATCCAAATCTTTCTTGATATCCTCCAAAACAAATCTTCCATAATATACTTTAATTCAATTTTGAACTGATTTTAAACATATTCCAACTACCAACGGAAAGAAATCAGCAATAATATTTCCATGCAATACCCATAACTTATGCATATCAATTATAATATTATAACCCATAATCCATGCATATTTAATAATATAATAACACACCATGAACCATGCACACTTAAATTGGTCATCAATCAAAACATCATATAATCAAAAACTAACAAATATCACCCACAATTCATGGAAAGCCACAACATTTAATGCTTTTTTCATAATGAATTGGGTGATAGATTACATAATACCATGATGATGCTAACTTCTATTGCTCCTGCACCTTGCAACTGCTCTCGAACAACCTCTTGTTAGCTCAACTAAAGTGGTCAGTATATTTGCAAGAGGTTGTTTGAGAGCAATTACAAGGTGCATGATATGAGTAATAGAAGTTGGCATCAGCCTGAAAAGATTGTCAGCCTGCTGATTCATGGTAATGTAAGAAAATTCTTGGCAAAGGAGGAAGAAGAGAAGAAGTGATGTAATGTGTGAGAGATTCATGATAATTTTTTGGGGTTGGATTAGCTTATGAGAGGAGAGGTACCATTAAGGGTGTAAACGAATCGAGTCGATCCGAGTATTAAGTTGTTTAGATTTGGTTCACAAAATTTATCGAGTATAAAATAAGGTTTGATTGAGGCTTATTTAGTTGCCGAGTCGAGCACGATTCCAAATTGAGAATTTGAACTTTTCGAATGAATATGATTCGAGTATCAATAAAAAATTACAATTTGAGGAGGTTCGGGTAATTTATTGAATTTTAAAATTTGTTCATATTTGATTCATTTATATTTCAAGTCGAGCTCGAATCGAACTTTTAGTTTAGTGTGTACGAATCGAGCTCGAACTGTTTGTTCATTTTACAACCTTAGTTACCATGTATTTATGGCAGCAAAAACTAGAGTTTTGAACCTGACAAGTTTAATTTAGTGATAGAATCATTGCATGTGGTTATATGTAATTTTCTAGAAGACAAAACATCAATCCAATTCTTAATTTGGGGGTTGTTAAAATGCCAATATTAATATCATCGTATTTTCTATTTAATATAATCCAATTTTTTTCCTATTTAATATGTGATATTATTTTTAATAGTTATTCCTTTAGTTGTCTTGTAACTGCTGGTCTCTTTCCTTTTGGAGGATGATTGGTTTGGTTGTGGGTATGTCTTGTCTAAACTAATTTCATGACTATATTACGGTTTACAGTTCTTATACGTATATTAGATGGACATGGCAGCTTGAACTCCACATGTTGCCTCAATTTGAATAATTGCTTTGCCTTTGTTAAATGAACAAAAGTGTGGGGTTTGGTGAACTTGAGCATGATTAAGGGCATGTTCCGTCTTTATAAGTTGATCGAACTAATTTATAAGTTATTTTTTAATAATTTTTTATTTTTTAAAAAATAATTTATAAATTATTTAAAATAAATAAATTTAACCAAATATAATGATTATTCTACTCTTTATTTTCTTCTCAAATTACATCTAATTTCCCTCTTTATATCTCCCCCTCTCCCTTTCTCTCTTTCCTTCTCGCTCCTTTTCTATCTCCCTCCCTCCATCCGTTTTTTTATTTTAATTTCTAATTGATATTAAAATATTAAAAAATTATAATTAAATTTACATTCATTAGGATAATTCTTTTCTCAATATTAATTTAGGTTTTATTTTCTTTTAATTATTTTGAGTTTTGCAAGTCTCAAAATGTAGAAAAATTAAGAATAATAACAGAAGAGAATTTATAAAACTATATTAAAATGTCTAAAATAATAATAATAATAACTCATGGATATTATGTCAAAAAAAAAAAACTCAAGGATGTTGAAGTTATGGTTGTATTAATATTAAAATAATGATTCTTATGATAAAATATTGAATCAACGTATTTTGTTTTGTAATCTTTACAATTTATTTAAACTTATAAGTCGTTATCAGCTAAACATCTTCACACTTGTTTTAACTTAATTTTATAAAAACTTACAAGTCAAACGGGTGTCAAACATTTTTTTTTATAAGTCACAACTAAAAATGACTTATAAATTTACTTTAAGTTCTAACTTATAAGTCATTTTAAAATAAGTTATTACCGAATGTGCCCTAAATTTTAAAAGTTGTCAACGTATAACAGACAGTTCCATTTGTTTGGCATTTAATACTCCATCCGTCCCATGATAAAAGTCCTTATTTCTATTTTGGGTAGTCCCATGTTAAATGTCCATTTTCCTTTAATAACCAAACTTTTTACATATTTTTCTAAGTATAATTAAAGTAGATTAAATATTTCATACTTTTCTTATTCTAATTCTCTCTCCATATTTAATGATATTATTATGGGCAATTTTATCATTTCATTCATCTTCTTAATATGCGTGAAAAGTCCACCACGACTTTTATCCTGGATAGAGGGAGTAGTATACAAATATAGAGGAAGGATCAAGAGCATTCCCCTTATCTAGCATTCCTCTTTAAATAACACTCATTTATTAAAACTACGTCGTTTTGGAGTTTCATTTAAAAAACAAGTGGGGTTGTGAGTGATATTTTTGTAAATAAAAGAAAAGCAAGTGGGACCACTCTCTTTTAAAAATTTCCAAGATAAAAGAGAATGCTCTTGATCATTGCTCTACAAATATAACTCGTATTCAAGTTGTAGGGACAAAAATAGAAATTTGATATTTTTATCCGGAAAAAAATATATTTTTACATGAGTCTAGTTCTCATGTAAATGTGAAATTCATTCACTATTTATTTAAGATAAATAAAGTAGAAATATCAATTTTTTATGTGAAAATATAAGTTTTTTAAAAAAATATTTTTAAAAGTTTATAAATTAAAAGCTCAAGTGCCACTGCCACATCATGTAGCCACAATTTGAATGTCTTGTGATAATTGCTTTGCTTTTGTTCGAGTCATCAAATGTGCAATGTGGGGTTTGAATTTTGTATACTTGGACATGATCAACTTTAAAAAGTTGTCATTTTGTATATAACGTACGCATGATAGTTGTATTTGTTTAGCTTTCGATAGCATTTGATATCAAATAATACAACTTGGAGAATGATATATATATATATATATATATATATATATATATGTGTGTGTGTGTGTGTGTGTGTGTGTTATTCTGTCTGAAAAATAGATGATTGAATTATTGATAGATGTTTGTGACAAATGTTAGCAGAAGGAACAAATGAATGTGAAGTATGACATTAAATCTTATATGCAAGTTGCATGTAGGGACAAAATAACATCCAAAATTTTAATAAAACATTACTAATCATTAGACCTCACAATATAATTAGTTAACTGTTGGGTTAAATCATATTAACTGGAACCAAATGAGTTAGTTAACCATTTTTATTTATTTTGGTTGGTTAAATATAGACCCATATTTTTTAAAACAAATATAGTTAATTAACCGGTTAACCATTTTAACCCATATTCCATTCCCATAATCATCAAAGCATTAATGTGTACACTTTTATAAAAAATCAACACTCATGGGCCGTGGGTACAACATGCACTAAGAAGCGTGACGTTGATCAAGAATTAAAACAACGCAAATTCCGCTTTTACCTAAATAAATAAATAGCTCAATTCAACTTTCTTTTTTTTTCTTTTTAGAGAATTATTTTCTTCCTTGTTCCATTCATTTCATCTTAAGGTCTAAGGAGATGGAACTATTTACCATTACAGTATCACATTTCATTCCTCTATCTAACCACACAAATAATGTATTTTTAGACTATGTTTAGATTCTTAAACAAATAAATAATTAAAATTTTACTATTTGATAAAACTGTGTAATGAAAGTTTATTAAAATTGAGGTTCTATATAAAATACAAATATTTATTAAGGTTTTCAAACCGAGTTTAATTACATATAAAAGAGTTGTTTGATAATCAATTTTATAATAGGTCTGAGTATAATATTTTACTATTTTATCCTTATTATCAATTTATATAATCTTAATTAGGGTGAAAGTATAATAAATTTAAATAATTAATTCAAATAAATCACCAATAATTAAAATATTTCAAACATAATTTTACATAATTAATATAAATATATGACGCACCATGAAGTACTACTTGTTTAAAATTTTATTAGTATAGTTTTTTAGCATTTTATTATTTATATTAATAATTTTTATATCATATTATTACTTAATTAATTTAATTGTGACGATCACAATTTTATTTTCCAAAAGTTATGTTTAAAAGTCAAAACATCTTAAAATGGTTAATATGTTTATTATAGTTTTTAACCATAACCATATAGTTCCAACCCACACAACCCATATTAAAAATGGTTAATATGATTTTAGTTTTTAAATGAAACCATAACTATATTTTGAAAACTAAAACCAACCCATAATCATATTTTATCAACCCTACTAACCATAACCAAAAAGAGAGTAGGTTAACATTTGTGTCCAAAGGTGAATTTTAGAAGATTCCTCCACATTTTTAGTAATTATAATTTTAACTATAGGAGATATAGCAAAAAAAAAAAAGAGAGAATAAGTTAAGAAGAAGAACCTACAACAGACTAGTGCTAATCCAGTAATTAAACAAGTGGCAAGTTTTTTTAAAAATTTATTTATTGCTTCTTTGGTGCTAGGATAAAAGTCTTATTACTATTTTAAGTAATATCAATTTAAATGTCTATTTACTTTAAATAATCTATTTTTTATAATAATTTGCCTAATAGTACTCTTAGTATTAATTCTCATATTTTTATTCTTTATGTATATTTATGGAGCATTATTGGTCATATGCAAAAAACTATGTAATTAAATAAAAATTTAAATATAAACAAATTTGTCATTTTATCTTTTTTTTAATATATACAAAAGGTTGACCAGAACTTTTATCTTGATATAAGAGTTAGAGAATATTGTTGTTGTTATTGTTGATCGATTTAATATTTTGTAAGGAAACTTGGGACCTTTAAATAACTTTATCATTAGACACAAATAACATACTCTATTTATGAGGTGGTTATCAAATCCCCAATAAATATTCTAATTTTAAGTGATAAAGATAGAAACCTATAGAGTTAATACGTTAATTTTATGATTTTTAAGGTTTATATATTAAGAATATATAAAAATATTTGAACATATGACGTGATATCTTTTAACAACTTATTTAGGTAATACAAATTATACTTATTTTTACACAACCTCAAATTAAATAAAATTTACAATATCACATATTTTTACATAATCTTTGTATTCATATAATTAACTAAAGTTTGTCAAAAATCAAGATATAATTATTTTATAAAACTAGAATATATATATATATATATATATATATATATATATATATATATATATAAAAAGTTTCATGTATGCATGGGTGCGTGCATGTATCACCTATAGTTATAGATGCGGATAGACGGGTTTGGTCGTCGCTATAAAAAAGTAAATCAGATATACATACTATAACGGCAGTAAATCAATCACTATAGTTATGGCGATGGTTTATATATATATAGTCCATTTCTTTAACAAAGTGGTTCATTTGATTTAAGCAACTATAACGACAGTTTAAGCGAAATGCCATAGTTTGGATTTGTCGCGAACCTATTAGATTGGAGAGATTTTTTGTGTGTGTATATATATATATATATATATATATATATATATATATATATATATATATATATATATATATGAGACCGATCCATATCTAACGTTGTAAAAAGAGTCTAGCCTTGCAATAAATACTGATCGTCCATCCGAATATCTAACGATTAATATGACTTTCGTCCACAGTTTAGTTTTTTAGTATTCCGCAGTTTAGTATTGCGGATGGGATAAATGTCAAAATACTCTTTCTTCTAAAAGTTCCCAGTCCACAATATTAAACCGCGGACGCTAAGTATAACCGATCAACTGCTGGAAACGATGCCGTTTTTAAATAAGTGTAGTCCGCAGTATTATGGTTGGTCAATTGAGAAACGACGTCGTATTGACCAAATTCAAATTTTTATTTAATTTCTTATATTTCATAATATTAAATTGCGGATGCCAAATATAAAATTTTCATTGATTCACTTTGATTGTGAATCAATGAAAAACTAAAATAAAAAAATATGTTTACTTTCGGGTGAGGCCTTTCTCTTGGTATAGAGTACCCATGATATCAAAGAAAGTATTACTGCAGATGTTGCTAAAGCCATTCCGATGTAGATCCATCTACTGTAATACCTCAAATAATGACAATAATCATCATGTATTGATTTATATATATAATACTCCAGAATTTTATCTTTTCATCTTGGATTTGGATCACCTAGTAAGAGGAACATCACAGATTGATCCAAATCTAGAGAGTCATGTGCGACTTTAACTTTTTTTTTTTTATTCTGAGGTAATAGAAATTGATTATTATCAACAACTAATAAATGAGGAATTGATTAGCTTGTTGTTTTAATTCCATTTTTTTTGGTAATTGCTTCCTCTTGATCATCATGTTGGACTAAATATAGTTTACTATATGAAATACCATCATATTCATGATTAAGCCGTCAAAAAATTTGAGCTTACACTTTACTACATCAAATGTCT
Source organism: Panax quinquefolius (assembly GCA_020205615.1). Taxonomy (NCBI): domain Eukaryota; kingdom Viridiplantae; phylum Streptophyta; class Magnoliopsida; order Apiales; family Araliaceae; genus Panax; species Panax quinquefolius. Next base: position 118,639,469 of record CM035161.1, read on the forward strand.
AATTTGATATAATTTAGTCCCTAATTTCAGAATCTTGCTAAAATTGGCCGAAAAAATTAATTTTTCGGCCAGATAAAAATTGTATACGGTTTGACCGTATAACATACGAGCTAATAATACTTATGTTACATCAAGTACCACCAAATTCACAATTTACCACATCATGTACCTAATTAGTATAAATACTTATTTTGACGTATTAAATCTGTATAAATCCTTATAAATAATTATTATATGTTAAATAATTAAAATTAAATATTAATACAAATATTACCAAATATATTTTTATTTTTAAAATTTAAAAATAGTTAATTACCAAAAAAATCAATAAACTTTTAAACATACAAATTATATTTTTAACACGAATAACATTAAACTTTTAAACAATTAACAAAAGTGCCCAAAATTTAATTAATTAAATAATACCCTTTTTATATTTGAAGAGCATACAAAAGGAGGATGAAAAAATTGAAAAAGAATTGAAAAAAAAATGACCCATTTGCTCTCTCTCCCCTCTCCTTCTTCCCTAATCCTTCAAATTTAAAAATTTCAGCGCCTTGAATTCTATCTAGTAGCTATGATCGACCTAAGCAGAAAATAACACAAAATTTTATGTTAATTCAAATATTAATTTTCTGACTGAAAAAGACTTATTTATCGCCAATGAAGGAGGAGGAGAGAGGAGATGATGTGCAAAAAATGAGTTGCAAGGAGAGTAGGTACATAAGATGATATAGGTAATGTATTTTAGATTTGGAAAGTGAGTTGTTTTTATTTAGTTAAAAGAATCTTCAAAAAAATAGTAGTTAATTAGTTTATCTAACAACATTTTTTTTTTCGTCCGTTTTCTGTTTTATTCTTCAAACAAACAGTAGTTAATACATATATTGTATTTATAAATTTTTTTTTTTTTAAAATTGTATCTATAATTTAAAAAATTATATGTATAAACTTTACAACTTAAATCTTGCAAATTATAAATTATATAATAAATTATAAAGTTTATAAAATATATCACAACTTAAATTTTACAAATTATATTTATAATTTTATTTATTAATATTTATAATTTATAATTTTTATACCGTATTTCTATGGTATTAGTTATTTTTTTTAAAGGGCTAACAATTATTATATTTATAATTTTTTTTTTCTTTGAGGGTCGAATCATGAATATGGTGGTACTTGAGTAACAGAACTGTAAATAACTCTTTTTTAAATAAAGTTAAACCATATATTTATACGGTCAATTGATATTAAATACACAAAATCTAATCAGATTCTTGGGCGGGTCGAGTATTCTAGTCAATTTTGGTCAGATTCAAAAATTTGGAGATAAATTGTATCAAATTAGAGACTTAATGTAGTAAATTATAAGTCCAAATTCTTTTCACCTTGGATTTGGATCACCTAGTAAGAGGAACATCACAGACTGATCCAAATCCAGAGAGTCATGTGCGACTTTAACTTTTTCTTTATTCCGAGGTAATAGAAATTGATTATTATCAACACCTAATAAATGAGGAATTGATTAGCTTGCTATTTTAACTCCAGGTTTTTGGTCATTGCTTACTCCTGATCTTCATCTCCATGGAATTTCTGCACCAATGTATTCTTCTTTCCGCAATTCGAAACTGAGGTTATTCGTTTCGAAGCCGAAGACATCCATTGAACTCCCAAAGTCATCCGTTCCAAAGCCGAACTCTCAAACATTCTCGAACCCGAAGACATTCGTTATCATTGCTCGAACCCGAAGACATTCATCTCTCCGAGATACTACACTCACTGCAGTATAATACCTTTTTCAAAGAATTGTCCAAAATTTAAATCTTATATGTAAACAATAAGCAGACTATTATCATATACGTATGTACGCAAAATTCATTATATAATATATAAATAAAAGAAATTCTAATTATAATTATAATCTATGTTCTTGATCTGAAAAAGAAGAAGAACATAATAAAATGGTGAATTCAGAGCTTTAAGAGCCATTTTAGAGATTTATGAGTTTAGAGAGAGAAAGTAAACATGTTTTTTTTTATTTATTTTAGTTTTCATTGATTCACAATTGTAGAGTGAATCAATGAAATCGTAAATTATTTGAGATCCATAGTTTAATACCACGGAGCCTAGAAAACTAAAAGAAAATTGAATTTTGCCAATACGACGTCGTTAGCCAATTTGTCTACCATACTTAGCGTCCGCAGTTTAATATTGTGGATGGTACTTATTTAAAAATGATGTCGTTTCCCAATTGACCAAAAATACTTAGCGTCTGCAGTTTAATATTGCGGACGAAAGACTTTTACAAAGAGGGTATTTTGGATATAAATAGTAACTCGTAAAAGAAAAATACCAAAGAAAATGATATTTCATGTAGCGAGTACAAAAGAAATGATATCTCGATTTAGTATAATAATATATCTGGCTCGCAAATGGATTTTCACCGCCATGCGGTAATCCACTAAATGCATCATTTTCACAATTTAATAAAAAATGAATACGAATGATCATTCACCGTGCATGCGGTAATCCACATGCGAGTTATTCAACATAATAATAAAGAATGGAATAACAAAAGAATTCACGAGCATGCGCGATATCATCGCATGCATAACGAGTTATTCCAACGAGAATAATAAAGAATGGAACGAAGTCATGCGTAATCCGCACGAGATAGGATATTCCAACGAATAATAAAGAATGGAACCATGTCATGCGTAATCCTTACGAGCATGAGGATATTCCAACGAGAATAATAAAAACGGAACCGAAGGTCATATGTAATCCGCATGCAGACGAGGATATTCCAAATGAATAATAAAAATGGAATAACAATAGAATTCACGAGTGCATGCGATGAATCGCATGCGATAAAAGTTATTTCAACAAAATAATAAAAATGGAATAAATGAAGAATTTCACCATGTATGCGGTACCCAGATGTATATATTATTCCAACATAATAATAAAGAATGGAATAACAACCCTTATGAATATTGAAAGAAAATAACTCTCTTCATGAATACGAAAGAATAATACCCCCTTACCTCAAAAGAAGATGGATCTTTGGAATAGTGAGGTGTGAGACTTTCTCTTCTCTTCTTCTCTCTATAATAATTGCTCTATAGCTTTAGTGATTTGGTGAAAAATAATGAAGGAATGAGCTTTATTTATAGAAAAATATAGTTTCGATAATTGCACGTTTTGGGGGCTCGAAATATTACAGTATAATACCTTCCTCTTTTCCTTCATTTTTAATTTAGTCCTGCAAGTATTATCGAACTTGCACCATCTCCCCTAATAGTTAATCATGTGAATCAATAGTTCTAGAAATGTAAAAATATGAATTACAGTATAGTACCTCCATCTATACCTCCATTTTTAACTTAGTCGTGCAAGTATTATCAATCTTGCACAAACTTCCCTAATAGTAAATGAATGTGAATCAATAGTACACACATGTGAATAAATAGTTATAATCATGTGAATCAATAGCAATTAATTGCTCATTTATCCTAAGTTAATTACACGATTGGTCGATATAACCTCCATACATCAATTATTATCGAAATAAATGTCAATTTTCACTAACACTAATAATTCCAACACAATGGAACTATCAATTTCATCTTTAATCAACACGAACTTATTCATCATTAATATTATAATTCATAATATTTAACAACCAGTCGTTCGTGAAAAAGGGGCTTTTCGATAAGGATTTCTTCTTATTGGTAGCCGCAATTAGGTGACCAAACCTCTCCTCGATGAGAACTTCTAGACATTGTCAATATTACAAATAATAATATGAATAACTTTTGTCGTCTCAATTATTGATTTAATAATATAACATATTATGCAGATGATCTTTGTGACAATAATTGAATCAATAATATGAAAGATATGATGCAACAATTCATGTAGTAATAATTGAGTATAACCGAGTGACTTCTTACGTAAGCATCAATAATCAATACCGTAGTGCTACTTATGCAACCACGCCAGACATCGTACTTTTTACTAAGGGTAGTTCGATAGTTTTAATGGTAACACTTTCGTAGTTATTTTTATAAAAGATAATTCTATCATTTTCTTACTATGACAATACTGCCGTTGTGGGGTCCACCAATGATTGTGTCGTCGTACGAATATTTCCTGTTAAAACGAATATTCTCCGACCAATCGAATATTATATAACAACTTGCATACTTTGCAAAATTTATAAATATTACCCACAACTATAACATTATATCAAATCCACACCATAATATTCAAAAAAATATTTTGAGAAATTTAAATCTTTATTCATAAAATTTGGGGTCTCATATCTACCTTCTTTGATTACTGTAAAGCAGAAAAAGGCATATTGTTATGTACTGATGTTGCTGTTTGAGGCCTTGATATTCCTTCTGTGGTATGCTTTTCTTGTTTCTGCTTGATAGTCTTAAATTTTGCAAGCATCATATTTGCAAACTTTCATGAATTAATAAATATTCAATTAGAAGTGAAAACTTTAGTGTCAAATATAAGATTTGTAACACATCATTTTTCTTTGACATGAACACAGTTTAATTTATGGTACTTGTCAAAATCACCTCTGTCCATTTCAATTCTAGCGTAGAAGTATCCAAACAATTGGATTAATATGTATGTGTGAGGCTAATATTATACTCCCTCTGTCCAATCGGCTAAGAAATATAGTCATATTGCTATTTATCTAGTTTTAAGGAAATTAACTTTATCATTTTTAAATAGAATATTTGAGTAATGTAACATGCCTTACTTGAACTGAACCCTATTGAGTTTTTAGTTTACTTCCAAACCCATCCCATTAGAGTAGGGGCAGAGCTCCGATGAGTCGGGGAGGAGGAATTACCATGTTTAAGTTTAAGAGTAAAGATCTTGAAGGTGAGAAGTCCTAGATTAAGATGAAATTTGGTTTTGGGGTTTTACATGCTATCAATTGTACAAGTCACTGCCAGATTGTACATTTCATGATTCCTTTGAATGCTAGAAAATATTTTCTTTTGCTATTGTCATGGTGCTTATTAAAAAGTGCCCAAAAGTTGTACATCTTGACCACGATGCTTTCTGGGGACACGCAAGACACATGAAGCGATTAAGGTTCATGAAATGGCCGATTAAGATTCCAATTTTTTCTTATAATAGAGCAATCATATAGTCGCACTGAAGGTTCTTTTTCTATTTGGATTTGTAGCAAATGATATTGTGATTGCCTACTTGTCTTTTCTACTTATGAGCAATACGGTGTACATTAGTACCACGTAGCAACTCTATTGTCTTCGTGTATTGATTTTGGCACTAAGTGCATCTGGTGATCTATTTGCTTCATTTTCCTGACTTGTTATTATTTTAAAATATGTGCAGGAAGACTGCTTCTACGACCTGCCTTACAATACTGGGTATCAAATTTCCGTGCTACGTTTACGGAAGACTAGGGACGAAATTATGAAGTGTACTCTCTCTATATATGTAGATATATACTTTGATTGAAGATCTGTGGTAGCTTTAGATGGTTGATTGTAAAGATAATGAATGATTATGTCGTGGATGATTTTATTAAGTTAATAATATTTTAGTTTTTTATATTTTTGCCATTATTTGCTATGGGGACATTAAGCCAGTCAAGTACACAAAAAGAATCTCAAATTTTAATTTGGTAACAATATAATTCGTTACCAAAGCATTGAACAAGTTTTAATATAGCAACAATTTTTTATACATTTAACAACAAATTTTCGTTGTTAATGGAATTAAAAATATAATATTTGCCAACGAAAAATTAACCTAATAACAACGGAGAGGATATTGTTGCTAATACTAACATAAAAGGCAACATTTTTTATCGTTCCAAATCATATTAACTTTCATTGCATTTATAAAGAAACGACAACATATAATGTCGTTGCTAATCGATGAGTTTCATTGCTATTGAAAAATAACCAGCAACAAACATTTTTATTGCTGATTCAGTATAATGTCGTTGCCAAATAATATAATCAGCAACGAAAATCGTTGTTAAAAAGTTTACATTCCGCAACGAAAGCAAGCTTAGGCAACAATTTTCATAATTTACTGCAACGAAAAATGTCGTTGCAAAATGGTGTCAATTGCAACGAAAATGCATGGTCGTTGAAAAAAAAGAGAGTTTATTTCGTTGCCAATTAGCAGGCTTTTCCAACGAAATGGGATTTTTAGCAACAAAATTTTAATTATTCTGCAAGAATACATTTTGTTGCTAAAGGATCGATGTATCTGTACGAAAGCCAAATTTCGTTGCAAAATGTATTACTTTTGGCAACGGAAAAAATACGTTCGTTGCGGAACAATTAGAAAAGCTCATTGCGCAACGAAAGACGCAACGACAGTAAAGTCATTGCCAAAAACCTTTAGCAACAAAATTTGGCACCTTTAGCAACGAAAAATCGGTTGTTACTGAAGCCCCATTTTTTTGTAGTGATATTTGTCCCATCCGCAGTATTAAACTGCTGCATACTGGAAACTAATATGTGGACACATATTCTACAAACTAATGCAAAATTATAAAAATAAATTGTTTATTACACAATGGTTCTATAACATTTCCCATGCTTTACAACCTTTATCTTAATACATACCTTTAATGATTCACAAGGTTTACATAATCAACCTATTTAAAGTAACATAATAGTTGACACATAATAAGTTATTCTTGAAATATATCCTTGTCTCTGTCTTTCCTCGAACTCTCGTCTTAATCTGAAGGCTTAAATATAAATTACTACCTTAAACTATAGGCCATATTCCACTTTAGTGATCCACCTTTTAATTTTGACAATTAGATGATTAAACAATTAATTTTTTCCAATTCCATTCAATTAAGCTTGACACGTCAGAAATTACTGACGTGGCTCGTTGACTAGACAAATTTGTGCTGATGTGTACTAAAAAAGTAAGTTTTCAAATAAAATTTCAAAAAATTTATTATATTGGAGGGCAAAAATGTAAATAAATAAAAATCATTAACAAATACTCTAGCTATACTCTAATATTACTAAATCCTTTCAGGTAATTTATTCCTCAAGCTCAGTCTCCATCCTTTACATTCGGCCCGCCCTTTTTCCCCCTCCCTCCTTCCTCCTCCTCATCCTCCTCCTCGACCCACCAAATCTTCCGTCTCCTTTTTGCACCACTTTTTTCTTACTTTAGTTATGTTCTCTGTCTTTCCGGTGGCTGATTTCGTGGGCTAACTCAAAAGTTAAATTTTTTTATCTATATTTACCAAGTCTGAGGACGGCTAGATCGTGGGGTTTTTATTTGCTAAGATTAGTAGGGGAGTATAGTTTCTTATGTGTGATGGATATTGGAGGATTTGATCCGATGTGGTGGTTTTGGGGCCTTTTAGGATTGGGTAAAAGGATCTTGATGTTCTGTGTTGGCTTGCTTCGAATTTTGGAAGATATCCTTCCTAGGGTTTTTTCGGATCTTGATTTATGCGTGCTTATTGCTCATCATGTCCATAAATCAGATTTGTGTGGTTGGTGTTCCTGTGCTCCTTTTCGGAATTCTTGGCTGCTGATTTTGTTTTGCAATCTAATTTTACTCGTGATTCATGTTAATTTCTAAAATGATTTGGTAATGTTAGAGTATGGCTGGAGTATTTCGTTATCTTTTGAATTTTGGTAATTTGATTTAATAAAAGGATTTTTGGAATTTTGATTTTATGATTCAATTTGAATAAATGAGTAGTTAAGTGGTATTGATATTAGTGTTAGATGTAATATTTATGTATTTACATGTTTACCCCTTATTTATTCAAAAATAAATCAAAAAATTAATTAATAATATTTTTTTATTACACCTGTGTAGTAATTGACCACGTCTACATGTCACGTCAGCAATTTTTGACCTGACAGATCCAATTGAATAGAAGTGAAAAAATTAATAGTTCAATCATCTAATTAACAAAATTAAAAGGTGAATCACTGAAGTGGAATATGACATATAGTTTAAGGTAGTAAATTATATTTAAGCTTAATCTGAAAATATTATCATGATATAGAAAGAGTGAGCAACTACTTTTGTAAGACCCCAACTTTTATGAATAAAGATTAATTTCTCTTGAAATATATTTTTGAATTTTATGGTGTGAATTTGATATAATGTTATAGTTGTGGGTAGTATTTACAAATTTTGCAAAATAAGCAAGTGGTTATATAATATTAGATTAATTAGGGGAATAGTGCTTTTTAACGGGGAATATTAAAGACGATCAAGACAATCATTAGTGGACCCCACAATGTAAGTATTGTCATAGTTAGAAAACGCATATAATTATCTTTTATAAAAATAACGATTTTAAGTTTCTAGTTAAACCTGTTGAACTACCTAAGTAGTAAAAGTACAATGCGATGTCTGGCGTGGTTGTATAGTAGCACACGGTATTGATTATTGATGCTTACGTGAGAAGTCACTCGGTTATACTCAATTATTGCTACGAGAATTCCGCGCATCATATCTCTCATATTATTGATTCGATTATTGTCACAAGATCATCGACATTATATGATATATTATTAAATCAATAATTGAGACGACAAAGTTATTCATACTATTAAATTGCAATATTTACAATGTCTAGAAGTTCTGTCAAGGAGAGATTTGGTCATCTAATTGCGTGCCAATAAGGAGAAATTCTTATCAAAAAGCCCCTTCTTTCCTGGGAACGACCTGATTGTTAAATATTGTGAGTTATAATATTAATGATGAATAAGTTCGTGTTGATTAAAGATGAAATTGATAGTTCCATTGTGTTGGAATTATTAGTGTTAGTGGAAATTGACATATATTTCGATATTAATTGATGTCTGGAAGTTATCTTCGACCGATTGCAAGTAATTAACTTAGGATAAATGAGCAATTAATTGCTATTAATTCACATGATTATAACTATTTGTTCACATGTGTGTACTATTGATTCACATTCTTATACTATTAGGAGAGTTGGTGCAAGATTGATAATACTTGCATGACTAAGTTAAAATAGAGGTATAGATGGAGGTACTATACTGTAATTCGTATTTTCACATGATTATAACTATTGATTCACATTATTTATTATTAGGGGAGGTGGTGCAAGTTTGATAATACTTGCAGGACTAAATTAAAAATGAAAGAAAAGTTAAAGGTATTGTACTGTAATATCTTGAGCCCCAAAACTTGCAATTATCGAAACTATATTTTTCTATAAATAGAAGCTCATTCTTCCTTCATTTCTCACCAATTCACTAAAGCTATAGAGCAATTATTATAGAGAGAAATTATAGAGAGAAAGAAGATGAGATGTCTGCTACCTCTCTACTCCAGTATCTAGTTTCTTTTTAAGGTAAGGGGTATTATTTCTTTTGTATTCATGAAGAGAGCTTCTGTTATTCCATTCTTTATTATTATATTGGAATAACTCATGTCTACGCCAAGTACCACATACATGGTGAAATTCTTACATTATTCCATTCTTTATTATTACATTGGAATAACTTTGTTTTGTGCTTGATCCTATTGCATGCGTGGTGAAATTCTTACATTATTTCATTCTTTATTATTACATTGGAATATCCTATCCGTCATGTAATTACATTAGACCTAGTTCTATTCTTTATTATTCATTGGAATAACTTTCATCTCATAAGGCCTATCGCATGCGTGGTGAATTCTTCCGTTATTCCATTCTTTATTATTATGTTGGAATATCACATGCATGCGGATTACGCATGACACGGGTTCCATTCTTTATTATTACATTGGAATAACCTGTCTATGTGTATTATCACATGCATGGTGAATGATCCTTCGTATTCATTCCTTATTAAATTATGGAAATGATGTCTCACGTGGATTACCGCGTGGTGGTGAAAATCCATTTGCGATTTCATATATTCTATGATACTCATTTGGTTAAAGTTTTGGCTTTATACTCCATGAAATTAGTAAAATATCATGGATATTTTGCGCTTCATCCGATATCTTTTCATGAAAATATTCTTACGAGCATTCTTGAATTTTACTCACAAAGCAAAGATCATGTTGACAATTTAGGCGTAATTGATTTCAAGATAAATTAACTTATAAATCTTTAAAATTTATTCTTGAACTTGTTTTATTGAATTATTATGTCATTGTCATCATCCTCATGTTTATATTATGATGACAGTCATCTTTAGTTTACGTGCATAGATGGACTTGGTATGATTATGACCAGGGATTAATCGGTATAATCATGACTGTAATGTTATAAATGATGTGGTAAAAGTCCTCGAGCTTTGTAGTGCATTGATGGGCCGATTTTTGAATACGATTATAGCCAGGGATTATTCGGTATAGTAATGACCATTGATGATTTAATGAATATCCTTGGCCCGGGCCAGAAATGATAATCACTTCGGTGGTAATCATGGCCATGACAATATGAGTGGACATTTCAAGAAGAGGAGATTCAACAAGGATGGAAAGACGTCAGCACCAACACCTGTTGTTAAGGAAGGAGAACGACCACCGGTCGTATGTTACAAATGTGGAGGGGAAGGACACATAAGTCCAAACTGCACGATGCAGTCCAAAGCGTGTTATAATTGTGGAAAAGAATGTCACCTAGCCCAATTTTGTCATGCACCAAAGTCAAGTCCAGCTGGGATGGAGGCATCAAAGGGTGTTCCAGACAAGACAAAATAGGTAGTTCAAGGGTGAGCATTTGTTGTAACCTCCAAAAAGCGAGAAATCCGAACGAAGTGATCACGGGTAAGCTAATCATAAACTCTAGTGAAGTTTATACTTTATTTGATAACGGTTCTACCCATTCTTTTATTTCTCCTACTTGCGCTTGACGTTTAAATTTGACTCCGGAGAAATTAGACTTTGACTTATCTGTTGAAACTTCGTTGGGAGAAACTTTCATTACATCCACGGTTTATAAGTCTTATTTGATTCAAATCGGTACCGCACGTTACCTGTCGATCTTATTTCTTTGAAAATACTTGCATTTGATGTGATTTTAGGGGTTGATTGGTTAACTACTCATCATGCTAAAATTGATTGTTTTCGTAAGGTTGTTAGCTTTTATATTTCTAACCAACCTATTATGCTAATTCAAGCAACCAAACCACTAAAATCAATCATTTGTCATATCAAGTCATAAAGCTATTCGTTTATTAAAAAGCGGATCAAAATAGGTATACAACACCCATTACGAGTCGCCAAATACATGGTACGTAAAGAAAACTACAACTTCAATAATACAATTGTCGTGTAAAATACGACAACACATCTTGTGAGTTTAAATACAAATATTGTCTTCTAGACAATATCAACACTCAAATAAGTCCTCATTACAATTATTCATACACTATTTTACGAAATAGTGAGGAGCGCTAAAACATCTTTCTAGAACCATCACTCCATACCCCGAGGCTCGATCCTGCTATGTTCTCACCTCCACGAGAAGAAAATGGAACAAAAAGGAAAAGGGTGAGCTCAACTAGCCCGATAAAGAATATTATATTACTAAGATAATATACAACAAATTATCATTAGTCTTCAACGAGGAAAAATCGATAGAATATAATGAGCAACAAGTTTTAGATCAACAAATGCGGCGGAAACAACAATCCATTAGAAGAGTCGCGTAGAGAATGAATTCTACTATCTTCTAAGATTTAAAAGTCCATCATCAATATTTTATCCTGTAACATCAATCGATATACATCTTTAATCAAATATTCATCTTTTGCTCTACAGCCAAAGATATTCATCGATTAATCATTCATCTCTTTGCACTTCGGGCCAAAGATATTCATTTATATCATCGATTCGGTCATGTTCATCTCAACATTCATTCATCTTTGCACTACTGGGCCAAAGATATTCAATAATATCATCATTTAAGGAATGAGGATGATGAAAAATATTTTAAAAGAAAAGCGAATCCGGTGAGACGGAAGGACAAATATTAGGGATTAGTATAACGGTTTATCAAGATCAATAATACTCCATAATAACCAATTGTGAAGCGAAAATTCAAAAATAAAGATCAAAACATGGATCAATCAAAGATAGTAACCATAATAGACATCTTGGACAAAAAGGAAAATTTTCATTTTTAGGTGAATAGTGTAGTATTCGTGAATAGTCTTAAAGTATCGTGAATAGTAACCGTGAACAGTAAAAGTTCCAAATTTGATTAAAAAGTTCAAACCAATATTTTGGCATAATGATATTGAAGAAAATAATATCATTTCAAAAGAAAATAACATCCTTACCTCAAAATAGTAGTACTTTTGATTTGAATTTCGGATATAAGTCTTTGTGAAACTTTGCATAGATATAACAACACTCAAAGTATCAAAATACTCACAAGAAATACGCTCGATAATATAGAGAGAGAAAGAGAAAACTTGTTTACGGTGTGATTTTCAATTCTAATTAGCCCTCTATTTATAGGAAAATCTTTAGAGCCTTGAAAGGAGACTAAATTAATAAAATATTAATAATTCTTATCTTTTCTCTACGCATGCTAGGTTGGACAATCAGCCATCTTTGAACAAAATTAGCAGCCCATGTGCATTCAACACCAACCAAAAAGTGGGTCCCACTCATAATTTAATAAAAATCATTTTATTTTCCGAAACTTCAGTAATTCATAGAAAATAGCCCGTTTATCAGAAAAATATGAATTTTATGTCCATTCCACACGAAATCGAATTCTCTACAACTTTGTAGCTTTGAGTTTCTCCAAATTCCAAACCAAAAATATCCGAAATCCACAAACGGATGATTTTTAATACCTCCATTCCGACAAAAATACTGATAAAACACCTCAGCATTAATTTCTTCATTTATAACCACATAAAATAAATAAATCCATCATTTATATCCACATCAAATAAATATTTTTTTTATCATATAAATCAATAATTAATTATTCACAAATAATATTCTGAGAATCTGATTATGACAACCAAAGTAGTTCGAGGAAAGAGGGGCTTTCAATAAGGATTTCTCCTTCTTGGTGGCGCAATTAGGTGACCAAACCTCTCCTTGACAGAACTTTCTAGACATTGCCAATAATCTTTATCTAATAATATTATTCAAATAATATGAATTATTGATCGATAATGGGAAATCTTGTGCGGTGACAATTATTGAAACAACAATAATATTAAATATCAACGACAATTATTGAATCGATAAAATAAAATATTGAGCGATAATTCTTTGTAACAATTATTGAGTAGTGCCTTCTTACGTACTGAATCAATAATTCAACAATCTTATGCAATACCGTGGTGTCTTCTTGTATGCGACCACGCGTATTCTACGTATATTTTAACCACGGGTAATCCAACGGTGTTAATGGTAACAATTACGCCGATTATTTATAAAACTCATACTTTGTCATTTTCTTCATCGCAGGATTTATTACATTATGAGGCCCACGAATGGATGCTTGCCGTAAATACGAATATTTCCGACAAACAAAAGAATATTCCACGACCAAAAGAATATTCCCGACAAAAATGAATATTTTATAACCACTTGCTTATTTTGTAAAATTTGCACATTTCACCCATAACCAAAGCATTATATCAAATTAACACCTTATTAATTTAGAATAATGAATAGAGAAAATTCAATTTTATTTATAATAAGTTGGGGTCTTACTGACCTCCCTCCTTATAAAATTTTGTCCTCGAAATTGGCGTACGTACACAGTGTTTTGAGCAGGTGAGGTACCTCGCTTTCATTTCGATTCAACTCCCGGTCATTTCCTCGATATCATGGTTCCTCCACAAAACCTTAACTTGTGGTATAACCTTGCAGTGCGTAGGACATGCTCTTTTCTATCCAAGATCTAACAGGTACCTCCTCGTACGTTAAATCTTGACTATCTAAATGCGGTTCTAACTTCGATAATATGGTTGGGTCTTTCACATATTTCTGAAGCATAGATATGTGAAAAAACATTATGAACGAGACATACTTGGAGGTAATCTTGAGTCTATAGGCCACATTTCCTATTCGGTCAAGAATCTCAAATGGACCAACAAATCGTGGATTGAGCTTTTCTCTCTTCCCAAATCTTGTAACTCCCTTCCATGGAGCAATACAAAATAGTACATGATCTCCAATATTAAATTCCACGTCCTTTCGATGAAGATCGGCATAACTCTTTTTGTCGATCTTGTGAGGTTTGAATCGTTGTCGAATCATTTGGATCTTTTACGTAGTCATGCGTACTAATTACGGTCCCAACAACGTTGCTTCTCCCACCTCGTCCACATATCTTTGGAGAGCGACACTTTCGTCCATCTAGCGCCTCAAATGGAGCCATGCCTATACTTGCTTGATAACTTATTGTTGTAGGAGAATTCCACCGATGGTAAATACTTATCAACTCCTTTGAAATCTAGAACAGAGTCTTAATAAATCTTGAGAGTTTGAATAGTCCTCTACGATTTTCCGTCGTCGTTTGAGGATGGTATTTGAAGCCGAATAAATAAATCCGTGCCCATAGCTTCTGCAAGCTAACCCAAAATCGTGAAGTGAATCTTGGGTCACGATCCAAAACTATGGATCTTGGCATGCCATACGATCTCACAATCTCATCACGCGTACATACATCTGAGCAAGAGGCGTTCAAGGAATAAGTCTCGTATCGGCAAGAAATGAAGCGGAACTTGGTTAATCTATCAACAATAACCCAAATCGCATCTATGCCTTGAGAAACTTTGGGAAGACACATACTTGAAATCCATAGTAATGTGTTCCCACTTCCATTTCGGAATCTCAAGTGGTTGCAATGGACCTTTTGGCACTTGATGCTCGCTCTTTTACTCGTTGACAAGTTAAACACCTCGAGATAAACTCGCGATCTCTCTCTTCATATTGTTCCACCAAAATGTGTGAATATCATGATACATTTGGTACTCCCGAGATGGATTGCAAACGGGGTGTTGTGTGCCTCCATCATGATTCTATGCTTCAAGTCAGGATCGTTAGGAACACAAAGTCTAGAGTTAACTCGAAGTATTCCTTCTTCATCGATTCTTGCTTCTGGAATAGCACCTTCTTGCACTTTCTTCTTCATACGCATCAGCCCCAGGTCCGTAGCTTGAGTAGTTTTAACTTTATCGATTAAAGTCGGTTCTACTCGTATATTCGCCATCATCATGTGGGTCCCTGGAGTCTTTAACTCAATCTCCATCCTTTGTAAATCGTACAAAATGGGTCTTTGTGTTAACAATATCATTGCACTTTTCGTACGCGTATCGATGATCTTCTACGATCGTCGACTACTACGTTTGCTTTTCGGGATGATATTGAATAGTGTGATCGTAATCTTTCAATGAGCTCAAGCCAGCGTCGTTTGCCGCATGTTGAGTTCTTTTTGGGTGAAGAAATATTTGAGGCTTTTATGATCCGTATAAATCTCCACTTTCTCCCCATACTGGTAGTGTCTCCAGATTTTCACGCGAAAAGCGATTGCTGCTTGACTCGGATCATGAGTAGGATAATTTCTCTCATATTCTTTGAGTTGTCGTGAGGCATAGGCTATGACTTTCCCATGTTGCATGAGAACACATCCTAACCCTTTGCACGAAGCATCATTTGTAGATAACAAATCCATCCGAACCGGATGGTATTGCGAAAGCAGTGCGAAATGAGTCTCCTCTTGAGCTCTTGGAAACTCTTCTCGCATTCCCTCGCTCCATACACAATTTTGTATCTTTTCGAGTCGGTGAGTTAGCAGAGTAGCGATTCGAGAAAATCCTTCCACGAATCTCGATAATAACCGGCTAAGCCCGAGAAAGCTACGTGCTTGATCACCAAACTTCGGTTGCTCCCAACTTTGTATTGCTTGATCTTGGCGGGTCATGAGATACTCCATGTTTTGACACCACGTGCCCAAGGAATGCTACTTTCTCAAAGCGAACTCGCATTTCTTGACTTGGCATAAAGCTTGTTTTCACGAAGTCTTTCAAGTATCGACTTCAAATGGTGCTCATGATCTTCACGGCTTTTGGAATAGATGAGGATGTCATTAATAAAGACAACAATGAAGCTGATCAAATATTCCTTGAATACTCGGTTCATCATATCCATGAAAGCGGCGGGAGCATTAGTCGATCAAAAGACATGACTAAGAATTCATAATGCCCGTCTCGAGTTACGAATGCGGTCTTTGGAATATCCTCGGTTTTAATCTTGGTGATGATATCCAGAACGAAGGTCGATCTTTGAAAAGAATTGTGCTCCTTGTAACTGGTCAAACAGGTCATCAATGCGAGGTAGCGGATACCTATTCTTGATGGTGACATGGTTCAATTCTCGGTAGTCAATACAAAGTCGCATACTCCCGTCTTTCTTCTTTATGAATAAAAGCAGGAGCACCCCGAGGAGATGTACTAGGGCCGAATGAAAGCCGATGTCTAATAACTCTGTAGTTGGACTTTTAACTCACGAAGTTCAATAGGAGCCATTCGATATGGGGTTTTAGAAATGGGCTTTGTGCGGTTCAAGGTCGATAAAGAATTCAACATCACGTTACGGGGTGTAGGCGGGAAGTTCTTGAAATACATAGGAAATTCTCTAACAACGAAATATTATCCAAATCGACTTGTCTTTATTCAAATCCATAACATGGGCTAAGAAAGCTTGACATCCATTTTTCAATAAGCGAATAGCTTTGTGGCTTGATATGGTGGTGGTGATTTTAGTGGTTTAGTTGTTTGAATTCGCATATGGGTTGGTTAGGAATATGAAAACTAATGACCTTACGAAAACAATCAATTTTGGCATGATGAGTGGTTAACCGATCAATTCCTAAAATCACATCAAAAGCAAGTATCTTTAAAGAGATAAGATCGGCGGTAATGTGATAGTGCCAACTTGGATCAAGCAAGATTTATAAAGCTGTAGATGTAATGAAGGTTTCACCCAACGGAGTTTCAATGAGATAAGTTAAAGTCCAATTTCTCGGAGTCAAGTTTAAGCGTTGAGCACAAGCGGGAGATAAAAGAATGGGTAGAAGCCGGTATCTAGTAAGGTATAAACTTTGCAAGAATTCAAGATTAGCTTACCGTGATCACCTCGTTCGGGTTCCTCACGTTTTGGCGGTCACGACAAACGCTCTTCGAGAACCATTGATTTTGACTTATTCGGACGACCCTTTGAGTCACCATCCCCATTGAACTTGGTTTTGCTCTGAGAACAATCCCGAGCTATGTGACCTTCCTTTCCACAGTTATAACATACCTTGGATTGTTGTGGGCGGTTTGGTGATATGTCCCTCTTTCCGCATTTGTAACATCTAACTTGGCGGCGGTTCTCCTCCCCTAGAATTTGTTGTTGGTCTTTGGTCTTGCTTCTTTGATGTCTTCCGTCATTGTTGAATCTCCTCTTTCGAAATTTCCACTTGACTCACCTCTCCTATTATCATGGCCACGATTACCACCCAGAAGTAGTTCCGCCTTTGTCCAGTATTTTTCCTCCTCATTTGGTTATCATCGCTCGATGATTAACATCCGAGTATGACCACAGTTGTGGTCCCTCGGTTGAGTATACTCATTATCTCATTCTAATAATTGAGCCCTATTGACAACATCGAATCTGAGAGAAAATTTATGAGAGATAAGGTATTGAAGAATCTCGGGTTTTAGACCTCTCGAAACATCGCGTCATCGTTCCTCATTCTCTACCAAATGAGGTGTGAGCACGGATAACTCATGAACTTTGCCTCGTCTTTGAGACACCGTCATGTTGTTACATTCTAGTCTAATAAACTCTACCTCCTTCATATATGAATACTTTCAGGAAAGTACTTGTCATTGAGCGATTTTGAAATCTTTCCCAAGACATGTTGAGTCTTGGTGGTGAGTGCGCTTCTGATTCCCACGATAATCGCCTCTCCACGGAACATAAAGGTGGCGAATGGAACCTTACATTCCTCCGTGCATCCCAAGACATCGAATATCTTGGTAATTTGCTTGACCCATGTTTTCGCTTAATCGGATCGGACTTTCCCGAAATCTGGTGGTCCCAACTCCTTGAAGCGCTTGCATTTGTGACGGGCCAGCATAGCGTTGCCATCATTTCCACCGTATTTTGTGTACGAGTCTCCCTCGTTTGATTTTGCATGAGCGGAAAAAGCTCCTAAACATTCCATCGTTCATCGTTTGCTCGGTAGTGTTGTTTATGAGGAATATTGCCTTCTGTTGCACGTTCTCTGGTTTGTGACTAAAGGTTGTTCCACGATCTCATACACTCCATTGTTAACGTTCTCGTGACCATTCTTAAATCTTGCCCATAAAACAAGGGTTAATTAAACAAATTAACATATCACATAATATCCTATATTATGACCAACCAACAAATAAGCTTAGATAGGACACACTAGCGAAGGATTTACTCATCTCTCCCCTCTAGTTCTATTCCAGATCTCTTGGAGACCATATCCTAAGCTTTGATACCAATTGTGATGCCCCCAAAATAGGTATACAACACCCATTACGAGTCGCCGAATACATAGTGCGGAAAAGAAAACTACAACTTCAATAATCTGATTGTCGTGCAAAATACGACAACACATATTGTGAGTTTAAATACAAATATTGTCTTCTAGACAATATCAACACTCAAATAAGTCCTCATTACAATTATTCATACACTATTTTACTGAAATAGTGAGGGGCTGCTAAAACATCTTTCTAGAACCATCACTCCATACCCCAGGCTCGATCTGCTTATGTTTCTCACCTCACGAGAAGAAAAAATGGAACAAAAAAGGAAAAGGGTGAGCTCAACTAGCCCGATAAAGAATATTATGACTAAGATAATATACAACAAATTATCATTAGTCTTTAACGAGGAAAAATCGATAGAATATAAAAGACAACAAGTTTTAGATCAACAAATGCAGCGAAAACAACAATCCATTAGAAGAGTCACGTAGAGAATGAATTCTACTATCTTCTAAGATTTAAAAGTCCATCATCAATATTTTATCCCTTTAACATCAATCAATATACATCTTTAATCAAATATTCATCTTTGCACTCTGGCCAAAGATATTCATCGATATAATCATTCATCTTTTTCACGGGCCAAAAGATATTCATTTATATCATCGATCGGTAAAGATATTCATCTCGATTAATCATTCATCTTTGTACTACGGGCCAAAGATATTCAATAATATCATCATTTAAGGACTAAGGATGATGAAAAATATTTTAAAGAAAGCGAATCCGGTGAGAGACGGAAGGACAAATATTAGGGATTTAGTATAACGGTTTATCAAGATCAATAATACTCCATAATAACCAATTGTGAAGCGGAATTCAAAAATAAAGATCAAAACATGGATAAAATCAAAGATAGTAACCATAATAGACATCTTGGACAAAAAAAGAAATTTTTTTTTTTTTGAATGAATATTAATGAATAAGTGAATAATATCGTGAATAATATGAATAGTGAATATAGACACACAAAAAGTTCCAAATTTGATTAAAAAGTTCAAACCAATATTTTGGCATAATGATATTGAAGAAAATAATATCATTTAAGAAGAAAATAACATCCCTTACCTCAAAATAACCGTACTTACTTTTGAATTTGGATATAGTCTTGAAAAAAACATAGATATAGCAACACTCAAAGTATCAAAATACTCACAAAAATACGCTCGATAATAGAGAGAGAGAGAAAACTTGTTTACGGTGTGATTTTCAATTCTAACTTAAGCCCTCTATTTATAGGAAAATCTTTAGAGCATGCCAAAGGAGACTAAAATAATAAAATAATATTAATAATTCTTATCTTTTCTCTCTCGCATGCTAGGTTGGACAATCAACCATCTTTGAACAAAATTAGCGACCCATGTGCATTCAACACCAACCAAAAGTGGGTCCCACCCATAATTTAATAAAAATTATTTTATTTTCCAAAACTTGATAATTCATAGAAAATAGCCGTTTATATAAAAAAATACAAATTTTATGTCCATTCCACACGAAATCGAATTCTCTACAACTTTGTAGCTTTGAGTTTCTCCAAATTCCAAACCAAAAATATCAAAAAATCCACAAACGGATGATTTTAATACCTCCATTTCGAGACAAAATCTTGATAAAACACCTCGGCATTAATTCCTTCATTTATAACCACATAAAATAAATAAATCCATCATTTATATCCACATCAAATAAATATTTCTTTATCATATAAATCAATAATTAATTATTCATAAATAATATTATTACGAGAATCACAATTATGAATGACGAGTCGTTTCCGGGAAAAGGGGGCTTTCAATAAGGATTTCTCCTTCTTGGCGAGCATGATTAGGTGACCAAACCTCTCCTTGGCAGAACTTTCTAGACATTGCCAATAATTTATCTAATAATATTATTCAAATAATATGAATTATTGATCGATAATGGGAAATCTTATGCGGTGACAATTATTGAAACAACAATAATATAAAATATCAATATGACAATTATTGAATCGATAAAATAAAATATTGAGCGAGTAACTCTTTGTAACAATTATTGAGTAGTGTCTTCTTCTACGTACGAATCAATAATTCAACAATCTTTATGTGCAATCTGGTGTCTTCTTTGTGCGACCACGCGTATTATTGTATTTTAACCACGGGTAATCCAACGGTGTTAGCGGTAACAATTCTGTAGATTATTTATAAAAACTCATACTTTGTCGTTTTCTTCATCAAATAATTATTACGTTATGAGCCCCACGAATGGGCTGCTGGTAGTAATACGAATATTCAAACAAAAGAATATTCCACGACCAAAAAGAATATTCCGATAAAATGAATATTTTATAACCACTTACTTATTTTGTAAAATTTGCACATTTCACCCATAACCAAAGCATTATATCAAATTAACACCTTATTAATTTAGAATAATGAATAGAGAAAATTTAATTTTATTTATAATAAGTTGGGGTCTTATTCGATGATGGCGAATATATGAGTGGAACCAATTTTAATCGATAAAGTTAAAAGTTGCTCAAACTACGGACTGGAGGGAGTGCGATGCGTATGAAGAAGACGGTCTGAAAGAAGGTACTATTAGGAAGCAAGAATCGATGAAGAAGGAATACTTCTAGTCAACTCCAGACTTTGTGTTCCTAACGATTCTGACTTGAAGTATAAAATTATGATGGAGGCGCACAACACACCATTTGCAATCCATCCTAGGAGTAACAAAATGTATCGTGATCTTCGACATACATCTTGGTGGAGCATTATGAAGAGAGAGATAGTGGGGTTTATCTCAAGGTGTCTAACTTGTCAACGAGTCGGTAGGATCATCAGTACCAAAAGGTCCATTCAGAACTACTTGAAATTCCGAATGGAAGTGGGAGCACATTACCATGGATTTCATTCTTTGGTCTTCCCAAGGTTTCTCAAGGCATAGATGCGATTTGAGTCATTGTTGATAGATTGACCAAGTCTGCTCATTTCTTACCGATACGAGAAACTTTTACACTTGAACGTCTTGCTAGTATGTACATAAACGAGATCGTAAGATTGCATGGTATGCCAGTATCCATAGTTTCTGATCGAGACCCAAGATTCATTTTAAGATTTTGGGTTAGTTTGCAAAAAACTATGGACACGGATTTACAATTTAGTTCAGCATATCATCCTCAAACGGATGGGCAGTCGGAAAGGACTATTCAAACTCTTGAAGATTTATTAAGACTCTGTGTCCTTGACTTCAAGGGAAGTTGGGACAAGTTCTTACCATTGGTGGAGTTTTCCTACAACAATAGTTATCAAGCAACTATTGGCATGGCTCCATTTGAGGCGTTGTATGGAAGAAAGTGTCATTTTACAGTATGTTGGGATGAGGTGGGTGAAGCAACGTTGTTGGGACCGGATTTGGTATGTATGACTACGGAAAAGATTCAAACGATCCGACAACGTATAAAAACCTCACAAGATCGACAAAAGAGTTATGCTGATCTTCATTGAAAAGACGTGGAATTCAATATTGGAGATCATGTGTTGTTACGTGTTGCTCCATGGAAAGGAGTTACAAGATTTGGAAAGAGAGGAAAGCTCAATCCTTGATTCAGTGACCTATAGACTCACCTTACCGCCAAGTATGTCTCGTGTTCATAACGTTTTTCACATATCTATGTTACGTAAATATGTGAAAGACCCGAACCATATTATTGAATTAGAACCAGACGAGATAGGGGAAGATTTAACGTATGAAGAGTTACCTGTTAAAATCTTGGATAAGAAGGATCATATTCTACGTTCTAAAGTTATACCTCAAGTCAAAGTTTTATGGAGAAACCACGATGTAGAGGAAATGACCTGGGAGTTAGAATCTGAGATGAAGTCAAGATATCCTCACCTCTTCGACATACCAGGTACGCACCCTAATTTTGAGGACGAAATTTCATAAGGGGAGGTTGTAAGACCCCAACTTTTATGAATAAAGATTAATTTCTCTTGAAATATATTTTTGAATTTTATAGTGTGGATTTGATATAATGTTATAGTTGTGGGTAATATTTACAAATTTTGCAAAGTAAACAAGTGGTTATATAATATTTGATTGGTCGGGGAATATTCGTTTTAATAGGGAATATTAAACGACGACTGACTCAATCATTAGTGGACCCCATAATGTAAGTATTGTCGTAGTTAGAAAAGCAGCATAATTATCTTTTATAAAAATAACGACGGAAGTTTTACCGTTAAAACTGTTGAACTACCCCGGTAGTAAAAACTGATGTCACGATGGTTGCGTAGTAGCACACGGTATTGATTATTGATGATTACGTGAGAAGTCACTCAGTTATACTCAATTATTACTACAATAATTGCTGCATCATATCTATTATATTATTGATTCGATTATTGTTAAAGTATCATCGGCATTATATAATATATTATTAAATCAATAATTGAGACGACAAAGTTATTAATATTATTAAATTGCAATATTTACAATGTCTAAAAGTTCTGTCAAGGAGAGGTTTGGTCATCTAATTGCACGCCAATAAGGAGAAATCCTTATCGGAAAGCCCCTTTTCACAGGAACGACTGGTTGTTAAATATTGTGAGTTATAATATTAATGATGAATAAGTTCGTGTTGATTAAAGATGAAATTGATAGTTCCATTGTGTTGGAATTATTAGTGTTAGTGAAAATCGATATTTATTTCGATATTAATTGATGTCTGGAAGTTATCTTGACCGGTCAGTAATTGCTTAGGATAAACGAGCAATTAATTGCTATTAATTCACATGATTATAACTATTTGTTCACATGTGTGTACTATTGATTCACATTCTTATTCTAAGGGGGGTGTTGGTAAGATTGATAATACTTGCATGTCTAAGTTAAAAATGGAGGTACTATACTGTAATTCATATTTTCACATGATTATAACTATTGATTCATATGATTATAAATATTTATTCACATTATTTACTATTAGGGGAGGTGGTGCAAGTTTGATAATACTTGCAGGACTAAATTAAAAATAAAATAAAAGTTGAAGGTATCAGATCAGAATATTTTGAGCCCCAAACGTGCAATTATCGAAACTATATTTTCCTATAAATAGAAGCTCATTCTTCCTTCATTTCTCACCAATTCACTAAAGCTATAGACCAATTATTATAGAGGGAAATTATAGAGAGAAAGAAGAAGTGAAGTCTGCTACCTCTCTATTCCAATATCTAGTTTCTTTCTAAGGTAAGGGGTATTATTTCTTTTGTATTCATGAAGAGAGCTTCTGTTATTCCATTCTTTATTATTATGTTGGAATAACCTGTCTATGTGAAGTACCGCATACATGGTGAAATTCTTCTGTTATTCCATTCTTTATTATTTTGTTGGAATATCATGTCTGTGCGGATTACGCTAGACCTGGTTCCATTCTTTATTATTCTGTTGGAATAAACTGTCTGTGTGGTCTATCGCATGCATGGTGAAATTCTTCTGTTATTCCATTCTTTATTATTACATTGGAATATCTGTATGCATACGGATTACGCTAGACTGGTTTCATTCTTTATTATTACATTTGAATAAACATTTATCATGCGATCTATCGCATGCATGGTGAATTCTTACATTATTCCATTCTTTATTATTCATTGGAATATCACGTAAAATGCATTTGACATTACGCATTACCTGGTTCTATTCTTTATTATTCTATTGGAATAACCTTTCTATGTGGATTATCACATGCATGGTGAATGATCCTTCGTATTCATTCCTTATTAAATTGTGGAAATGATCTGTCTATGTGGATTACCGCACAGCGGGAGAAAATCCATTTGTAGTTTCATATATTCTATGATACTCATTTGGTTAAAGTTTTGGCTTCTATACTCCATGAAATTAGTAGAATATCTTGGATATTTGCGCTTCATCCGGTATCTTTTCATGGAAATATTCTTTTGAACATTCTTGAATTTTACTCCACAAAGCAGTATCATGTTGACAATTTGGACGTAATTGATTTCAAGATAAATTAACTTATAAATCTTTAAAATTTATTCTTGAACTTGTTTTATTGAATTATTATGTCATTGTCATCATCCTCATGCTTATGTTGTGATGAAAGTCATCTTTAGCTTACGTGCATAGATGGACTTGGTATGATTATGACCAGGGATTATTCGGTATAATCATGACTGTAATGTTATAAATGATGTGGTAAAAGTCCTCGATGAGCCTATAGTGCATTGATGGGACGAGTTTTTGGTATGATTATGACCGTGGATTATTCGGTATATAGTCGTGACCATTGATGATTTAATGAATATCCTTGGCGTAGTGCAAGAATGACTCGATGATGTAGTTTATTTATTAAGCTGAGTCTCAGCGATAAAAATTGATGAAAATATTTTAAATCATAGAAGATAGTAGATATCATGCTCTACTTGACTCTTCTAATGGATTGCTTATTAAACCGCAGATTAAACTTGATGTCTATTATCGGTTTAACATTGTTGAAGACTAATGATAATTTATTTCGCATTATCTTAGTCATAATATTTCTTCTTGGCGATTGAGCTCACCCTTTCTTTCACTTTGTTCTCTTGAGAAATGAGAAGCGTGGCGGGACTAGTCGGGGAAGCGGGTGACGGTCCGGATGATAGCATTAGTAGTCCTCACTATTACATTAAATAGTGTGACAATAAATGTAATGAGGACTCCATTGAGTGTGTATATTGTCTAGATGACAATATTCTTATTAAAACTCTTAGATTATGTTTTGTCGTATTTTACACGACTGTTGTATAATTAAGTTATATTTGACTTTTGTACCATGTATTTGGCGACTCAAGATGGGTGATGTATACCTATTTTGGGGGCGTCACAACTTTGCCCAACAAATTTAAATATAAGAAGGATATATCATGATTGAAAAGGAATAAGCTTTTAAGTTTTCAACAATGTAATATAATTGTGAAAGAGCATGAATCAATTTCAATGATTGAATGACCGAATCAATAATGCGGAGTGGTCAATAATGACCATAAACAAATTTAACTGAATCTTATGGTAATCAAGGTGATCGACCTTTCATACCCGATGAACATATGCAACATGCACTAAGTGCGAATCAATAATCAAAGATGTGGAATAATTGATAATAATTAATCCACTAGCATGCTTGAAAAATAATAACTCGAGTTTGAGTTAGAAAACTTTCCTTGACCATCGATTACCGCTAAGCAATATAATTTAATCTCTTATGAAAGACCTATCATTTATAAGATTGGTCTTTCAATCAGTATAACATATCATGCCTTGTAATACAATTACTTCATTAATAATTTAGCAAACATTTAGCCACATAATCAATAATTCATTATCTCATTATCATTACTATCACTCAATCATCATCTTAAAACTTCTACCTATTATTATTAATCGCTTAATAATTTTTCATTCACTTCTGAATAATCACTTCATAATATCTTAATCGTTTATAAATATTATTAGCCTTTTAATAATATTTTAATCACTTATCCACATCTTAATCATTTTCAAATATTATTAATCCTTTAATAATATTTTAATCACTTTTTAATATTATTAATCATTTAATACTATTTTATTCACTTGCAATTAATAATCTTAATCATTTACAAATACTATTAATCCTTTTATAATATTTTAATCATTTAATTTTATTAGTCATTTAATAATATTTTAATCATCATCTAATATTATTAATCACTTAATAATATTTTAATTTAATTTTAATCTAATATTATTAATCATTTAATAATATTTTAATTTAACTTTAATCTAATATTATTAATTATTTAATAATATTTTAATTTAACTTTAGTCTAATATTATTAAACACTTAACAATATTTTAATCTAAATATTAGTAATTAATTAATAATATTTTAATATAATATTATTAATTTTTTTTTAATAATATTTTAATCATTTATTATGCTTATAAAAATTTAATTAATTGTTTATCCTTTACAATAACATTTATTTAACAAATCTAAAATGTCATAAATATAATATTTTATTAGGAATAACCAAACTTCCTCTAAAAATCTGGTTTTCTCATATCATGGGTCTTTGGTCCGAATAATTATATTTTTTCCCTTTTTAACATTACATAACTTAATTTATCCATTAATTCACAACTTAAACAATTACATGAACAATACCAAAACAAATCTGAAAATTCTAATTTTCTAGAAACTAACAGAATAAGTTCCTTTATGAACATATAATTTTCCTGAAATTTTTCAATTTCATTTACTATTTTTAAATGGTTAAAAACAGTCCAAAATTGCAACAATTATCATAAATCATCCTTCTGTCCAAAACTTCTAAAACTTTCAGGGTTACTCAATGATATATACATCCACTTCCAATAAAACCTTTACAATTTTTGGAGTTACCGATAAAGAGTTATTCACGTTTTAATTTAAAATAGTCATTTCTCGTAACATTCATATCTTGAGTTCTACATATCCAAAAATCTCCATCTTTTTACTGGAGCCAGTTACCTCATCATATTATCAACCCAATTTTTTTTCCCAGAAATTTTAGAACAAAAAATTTGGACGAAACTGCCCCTGCCAAAAAATTGCTCAAAACAATTCCATTTTTCTCTTTTAAAAATCTGGACAACTTTGTTAAAACAGTCACCAAAGCTTGTAAAATAAACATATTTAAGTGCTACCACTTATTTTTGAAAACTAACTCCCATATCTAGCACCCTTCTTTGACAGATCATAAATAGGAGGTGTAGATTTTAAATGGTACCATTTCAAAGTGAATAAAAAGTTTTAGGGTTTTTATTCCTTAAAAAAACTAGTTTCCTTTCCTTACCTTTGATCAAACCTTTAACATAAAAAATGGTTAGATCTTCATATGAAACACTATAAAACATAAAGATCAAAAGTTTAAGAACTTAGAAATATCATCTTTACATTTCATTAAAAAAAACTAAATAAAAAATAGATAGTTTAGGCTTTTAGCCCTTTTTGAACATACTTTTAATTTTTTTTTCTTAAGCTTTTAACTTAAAAAATAACTAGATCTACATGTGAAACAATCATACACATATAGATCAAAAGTTTTAAAATTCAAGAAAACAACCTCTTTATTTCATCAAAACTCATCATAAGAAAGTAATAAAACTTGAAATTTTTTTAGGGTCTTTACCTTGTTCTTTGGGATGTTCTTCTTCTTTTACCAAAGTAAGTGATAAACTTACGGTGCATGAAGATTAAAACTCTTCCCCTTTGTCTCCTCGAGGCTGCCGAATCTATGCTCTCCCCCTCTCTTTCTTGTTTTGGTTTGATAACTAGTTTAGAATGAAAGATGAAAGAGAAAGAAAATGATTTTGTGTATTAGTAAATGTGTAGAAATATTATGTATATCTAATGCTATCTCCCAACAATCTTCTCTCTCTCACTCATCATCTCAAAGTTGCTTGCAAGACTAGTGAAAGTGGGTGTCTAATTCTTAGTTCGACACATATGAAGAGTTAGTGGAAGTTAGTAACATTTTTGACAAAATAAAAATTAACCCATGTGAGCCCAAGTAAAACTTAGGGTTCACATATGAGAATTGAATGACAAACAGAAAAGTCAGAAATAAATGTGTGAGACCTGAGAGAAGCCTCCACGTGTCCCAAGGCAGAAGACTCGTGGAGGCAACTCATTTTGGGAATTGATTGAGGGATTGGATTGGTTGCTAGAAGGACAGGACGATCTGGGCATTACTCTGATGACTAAGGGTAAGTTTGGGATTTCCTCGAAGTCATGTGCCTAGCACATGACCACTCTCCAAAAAACCCTATAAATACCCCTTCCACTCCATTGGGAAGGGGACCTCACTTTGGACTCTTGGACCTTTTGGAAGACTTAAGAAGGCTATCTAAATCTTTGCTACCCTAACAAGGTTCTCGGATTCTAAGAGTTCTGCCACGTGTCGTTGGAGTAATCTCTCACTTGTTCTTCTCCCCTTTTCAATCAACCAATCAATTCCGTACTTTTTGTGGATTTCTCTCCTCCCCAGCCAACACAAAACCCTAAACCTAGCAAGGTACGATTTCCTTGCCCACATTTCTTTGGCGACTCTGCTGGGGAGGTATAGAATTCGTGAAGGGTATGCCCACAACTCGAAGTGGGAGAACTACAGGAAGAGCTGCTTCACCAACAAATAGCATTACCTCACCGGATCCAGTTCCAAGGCAAGCAACTCAAGCTTTCCAAGGCACAAATTTGGATTTTGACCAACCAATTATTGAAGACGCTTCGAAAGGGAGTTCAACATCACCATACATGGCCAATCAACAACAAACCAACGCAGGAAAGCAAGGCGAGGATCTGGCGGAGAAGCGAGGCGAATCTTTGTGCAAGCTGGAGATGCTCAAGGCATTGAAGGAAGCACGGGAAGGACAAGGGATGATGATGGCCATGATGCTGGAGATGCGGAGGAAGCAAGAGGAAATGGGGAATTTTTGCCAGTAGTTGATGCAGATTCCCACCTTCAAGGCCATATTCCCAGGCAGTTCGCAGGGGGAACAAGCAAGAGTGGAAGACAACAACAATTGCAGCAACAAGAAAGAGAACTAGATTGTACCTCCATCGACGGAGAATCAGTCAATTCCAATCATCAACTTGGAGCCCCAGAACAGTGGTGACGCGCCACAACCCAGGTTGGAAGCAAGCCAACCTCCGACACACATCATCCCAACCGCTCTTCCAGCATTTTCACAAGTGCAGATGCCAACCATTCCAAGCCATGTCCAGCAAGTGAGCTAGCAACTGCCACAAGCGCCAGCTTTACATGATGCAAGTGTGCATCAACCAATCTCTTTACCATACACACTGGCGATACATCAGTATATCACAACACCCCAGAGAGTTCACGCCACGAGCCAGTACGTGACGAAGGATGATATGATCAATGTGATCAATCAACTTCACAGGCAGACATCCCGACCCTCAGAGTTAGACTTTACTCCACCTTACTCGGAACACATTTGGAGGAAACCTTACCCGACAGGGTATATTGAGCATCCCCCGCAGTTTCCAAAATACAATGGGGAGAAAGGAAATTTCAGGGAACACATTGCCAGGTTCGTAGAGTTGATGTCTCTGTGGCGAGGATATGATGAAGTAAACAACCACAACTTGTTGATGAAGGAATTCAACAAGACTTTGACGGATAGTGCATTCAGTTGGTACTGCAATTTAGAGAAGGGATCAGTCCATGATTGGGATGATCTAAAAGTGCAATTTTTTAAGAAATTTTTCTATGTGCAGAAACAGGTAACCATCGTAGAGCTCATGCGATTCAAATAGAAGCCAAACGAGGATCTGTCAGATTACGTGGATAGGTTCAGGGACCAAGCACAAAAGTGTGTAGAGCCAATTGAAGAAAAGAACTTGGTTAGAATATGCAACAATGGTGATTTAGACGCCTTCAGGCCCCGCCTCCTTACCAAGGCTTGTGATTCATTTGCGACCCTCTCATCTTTTGCACAAGACTTGGGAGGAATCATGACATTGCCCACCGGCCATGTAATGGTTACATGGAAGGGCAAGAGGACAACAACTGTAGCTTTGGTGGATTCTCAGTCAAAATCACAAGGGAGCAAGAGGGAGAAGAATGAGAAATTTGAGCGAAGTA
Source organism: Panax quinquefolius (assembly GCA_020205615.1). Classification (NCBI taxonomy): domain Eukaryota; kingdom Viridiplantae; phylum Streptophyta; class Magnoliopsida; order Apiales; family Araliaceae; genus Panax; species Panax quinquefolius. The sequence continues at coordinate 118,669,725 of CM035161.1, forward strand.
GAGGAAAACATGGGGACAAGTATACTAGAATGCCAGTTTTGGAGGCTATTACTTGTAGTGAGAAGGCATTCAGGTGCCTGTACGAGAAATGGATCGAGCATGGAATGGTGAAGCTTCCAAGGCCCCGGTTTGTTGTAACAGAATAGATGAAAAGAAGGCTGGACTTCTGTGTTTACCACCAATACGCCGGACACTCCACTATGGACTGTTATAGTCTGCGGAGGATATACCATGAGAAGTTGGCAGCTGGAGAGATTGAACTAGGACAAGAAATGTGCAACACTATCACCCACGGTACAGTCCCTGAAGTCAAGATGATGCACAACCCAAATACTGGCTCTACCATCGAAAGAACTCTTAATTATAGATACAAGAATTGATGAATTAAAAATCCACCCAAGATGATGGTCCACCAAAAATGGTGGTTTAAGTCCTCAAGAGTATCCCTTGCTAAGCAATTGGATGACCAAGGGAGGAGGCACAAGAATTGACAAATAAAAAAAATAATAAATAAAATCCACCCAAGATGGTGGTCTACTCTAAAGGGTGGTCAAGTCCTCGTAGACTACACTTGCCAAGAAATTGGATGACCCAAGTGACGAGGCACCCGATTTAAAGTCCTCGTAGACTACACTTGTCCAGAAATTGGATGACCCAAGTGACGAGGCACCCGATTTCAAGTCCTCATAGACCACACTTGCTAAGAAATTGGACAACCCAAGTGACGAGGCACCCAATTGTTACACTTTATCATCAAAAGTAAATGAGGCACCTGACTATAAGTCCTCAGACCCGAAAAAGTTATACTTTCAACTTCAAAAGTAATCGAGGCACCTGACTATAAGTTCTCGGACTAGACAAGTTATACTTTCAAATTCAAAAGTAATCGAGGCACCTGACTATAAGTCCTCGAAAGTTACACTTTAAACTCTAAAAGTGATTGAGGCAACTGAGTATAAACCCTCAACCTAAAAAAAAAGTTACAATTTATCTCTAAAAGTGGTGAACGCTATGCTTTTCGTTAAAAGCAATTTTATCAATAAATTGTCAAACTTCCGCTTATGCTTGAATATTTTTTCTGATCTCTTTAAAAAAAGTATAGATTCAAGTGTTAGTTTGCATAAAAAAAATATGTTTTTTCTTGAAAAGATTCATTTTTGCTGTTTTATGAGGCATATTATTGTCTTGGAGTCTTAATTTGAACAACTTAAGATTCAATGTTAAATATTTATAATTTTGCAAAGTATGCAAGTTGTTATAAAATATTCGTTTGGTCGGGGAATATTCTTTTTATCGGGAAATATCCGTAGGACGGCACAATCATTGGTGGACCCCACAACAGAAGTATTATCATAGTAAAGGAAACAGCGTAATTATCTTTTATAAAAATAACAAATGAAAGTGTTACCTGAGTTAAAGCTGTTGAACTACTCAAATTAGTAAAAGTACGAGAATCGCATGGTTGAATAAGTAGACACACGGTATTGATTATTGATGCTTACGTGAGAAGTCACTCGCAGTTATACTCAATTATTATTTAAAGAATCTTTGCATCATATCTCTCATAATATTGATTCAGTTATTTTCATAGTATCATCTGCATAATATGTTATATTATTAAATCAATAATTGGGACGGCAAAGTTATTCATATTATTATTTGCAATATTGACAATGTCTAGAAGTTCTGTCAAGGAGAGGTTTCGTCACCTAATTGCGCGCCAATAAGGAGAAATCCTTGTCGGAAAGCCCCATCTTTCCTGGGAACGACTTAGTTGTTAAATATTGCGAATTATAATAATAAATAATAAATGTTATTAAAAATTGAATTTGAGTTCGGAGTTGAATTTGGAGACGCAGATGTGATATTTGAGTCCGGAATGATGAAATTAGTAAAAATAGACTATAAACACAAAATTTGTCGGGGGTTGATTTTTTGGTCAAAAACGTTAACAGTTGACTTTTTCGGAAAAATTCAAACTTCAAAATTTCAAAAATGAAATTTTTGAGAAAAATATTTCCATTGTGTTGGGATTGTTAGTGTTAGTGGAAATTGACATTTATTTCGATAATAATTGATGTCTGGAGGTTATATTTACCAATCGGGTAATTAATCGAATAAATGAGCAATTAATTGCTATTAATTCACATGATTATAACTATTTGTTCACATATGTGTATTATTGATTCACATTCATGTACTATTAGGGGAGTTGGTGCAAAATTGATAATACTTGCATGACTAAGTTAAAAATAGAGGTATAGTTGAAGGTACTATACTGTATTTGTTTTTTTCACATGTTTAAAACTATTGAGTTACATGATTTACTATTGATTCACATGATTTACTATTAGGGGAGGTGGTGCAAGTTTGATAATACTTGGATGACTAAATTAAAAATGAAGGAAAAGATGAAGGTATTATACTGTAATATTTTGAGCCCCAAAACGAGCAATTATTGAAACTATATTTTCCTATAAATAGAAGCTCATTTCTTCATTATTTCTCACAAATTCACTAAAGCTATAGAGCAATTATTATAGAGAGAAAGAAGAAGAGAAGTCTTCTACCTCACTATTCCAGTATCCAGTCTTCTTTTGAGATAAGGGATATCATTATTATAGTAAGGGGTATTATTTCTTTCGTATTCATGAAGAGAGCTATTGTTATTCCATTCCTTATTATTTTGTTAGAATAACCTGTCTATGCGAAGTACCGCATACATGGTGAAATTCTTCTGTTATTCCATTTTTATTATTTCGTTGGAATAACTTTGGTCGTCTTGATCTATCGCATGCCCGGTGAATTCGTTGTTATTCCATTTTTATTTTCCGTTGGAATATCACATGCATGCGGTTTACGCATTATATCAGTTCCATTCTTTATTATTTCGTTAAAATATCACATGCATGCGGTTTACGCATGACCTGGTTCCATTCTTTATTCTTCTTGGAATATCTTGTCTGTGCAATTTACGCATGACCTGGTTCCATTCTTTATTATTCTGTTGGAATATCCACATACATGCGATTTACGCATTGACACAGTTCCATTTCTTTATTATTCATTGAGAATAACACATTCGCATGCGGTCTATCGCATGCATGTTGAATTATTCTGTTATTCCATTCTTTATTATTCTATTGGAATAACCTGTCTATGTGGATTACCGCATGCATGGTGAATGATCCTTTGTATTCATATGAATAATAGTATTTTTATTCAAAGGGTTTTCGCGAGGCGGTTTAATTTTTTCGACTCTCAAAAATTCTGAAAAAATTTAAAATGATAATTTGATGAGTTTTCTAATTTGTATCCAAAAATGGCGATTTTTGGATGTATAGATTAAGAGTTATGGATTTTATGGGAAAAGACTATTTTAAAAGTAAACCCTATAACTCTTTATGGTTAACTCCAAAATTGATGAAATTTTTATTGGGAGTACATGTATATAACAGGAGTATACCCTGTAAATTTCGGAATTTTTCGATAAAAGTACAATTTATGATAAATGTCTAAATATTCGACAGTTTTGGCCATATGAAAAATAGTAAATGAGTTTTAAAAATTCCAAGAAAAATATATGTTCAATATGGGACTATATTCTGCTAAATCCCAGAAAAGAAATATTTTTGGGACTGATTTGGTATTTTTCATGAAAATGAACTAGTTATGAGTAAATGAATTAAATATGTTATGTGAAGTAACAAAATTGGAAAATAGGATTTTATGGCTTGGGAATCCTATATAGGATATATACAGATTTTTTATGAGGGATTTGATCATTGGGGATGAAATCTTATGAGTATGACATTTTTTGAATGATTAAATGCATTATTTGGTAAAGTGTAAACAATTGAAATAAATTGTTTATAAGTTTAAGAAGTGATTAAAATATTGTTATAATATGAATAATATCAGATGATGAGTTTATTAAATGATTGATAATATTTGGATAAATTTAAAGTCTTTAATATTTATCCTTGTTTTCGTTTGATTAATGTTTATATCACTGTCATCATCCTCATGCTTATATTGTGATGAAAGTCATCTTTGGCTTACGTGCATAGATGGACTTGGTATGATTATGATCAGGGATTATTCGGTATAATCATGACCATAATATGACGAATGATGTGGTAAAAGTCCATAGTGGCCTGTAGTGCAGTGATGGACAATTTTTGGTATGATTATGATCAGGGATTATTCGGTATAGTCATGACCATTGATGATTTAATGAATATCCTTGGCCCGTAGTGCAGGGATGATTCGATGATGTGGTTTATTTATTAAGCTGAGTCTCAGTGATAAAAATTGATGAAAACATTTTAAAACATAGAAGATAGTAGATATCATGCTTTACTTGACTCTTCTTATGGATTGTTTGTTCCACTGCAGTTAAACTTGATGTTTATTGTATTTTATCAGTTTAACATTGTTGAAGACTAATGATAATTTATTCTGCATTATCTTAGTCATAATATTTCTTATTGGGCTTGTTGAGCTCACCCTTTCATTCATCTTTATTCTCTTCGTGAAATGAGAATATATTTGGAATTAGTCTAAAGGGAGCGGAGTGACGGTCCAGATGATAGCATTAGTAGTCCTCACTATTCTGTTAAATAATGTGATAATAAATTTAATGAGGACTCTATTGAGTGTGGATATTGTCTAGATGATAATATTTGTATTAAAACTCATAGCATATGTTTTTTTGTATATTACACGACGTTTGTATAATTAAGTTTGTATTTGTATTCTGTACCATGTATTTGGCGACTCAAGATGGGTGATGTATACCTGTTTTGGGCGCGTCGTAGTTGGTATCAAAGCTTAGGGATATGATCATTGGCTGAGATGTGAGACAAGAACTAGGATGGGAGAGACGGGGAATTCCTTCGCTAGTATGACCTACCAAAGTTTATTTGGTATTTAATTGGTCGGTCAGAGTATAGAGATAATATGTGATATGTCAATTAACCCTTGTTTTGTGACAGTGTTTGGAAATGGCATCTGAAAATATTGAGATCAGCAATAAAGCACATGAGACAGTTGAGTCACCAACGATCAATACCCAGGATAATGTGCAACAGGAAGACAATAATCCTCAGGTAAATAACAACACCGATCAGATGATGAATGATGAGATGTTCAGAGGCTTTATATAATTCATGCAACATCAGGCGAGAGAGACTCCTGTTCAAAATATAGGTGGAAACAATGGCAACCCACGGTCGGTCACCGCTAAGCAGTTCAAGGAGCTGAGACCACCGGAGTTTTTGGGAAAGCCAGAACCACTTAAGGCGGAGACGTGGTTAAAGAAGATCGCCAAGATATTTGATATCTTGGGATGCTCCGAGGAGCAAAAGGTTCCCTTTGCCACCTTTATGTTGCGTGAAGAGGCAGATTACTGGTGAAAATCTATAAATGTACCTTGACTGGCCGCCTTTCAAGATGTCTTGGGAGAAGTTCCAAGAGTCATTCAACGACAAGTACTTTCCGAAAGTATTAGTCACATGAAGGAGGTGGAGTTTATCAAGTTGGAGCAAAACAATATGACCGTGTGTCATGTCAATACGAGGCTAAATTTATGAGTTATCCGGTTTGCATCCCATTTGGTCGATAATGAGGAGCAAATGACGCGAATGTTTCTAAGAGGTTTGAAACCCGATATACGTCAATACCTCATTTCTCACAAACTTTGTTTATATTCAGATGTTATGAATAGGGCTCAGTTATTGGAGCGCGATAATGAGTCAGCACAACCAAAAGGCAACGACCAACAACACGATAATAATCGCATTACCCGAAGGCAACGACCATCGTAACAATGATAACCATCATGGGGGAAATTATCATGACAAGAATGGTAACCACTTCGGTGGTAATCATGGATAAGATAATAGGAGTGGAAATTTCAAGAAGAGAAGGTTCAACAACGATGGAAAGATAGCAGCACCAACACCCATTTTTAAGGAAGGAGAACGACCACCAATTGTATGCTTCAAATGCGGTGGGGAGGGACATATCAGTCTAAACTGCATGATGCAGTCCAGAGCATGTTACAATTATGTAAAAGTAGGTCACCTAGCCCGATTTTGCCGTGCACCAAAGTCAATTCCAGCTGGGACGGTGGCACCAAAGGCGGATACGGACAAAACAAAGTCGGTGGTTTTGGGGAGAGCGTTTTTCGCGACTTCTCAAAAAGCGAGTAACCCGAACGAAGTTAGCACGGGTTAGTTAATTATAAATTCTTGCCAAGTCTATACATTATTAGATACCAGTTCTACCCATTATTTTATCTCTCTTTCTTGCGCTCAACATTTAAATTTGACCCCAGAGAAGTTAGACTTTGACTTATTGGTTGAAACTCCATTAGGAGAAACCTTCATTTCATGTGCTATCCAAGTCTTGGATGAGAGTCACAGTTTTTAAATGATATTTCTATTGTTAATAAATTTCCTGACGTATTCCTGAAGACTTCCTGGCCAACCCAGAGCGTGAAATCGAATTTTTTATTGACCCCAATACAAAACCCATTTCTTAAACCCTTAAATATTTCTTCACCTAGAACGAACGTATGATGCGCTAAAGACATTGGCTCGAGCTGTTGAAGATTATGACTATACCATTCAATATCATCGTGGAAGAGCGAACGTGGTAGCTGACGCGTTGAGTAGAAGATCGTATGCATTTACGAGTGCAATGTTGTTAACACAAAAACCCATTTTGTATAACTTATAAATGATGAAGATAGAGTTAAAGATTCTAGGGACCTACGCGAAGATAACGAATATACGAGTACAATCGACTTTAATCGATAAAGTTAAAGTTAAAGCAACACACCCGAATCTAATGAATGTGAAGAAGAAGGTTCAGGAAGGCGTTATCTCAACCCTCGATTTAATTGGCCCATTTGAAATCCTCGATCGAGTAGGAACTGTGGCCTATAGACTCGTTTTACCACCAAGTATGTCGCATGTTCATAATGTTTTTCACGTATCGATGTTACATAAATATGTGGACGACCCGAACCACATTATTGAATTGGAACTAGATGAGATAGCAGAAGATTTAATGTACGAGGAGATACATGTTAAAATCTTGGATAAGAAGGATCCTATTCGACACTCAAAGGTTATACCTCAAGAGTTAGAATCGAAATGAAGTCAAGGTATCCTCACCTCTTTAAGATACAGAATGCGTGACGTAAATTTTGAAGGCAAAATTTCATAAGGAGGGGAGATTGTGAGACCCCAAATTTTATGAATAAAAATTTAAATTTTTCGAAATATTTTTTTTAATATTATGGTGTGGATTTAATATAATGTTATAGTTGTGGGTAATATTTATAAATTTTGAAAAGTATGCAAGTTGTTATAAAATATTCGTTTGGTCGGGGAATATTCTTTTTGTCGGAGAATATCCGTAGGACGGCACAATCATTGGTGGACCCCACAACAGAAGTATTATCGTAGTAAGGAAACGCATGTAATTATTTTTTATAAAAATAACAAATGAAAGTGTTACCGATTAAAGCTGTTGAACTCTTGAGTAGTAAAAGTACGATGTCTGGCGTGATTGCATAGTAACACATGGTATTGATTATTGATGCTTACATGAGAAGTCACTCAGTTATACTCAATTATTGTGTGACGACCCCAAAATAGGTCCATTCCATCCAACCCATTCTGAGTCGCCAAATACATGGAATACGTAAACAACTACAACTTTATTATCACAACAATAAAGCTGTGAGTTTAAATACAAATATTATCTTCTAGACAATATTTATACTCAAATAAATCCTCATCACATTTATTGATACATTATTTTACAATAATGGTGAGGACTACTAAACAACTCTCTCTAGAACCTTCATTCCATACCCTAACTAGTACTCATTTACATTCTCGCCTCCCGAGAAGAAAAATGGAACAACAAGGAAAAGGGTGAGCTCAACTAGCCCGATAAAGAATGTTATGACTAAGATAATATACAACAAATTATCGTTAGTCTCCAACGAGGAAAAATCGATAGAATACAATAGACAACAAGTTTCAGATCAATATTCGCAATGAAATAATAATTCATAGAAGAGTTACATAGAGAATGAAATCTACTATAATCTATGAATTTAACGGTCCATCATCAATATTTTATCCTGTAACATCAATCAATATTCATCTCAAATCAAATATTCATCTTTGCACTACTGTGCCAAAGGTATTCATCAATCGGTCAGTATGTTCATCTCAACACTGCTCATCTTTGCACTAAAGGCCAAAGATATTCATCGATCGGTCATGTTCATTTAAACACCGCTTTCATCTTTTGCACTACAGCCAAAGATATTCTTCAGAAATCATTCATCTTTGCACTACAAAGCCAAAGATATTCACTAATATCATCATTTAAGACCGAGGATGATGAAAAATATTTTTAAAGAAACGAATCCAAGTGAAACAAAATGACAAGGATTAAGGATTAAGGATTCGTACTTTGTTTTATCCATGTCCAATAATACCTCAAAAAAATAATCATAGTGGTGTAAAATTCAAGAATGATCAAAACATGGATACAATCAAAGCTAGTATCCGTAATAGATATTTTGGATGAAAAGAAGAAATTTTATTTTTTAATTGAATAGTGCCAGATACGTGAATAGTGCAAGTATACGTGAATAGGCCGATATCGTGAATAGTAACTCAGACACCAAAAGATAGAAATTCCACAAAAAAAACATTTTCACGCTTCATGAATAGTACTCGTGAATAGTAACTTCGTGAATAGTAACTCATGAATAGTAACTCATGAATAGTAACTCATGAATAGTAACCCGACATGAAAAAGTTCCAAATTTGATAAAAACTTCAGATCAACATTTCAAAGATAATGATATTGAAGAAATAATATCATTACGAAAAAAATAATATCCCTTACCTCAAAGAATCAAGTGCTTGGAAGGAAAGGTCAAGTGATCTTTGAATGAAACTTGTCTTTGAGCAAAGAACTCTCAAAGTATCTAAATACTCACAAAATACGCTTCAATAATATAGAGAAAAGAGAAAACTTTGTTTACGGTGTGATTTTCAATTCTAACTTAGCCCTCTATTTATAGGGAAAATGATAGCCACCGAAAGCGGACTTGACCGCTACACGATGGCTTTACTCGCTACTATTGCCACCCACCACATTTGAAATAAAATTCAGCACATTTCTTCACCAAACACAAGTGGGGCCCACTCAATTCTAGAATTTTCCACCAAAATCAATTATAACCCTAATTTAGAATCGAGACACCTCTTAAAATTCATAACAAATCATTCGTGCATTTTAACGGTTCAAAATTTGTGGACATATACTCAACTTATGTATGTATAACATACCCAAAAATTACCACAATCCAACTATCGGATTAAAAATTATAACCCCGCAATATATCTCAAAACCCCGATTTAATTTTTAATACCTCCGAACGGTAAAATATCGATAAAACACCTCAACAATAATTTCTTCATTTATAACCACATAAATAAATCCATCATTTATATTCACATAAAATAAATATCTCTTTATCATATGAATCAATAATTAATTATTCACAAATAATATTACGAGAATCACAATTATGACAACCAGCCGTTCTCAGAAAGAGGGGCTTCCGATAAGGATTTCTCCTTCTTGGTAGCGCAATTAGGTGACCAAACCTCTCCTCGATGGCAGAACTTTCTAGACATTGCCAATAATGCTATCTAATAATATTATTCAAATAATATGAATTATTGATATGATAATGGAGAGATAATGCAATGACAATTATTGAACAACAATAATATAAAATATCAACGCAGCAATTATTGAATCAATAAAATAAAATATTGAACAGTAACTACTGTGAAAATTATTGAGTAGTGCCTTCTTACGTAAGGATCAATAATTCAACAATTGTGCAATACCGGTGTCATCTTTATGCAACCACGCCAGACATCGTATTTTAACCACCGGGTATTCCAGCAGTCTTAACGGTAATAACTACGCCTGTTATTTTTAACCAACTTATATTTGTCGTTTTCTTCATCCAATCGCTCAGTTATGGGCCACACATGGTCAAGTACCGTCAGTACGAATATTTCTCGACAAAGATTTAATATTCTACGACCAAACGAATATTCCCCGTCAAAAATGAATATTTTATAACCACTTGCTTATTTTGAAATATTTGCGTATTTAACCCTTAACTATCCACATTAATCAAATCAACCCTTACTATTTCAAAATAATAAATAAAGGAAATTCCTTTTTATTTAAAAAATTTCGGTCTTACAACCTCCCTCCTTATGAAATTTCGTCCTCGAAATTGACGACGTATTACTGGTGTTTCAAAAGGTGAGGATACCTCGCTTTCATTTCCGCTTTCTAATTCCTGTGTCATTTCCTCTATAGCATGATTCCTCCACAAAACTTTAACTTGTGGTATGATCTTTCTTGGCGTGGGACATGCTCCTTCCTATCCAAGATCTTGACAGTACCTCCTCATACGTTAAGTCTTGGCTATCTCGTCCGGTTCTAACTCAATAACGTGGTTCGGGTCTTTCACATATTTATTTAAGTACGATATGTGAAACACATTATGAACACGAGACATACTTGGAGGTAACGCAAGTCATATAGGCTACATTTCCTACTTTCGGTCAAGAATTTGAAATGGACCAATAAATCGTGGATCGAGCTTTCCTCTCTTTCCAAATCTTGTAACTCCCTTCCATGGAGCAACTCGCAACAATACATGATCCCCTACATTAAATTCCACGTCCTTTCGATGAAGATCCGCATAACTCTTTTGTCGATCTTGTGCCGCTTCAGTATACGTTTGTCGAATCATTAGTCATACGTATTAACTCGGGTCCCAACAATGTTGCTTCACCCACCTCATCCCAACATATGGAGAACGACATTTTGTCCATATAATGCTTGAATGGAACCATGCCTATATTTGTTTAATAACTATTGTTGTATGAGAATTCCACCAATGGCAAGTACTTATCCCAACTTCCTTTGAAATCTAGGACACAGAGTTTTAATATATCTTCAAGAGTTTGAGTAGTCCTTTCTGATTGCCCATCCGTTTGAGGATGGTAAGCCAAACTAAATCGCAAATCCGTGCCCATAGCTTTTTTTTTTTTTGCAAGTTAACCCAAAATCTTGAAGTGAATCTTGGGTCACGATCCGAAACTATGGATACAGGCATGCCATGCAACCTCACAATCTCATTTACGTACATACTAGCAAGACGTTCAAGTGAATAAGTCTCCAGATCGGCAAGAAGAAAGCGAGACTTGGTTAATCTATCAACAATAACCCAATATAAGATTGATGCCTTGAGAAACCGTAGGAAGACCCGTAACTAAATCCATAGTAATGTGTTCCCACTTCCATTAGGAATCTCAAGTGGTTGCAACGGACCCTTAGGTACAAGATGCTCCGCCTTTACACGTGGGCAAGTTAAACACATCGAGATAAACTTTACAATCTCTCTCTTCATATTGTTCCACCAAAATGTATGTCGAAGATCACGATACATTTTAGTACTTCAGGATGGATTGCAAATGGCGTATTGTGTGCCTCCATCATAATCTTGTACTTCAAATCGAGTCGTTAGGAACACAAAGTTCAGAGTGGACTCAAGTATTCCTTCTTCATCAATTCTCGCTCGAATAGCTCCTTCTTGTACTTTCTTCTTCATACGCATCACTCCGGATTGGTGGCTTCGAGCAACCTTAACTTTTTCTATTAAAGTTGGCTCTACGCGTATACTTGACATCATCGCATTTCGTTCAAGCATATGATCTTCTACTCAACGCGTCACCTACCACGTTCGCTTTTCCAAGATGGTATGGTTAGAATATGTGCTTGAAATGAGTCGCCTCTTGAGCTCTTGGAAAATCTTCTCGCATTCCTCGCTCCATACTTAATTTTGTATCTTTTCGAGTCACTAAGTTAAGCTGAGTAGCGATTCAAGAAAATCCTTCCACGAATCTCCGATAATAACCAACTAAGCCTAGAAAACTACGTATTTCAATTCATCGACTTAGGTTGCTCTCAATCGTGACTCATATCCCAATCTTGGATAAGACGTCACAATGACACCTATCGATTTACTATCGCATCTAATATGACGTCCCCCTAGAGAGTTCGGCGGTGAATTCCACAAAGGAAGTCACAAGATAAAGGCTCAGTACCAAATTTATAGTTGAATTTTTAACTCCTCGAAGTTCAATAGAGCCATTCGATATGAGATTTTAGAAATGAGTTTTGTACCGGGTTCAAAGTCGATACAAAATTTAATATCGAGCTTTGGGAGTAAGCCAAGAAATTCTTCAGAAATACAAAGAGGAAAAAAATCAATAACAACGGGAATATTATTCAAATCGACGTGTCTTTATTCAAATCCATAACATGGACTAAGAAAACTTGACATCCGTAATAAACGAATGACTTCATGGCTTGATATGAAAATGTTTGATTACAATGGTTTGATTGCTTGAATTCGAATAATGAGTTGCTTAGGAATATGAAAACTAACAACCTTACAAAAGCAATCAATTTGGCATGATGAGTAGTTAACCTTAAAATCACATCAAAAGCAAATATCTCTATAGAAATAAGGTTAACGGGTAATGTGATAGTGCCAACCCGAATCAAACAAGATTTCTAAACAACGAGATGTAATGAAAGTTTCTCCTAACGGATTCTCCATAAATAGGTCAAAGTCTAATTTCTCCGTAGTCAAGTTCAAACGTTGGAGCTAAAGCAAGAGAGATAAAAGAATGGGTAGAACCCAATTATCTAGTAAGGTATAAACTTCGCAAGAATTTATAATTAACTAACCGTGCTAACTTCGTTCGTTCCTCGCATTTTGACCGGCCACGACAAACGCTCTTCCAAGAACCGTTGACTTTGACTTTTTCGGGACATCCTTTTTGAGTCACCATTCACGCTGGATCTGGGTTTCGATATCGCATAATCTCGAACGATATGTCCTTCTTTTCCACAATTATAGCATACCTTGGAAGGCTTTGAGCAGCTTTGACCTTATATGTCCCTCCTCTCCACATCAGTAGATCTGGCGGCGATCGTTCTCTTCCCTAGAATTTGTTGATGGTCTTTGATGTTCACGCCGACGCCTTCCGTCATCGTTAAATCTTCTCTTTTAGATTGGACATCTCTTTCCATAATATCAATGCGCATGCGGCTTTTTTACCCATGCATCACTCATTCTCACTCGTTCGGTTATTTCTTCTTTCATTTCGATTCCGACTTTATCACTTATACTCGCCAAAGAGTGCTACATTCCAAAGATCACGTGTCGGGTAACACAAGCTTGAATCGTTGCATCCTTTTGCTCCACGACCGCCTCGCAATTCTTTTTAGCCCGCTTCTTCTAACTCATGAATACGATTTTGCAATTCTATATTTCGATCATAAAATACCTCTAATAAACTCTCTTGGTACCTCTTCTTCCTCTTCTTCTTCCTCACTCTCAAATTTGTTACCTCTGCGATTATCTATCTGGGGTGCAACTATCAATTCTTCACTCACCACATGGATATCTCTAATTCCTTCTTCACCGACATCACATTATCACGGTTGGCGATTAGAGGTGTCTCCACGATCTCATTCACTCCATTGTTAACGTTCTCGTGACCATTCTAAAAAAACTATCATAAAACAAGGGTTAATTAAATAAATTAACAAATCACATAATACCCTATATAATATGACCAACCAACAAATAAGCTTAGGTAGGACACTAGCGAAGGATTTACTCGCTCTCCCTCCTAGTTTTATTCCCCGATCTCCGCCAGAGATCATATCCCTAAGCTCGATATTAACCGATGGCGACCCCAAAATAGGTCTATTCCATCCAACCCATTACGAGTCGCCAAATACATGGTACAGAAACAACTACAACTTTATTATCACAACAATAAAACTGTGAGTTTAAATACAAATATTATCTTCTAGACAATATTTATACTCAAATAAATCCTCATCACATTTATTGATACATTATTTTATAATAATGGTGAGGACTACTAAACAACTCTCTCTAGAACCTTCATTCCATAATACCCGACTAGTACTCGCTACATTCTCGCCTCCTGAGAAGAAAAATGGAACAACAAGGAAAAGGGTGAGCTCAACTAGCCCAGTAAAGAATGTTATGACTAAGATAATATACAACAAATTATCGTTAGTCTCCAACAGGGAAAAATCGATAGAATACAATGTACAACAAGTTTCGGATCAATATTCGCAATGGAAATAATAATTCATAGAAGAGTTACGTAGAGAATGAAATCTACTATAATCTATGAATTTAACGGTCCATCATCAATATTTTATCCCCGTAACATCAATCAATATTCATCTCAAATCAAATATTCATCTTTTGCACTACATGTGCCAAAGATATTCATCAATCGGTCATGTTCATCTCAACACTGTTCATCTTTGCACTAAAGGCCAAAGATATTCATCATCGATCATGTTCATTTAAACACCGCTTTCATCTTTGCACTCTGTGCCAAAGATATTCTTCAGAAATCATTCATCTTTGACTACAGCCAAAGATATTCACTAATATCATCATTTAAGACCGAGGATGATGAAAAATATTTTAAAGAACGAATCCAAATTGAAACAAAATGACAAGGATTAAGGATTAAGGATTCGTACTTTGTTTTATCCATGTCCAATAATACCTCAAAAATAATCATAGTGGTGTAAAATTCAAGAATGATCAAAACATGGATACAATCAAAGCTAGTATCCGTAATAGATATTTTGGATGAAAAGAAGAAATTTTATTTTTCGATTGAATAGTGCAGATATCGTGAATAGTCGCAGTATACGTGAATAGTAACTCACACCAAAAGATAGAAATTCACAAAAAACATTTTCACGCTTCATGAATAAGACTCGTGAATAGTAACTCGTGAATAGTAACTCATGAATAAGTAACTCATGAATAGTAACCCAGACATGAAAAAGTTCCAAATTTGATAAAAACTTTAGATCAACATTTTCAAAGATAATGATATTGAAGAAATAATATCATTACGAAAAAAATAATATCCCTTACCTCAAAGAATCGATTGCCGGAAGGAAAGGCTCAAGTGATGTTGAATGAAACTTGTCTTGAGCAAAGAACTCTCAAAGTATCTAAATACTCACAAAATACGCTCAATAATATAGAGAGAGAAAGAGAGAAAACTTTATTTTCGTGTGATTTTCAATTCTAACTTAGCCCTCTATTTATAGGAAAATGATAGCTACCAAGCGGACTTGACCTGCCACCGATGGCTTTACTCGCTACTATTGCCACCCACCACATTTGAAATAAAATTCAGCACATTTCTTCACCAACCACAAGTGGGGCCCACTCAATTCTAGAATTTTCCACCAAAATCAATTATAACCCTAATTTCCGAATCGACACCTCTTAAAATTCATAACAAATCATTCGTGCATTTTTAACGGTTCAAAATTTGTGGACATATACTCAACTTATGTATGTATAACATACCCAAAATTACCACAATCCAACGGTCGGATTAAAAATTATAACCCCATAATATATCTCAAAACCCCGATTTAATTTTAATACCTCCAAACGGTAAAATATCGATAAAACACCTCAACAATAATTTCTTCATTTATAACCACATAAATAAATCCATCATTTATATCCACATAAAATAAATATCTCTTTATCATATGAATCAATAATTAATTATTCACAAATAATATTACGAGAATCACATTATAATGACAACCGGTAGTTTCTCGTGAAGAGGGGCTTTCCGATAAGGATTTCTCTCATCTTGGCGCGCAATTAGGTGACCAAACCTCTCCTCGATGTAACTTTCTAGACATTGCCAATAATGCTATCTAATAATATTATTCAAATAATATGAATTATTGATCCGATAATGGAGATAATGTGCGATGACAATTATTGAACAACAATAATATAAAATATCAACGCAAAGAATTATTGAATCAATAAAATAAAATATTGAGCGAAGAATTCATCGTGAAAATTATTGAGTAGTGCCTTCACGTAAGGATCAATAATTCAACAATATCATGCAATACTGGTGTCTTCTTTGTGCGAACCACGCCAGTATCAGATTTTAACCACGGGTATTCCAACATGATCTTAATTCAGAATAACAACGCCGTTATTTTTAACCAACTTATATTTGTCGTTTTCTTCATCCAATCGCTTTCAGTTATGGGGCCCACACATGGTCGCTATTGTCAATACGAATATTTCCGACAAAGATCGAAATATTCCACGACCAAACGAATATTCCCCGTCAAAAATGAATATTTTATAACCACTTGCTTATTTTGAAATATTTGCGTATTTAACCCTTAACTATCCACATTAATCAAATCAACCCTTACTATTTCAAAATAATAAATAAAGGAAATTCCTTTTATTTAAAAAATTTAGGGTCTTACATATTATTACAAAGAATTTCAGATCATATCTCTCATATTATTGATTCAGGTTATCATCACAAAGATCATCTGCATAATATGTTATATTATTAAATCAATAATTGAGACGATAAAGTTATTCATATTATTATTTGCAATATTGACAATGTCTAGAAGTTCTGACAAGGAGAGGTTTGGTCACCTAATTGCGCGCCAATAAAGAGAAATCCTTATCGGAAAGCCCCCTCTTTCCTGGGAACGACCTGGTTGTTAAATATTGCAAATTATAATAATAATGAATAAATGTTATTAAAAATTGAATTTGAGTTCGGAGTTGAATTTGGAGACACGAACGTGATATTTGCGTCCGAAACGACGAAATTAGTAAAAATATACTACAAACACAAAATTTGTCGGGGTTGACTTTTTGGTCAAAAAGTCAACAATTGACTTTTTCAGAAAAAGTCAAACTTCAAAATTTCAAAAATGAAATTTTTGAGAAAAATATTTCCATTGTGTTGGGATTGTTAGTGTTAGTGGAAATCGACATTTATTTCGATAATAATTGATGTCTGGAGGTTATATTGAATTAATCGAAGTAATTAATCGAATAAATGAGCAATTAATTGCTATTAATTCACATGATTATAACTATTTGTTCATATGTGTGTACTATTAATTCACATTCATGTACTATTAGGGGAGTTGGTGCAAGATTGATAATACTTGCATGACTAAGTTAAAAATGAAGGTATAGTTGATGGTACTATACTGTATTTATTTTTTTCACATGTTTAGAACTATTGATTCACATGATTTACTATTAGGGGAGGTGGTGCAAGTTTGATAATACTTGGATGACTAAATTAAAAATGAAGGAAAAGATGAAGGTATTATACTGTAATATTTTGAGCCCCAAAACGTACAATTATTGAAACTATATTTTCCTATAAATAGAAGCTCATTCCTTCATTATTTTTCACCAATTCACTAAAGCTATAGAGCAACTATTATAGAGAGAAATTATAGAGAGAAAGAAGAAGAGAAGTCTGTTACCTCACTATTCCAGTATCCAGTCTTCTTCTAAGGTAAGAGATATCATTATTATAGGAAGGGGTATTATTTCTTTCGTATTCATGAAGAGAGCTATTGTTATTCCATTCTATGCAAAGTATCGCATACATGGTGAAATTCTTCGGTTATTCCATTCTTTATTATTCTGTTGGAATAACCTGTCTATGTCATCTATCGCATGCCTGGTGAATTCTGTTGTTATTCCATTCTTTATTATTCTGTCGGAATATCATGTATGTACGGTTTACGCATGACCTGGTTCCATTCTTTATTATTCTGTTGGAATATCCTGTATCACCTGGTTCCATTCTTTATTATTCTCTTGGAATATCCGTGCATGCGGTTTACTGCACGACCGGTTCCATTCTTTATTATTACATTGAGAATAACTTTTCTCTGTGCGATCTATCGCATGCATGGTGAATTCTTCGTTATTCCATTCTTTATTATTCATTGGAATAACCTGCCTACATGTGGATTACCGCATGCATGGTGAATGATCCTTTGTATTCATTATGAATAATATTTTCATTCAAAGGGGTTTTCTATGTAAAGGCGATTTCATAATTTTTTTGACCCTCAAAAATTCTAGAAAAATTTGAAATGATAATTTGTTGAGTTTTCTAGATTATGTCAAAAAATGGCGATTTTTGGATGTATAGATTAAGAGTTATGGATTTTATGGGAAAAGACTATTTTAAAAGTAAACCCTTATAACTCTTTGTGGTTAACTCCAAAATTGGTGAAATTTTTATTGGGAGTACATGTATATAACAGGAGTATACCCTGTAAATTTCAGAATTTTTGGACAAAAGTATAATTTATGATAAATGTCTAAATATTCGGCAGTTTTGGCCATATGAAAAATAGTAAATGAATTTTAAAAATTCCAAGAAAAATATATGTTCAATAGGGGACTATATTCTGCTAAATCCCAGAAAAGAAATATTTTTGGGACTGATTTGGTATTTTTTATGAAAATGAACTAGTTATGAGTAAATGAATTAAATATGTTATTGAATTAACAAAATTGAAAAATAGGATTTTATGGCTTGGGAATCCTATATAGGGTATATGCAGATTTTTGATGAGGGATTTGATCATTGAGGATGAAATCTTATGAGTATGATATTTTTTGAATGATTAAATGCATTATTTGGTAAAGTGTAAACAATTGAAATAAATTGTTTATAAGTTTAAGAAGTGATTAAAATATTGTTATAATATGAATAATATCAGATGATGAGTTTATTAAATGATTGATAATATTTGGATAAATTTAAAGTCTTTAATATTTATCCTTGTTTTCGTTTGATTAATGCTTATATCATTGTCATCATCCTCATGCTTATATTGTGATAAAGTCATCTTTGGCTTATGTGCATAGATGGACTTGGTATGATTATGAGCAGGGATTATTCAGTATAATCATGACCGTAATGTGACGAATGATGTGATAAAAGTCCTCAGTGGCCTGTAGTACATTGATGGACAATTTTTGGTATGATTATGATCAGGGATTATTCGGTATAGTCATGACCATTGATGATTTAATGAATATCCTTAGCCCGTAGTGCAGGGATGATTCGATGATGTGGTTTATTTATTAAGCTAAGTCTCAGTGATAAAAATTGATGAAAACATTTTAAAACATAGAAGATAGTAGATATCACGCCTACTCGACTCTTCTAATGGATTGTTTATTCCATCGCAGCTTAAACTTGATGTCTATTGTATTTTATCGGTTTAACATTGTTGAAGACTAATGATAATTTATTCTCGCATTATATTAGTCATAATATTTTTCTTGGGCTAGTTGAGCTCACCCTTTCTTTCTTTGTTCTCTTGTGAAATGAGAATATACCGGGACGAGTCGGGAAGCGGAGTGACGGTCCGGATGATAGCATTAGTAGTCCTCACTATTCTGTTAAATAGTGTGATAATAAATGTAATGAGGACTCCATTGAGTGTGGATATTGTCTAGATGACAATATTTGTATTAAAACTCATAGCATATGTTTTGTCGTATATTACACGACGTTTGTATAATTAAGTTTGTATTTGTATTCTGTACCATGTATTTTACGACTCAAGATGGGTGATATATACCTATTTTGGGTGCGTCACATCTAGGGCTTGACCTCATAGGGTTTCCTCTCATAGAGGTTCCCTCTCCTAGGACTTTCATTTTCAAGGCTTGCAAAACATCAAGCTTCAAGAAGTGCAGACTTCAACACTTAAAAAATATTTTACGCGATCATCTCACCAAAGGCATGACTCATGTGCAGGGGGCAAATGCTTACTGGTAGATAACATAGACATCCTCTAGAGTAAAGGTGCATTCCCCCCAAGCAGTGACGAATATGCATGTAGAGGAGCACCATAGTTCTGTTGGATACGAGTGTCCCTGCATAACTGGATGCAACGAAGAATGTCAGCTTTTTCTTTAGTACATCCACATAATCAACATTCCCAAGTATCTCGTTGATCCAATACTTCCATTCCTGAAGGTGGCTAGATGAATTAGACAAAAAGTGAAGGGGACTAAAATGGTACTCTGGTTTCTTTATGCATATGCGGTGAATGCAAACAGAATGGGGAAAGTCACCCAAATCTCCGCAAGCCGCAACATATAGAAACAAACCTTCTTTCTCTAGCAAGAGAGAAGTTGCACAGTCATAAGCCCGAACTTGCTCCTAAAAAAATGTTAGAAGAACCAAAAGAGGGGAGCCCTTCCCCAATCACTGAGGAACGAGGCCTCTTTGGTGGTTTTCTGGATCTGTAGAATGTCAATGGAGATCAAGGGCCTGGAAGCAAGAAGAATTCAGCATAAGGGCTCTAAAGAGCAAGGAAAAGGATGGCAAGGAAAGCATTTAAACTTGAATGCTTATCATAGCAAAGAAGAAAGTCTGAGATTTAAGCTTAAAAACACCTGAAAGAAGAAGCAAAAAAGAGCACAAGCATTAGGAGCCATTCAAATAAAAATAAGGTAAAGGAAGAACAAAAAAATGTGAATGAGAAGGCCATTAGGTTGGTTCCCCTAGGGGTTGGCCTGTAGGGTTTAGCCACCTAAGGAGCTCTCCCCTCTTACATTTAACTTCTCTTTGCTCGTTGTTGCCTCTTTTTTCTGTGAGAATATCCGAGCCAAGATCCTTGTTAAGGTGAAATGGCCTGGAATGGATTCTTCCTCCTTGCGGTGTTGCCTCTTTTCTTTGAGAATATCCGAGCCAAGATCCTTGTTGAGGTGAAATGGCCTGGAATGGATTCTTCCTCCTTGCGGTGTTGCCTCTTTTCTTTGAGAATATCCAAGCCAAGATCCTTGTTAAGGTGAAATGGTCCAGAATAGATGGTTCCTCATTGCGGTGTTGCCTTTTTCTTCGTGAATATCCAAGCCAAGATCCTTGTTAAGGTGAAATGGCCCAGAATAAATTCTTTCTCGTTGCGGTGTTGCCTCTTTTCTTTGAGAATATCCGAGCCAAGATCCTTGTTAAGGTGAAATGGCTCGGAATAGATACTTTATCCTTGTGGTATTACCTTTTCTTTGAGAATATCCGTGCCAAGATCCTTGTTAAGGTGAAATGGCCCGGGATGGATGCTTCCTCGTTGTGGTGTTGCCCTTTCTTTGAGACTATCCGAGCCAAGATCCTTGTTAAGGTGAAATGGCCTGGAATAGATGTTTCCTCGTTGCGGTGTTGTGGTCCGAAAAAGAAATACTACAGTTACCTGAGAGGAAAAGTCGATGAAGCAATCACGAAGAATTAATCAAACGGAAAACCAAAACCGTTAAAGCTGCTAAACCCTTCTTTCATTAATAAGGCTCGATGCAGAAGATGCAACATGGGCGCTTAGACGACCAAGAGTGTCTTCAAAATTGGGATTAAAACAGGTTAAAAACTCTAGTCCACCTCATATGATGTTAGCAAAATATATCTATGATCCTATTAAAAAAACTAATTCCAACTAAAATGTTAAAATGTTTTTTTTAAAAAAATTGTCTATCAAATCTAGGAACTCTAATATAATATTCAAAAAGGACCTCATACAAATTATTTTTCCTTTTACAAAAAGTTAAGCAAATATGTAAATAAATTATATATTGTATATATATAAATATAAAACTTAAGTTTAAGAGACTGATTCTTACGAAGATTCCCAAACAAAAAAATAAATAAATTAAAGAATACAATTTTTACTATTTTAAATTAATTTGTATTTAGTGGTATATATTTTGCATCAAATGAAAAAAGGGTTTCATAGAAAACTTGCTAGAGATCTTAAATGTGCCTGCACGATTGACCTGCAGCCTACCTCAATCCTTAGATATCTCTCTGATCAGGTCCCATTTGATCTCCAAAGAGCTTTTCATATTTCTTTAGAAGATGTTAGACAGATTTTATTTTTTTTGCTAAATTGTGAGTATATAAAAAAGGATCTTCTAGCTTTTCGTAATTATCCCAATTTTCCATTGTTGCCACCTGGTTGGCCTGTATATTTACTGATATCATGGGATGAGCTGATTAGGCCTGTTCCCAATGAGTCAATTATTTCCTGAACGATCATAATAAACTCTTAAATTCAGTAGGCTTGGCTCACTGTTTTGTCAGTCAAAATATCATGTAATTATCATATTTAATATTAACACTTATATGATAATTATCTTTTTCAATAAGGTCTCTTCATACAATTCTATCATATTGAGCCGATGTAGCTAAACTGTAAATATAGATGAATATTTTTTTTTTATTTTAATTTTTTTTAATATGTATGCAAATTAACTTTGTTCATCTATTAAGTGGAGAAGAAGTATTAAGAAGAAGTATTAATTATGGATGTCTAAGAATCAATCGATGTCAGATACTAAATAATTCTATAACTGCAATCCAAAATAAAGACGCAAGAAAGAAGAGGTAGAATCATAACATTGGTTTAAAAAAAAAATACTACTATCAAGATTTCATTACAAGAGTGTATCTTATAATTACTTCAGTAATAAAATTATTAATATATACACCAACTTTGACTGCCCCTAAAAATATAAAAGTTTTTATATGAAAATTATGCTCCTTCACATTTGCGCATCATTGTGAGATCATCATTGTGCATCAGTCCTTAAGACTAGTAATTAAGTTGTAAATTTGGCCAATAATAGTAGTATAAAACTTACATTATTAGATGTCCTTTAACTTGGTCAAATCAACTGTGAAAAAATTAATACTCCCTCCGTCGTCCACGTGAGAAAATGAACCACGGTTTGTCTGTATTATTCTGTCTTCTATCTCCACCGCTTTCTCTCAAGAAAAGTCTCAACTGGTATTGTAAAAAGATAGATCCTTGCTTACTCTCTCTACACACCCAAAATTAAAAGCAATATAGAGGAGGAGCTTAATCAATAATTCAATTTACATCCTGCCCTGTTGCTTTCCAAATGGTAAATTTGTCATTGGAAGCTGATTTTAGGGGATTTATTTTGAGGAAAAGAGATTGTTTATCACTTCTGACTGACTCAAGCATCATACCATGATTCTAGAGTCCTACCCATAATAATAGTTATGGAAAGTTAAAATTATAGCCAATCAAAAAGAAGTCTTGATTCAATCACTTTAGTATCCTGACTTGCAAAACTTTTGTTTCATTTATATGGAAATATTTTGCAATAACCAATCACAGTTCCTGTAAAAGCTAAAAAAATGATTTGGTTTTGAAAATAAAACCCGTTCATAGGTAATCAAATCTTCCATTAAAAAATATATTTTATAAAATATATTATATACGTTCACATGTAATCAAATCTTCAATTGAAAATTATTATATATATATATATATATATATGGAATATTAATATTATTTTAACTAAAAATAAGAAAAGATTTAATCTTGTATCCAAAATAAAATAAGAAAGAATTTGATTTTATTTCCAAAATAAAATCAGATTTTATTTTGTAATATATATTTGATTTAATTTATCTTGATTTAATTTCAAAAAAAAATATTACATATATATATATATATATATATCTGTAAAAGATTTGATTTTGTTTTCAAAATAATACTGAATTATTTGATTTTATATTATTTTATTTTCCAAAATAAAATAAGATTTTATTTACTTATATATTATTATCATTATTATTATTATTATTATTATTATTATTATTATTATTAAGGAAGCAAGATTGTGCAAGGTTTGGAAAGATGTCCAAGATATCTCTGGGAGAGCTCCCTTAGGGGTTGCCTTTCTTAATATTTTTTCATTTTCGAGACTTGCAAGATCAAACTCTGCGAATTGTTCAGAAATTTGAAACAGGACCCAAAGACTCGAAGTACTTTGCACGATCGCTACTCCAAAGGTGTGACTCACGTGTACGGGGAAAATGTGAACCCAAATACAAATTAAGATTCACATGCAAGAATTGAATGAGAAACAGAAAAGTCAGAAATAAATGTGCGAGACCCGAGAGAAGCCTCCACGTGTCCTGAGGCAGAAGACTCGCGGAAGCAACTCATTTTGGGAATTGATTGAGGGATTGGATTGGTGGCTAGAAGGACAGGACGATCTGGGCATTACTCTGATGACTAAGGGTAAGTTTGGGATTTCCTCGAAGTCATGTGCCTAGCACATGACCACTCTCCAAAAAACCCTATAAATACCCCTTCCACTCCATTGGGAAGGGGACCTCACTTTGGACTCCTGGACCTTTTGGAAGACTCAAGAAGGCTATATGAATCCTTGCTACCCTAACAAGGTTCTCGGATTCTAAGAGTTATGTCACGTGTCGTTGGAGTAATCGCTCACCTATTCTTCTCACCTCTTCAATCAACCAATCAATTCCGTACTTTTTGCGGATTTCTCTCCTCCTCAGCCAACACGAAACCCTAACCCTAGCAAGGTACGATTTCCTTACCCACAATCCACATGCTCCTTTATCTTTTCTTTGGCCGGATTCTCAAGCCTTATTTTGAACAAGTTTTGATTTATTTTTATGGCTTAATTAGCTACTTGAAATGACCAAAATGACCCTTAACAATTGGGCTAAAAATTGGACCACTTAATTTAATGTTTGGGCTTACTAATAAATTGTTAGGGTTTTTAAAATAATTAGTTTGGGCCATGTAAAATAACATGGTCCAATACCTAAATTTTATCTCACCCTAATTACTTAATTAAGGTTTCTATTCCACTCAATTTGGAATTTAGATAATTACTCATGTATATTTAATTTTTATAACCCCATTAGACTTGATTTGATTAAGTTATAAAAATTAATTAGTTGAGAGGTATAAAATAAATCTCTTAAGTAAATTTACTAGTATGTAATTTAAATACTAAAAATCTCAACTAATGATAACACTTAGGTTAATTAATTCTTATACCTAATATATAAAAATTAGGTTATAAGGCTTTCAATTTGTAGGAATTCAAGACCAAGGACAAAATGGTCTTTAACCATTATTAGGGAAGGGCAAGATGGTCTTTAAGTTATCTCAAGGAAATTTTCTAGAAATTTCCTCATAGTATATATTGGTCAAAATCTATTAGTTCCCAGTAGGCACAATAGATCTAGAAGGGGGGTTGAATAGATCCTTTTAATTTCAAATACTTTTTTAGTTTATTTTGTATTGCTAATAATTTAGCATGTGACAAACATAAGAATCTTTTCAAGCACAGCGGAATAAGTAAAAGATCCCCTTCATTGATATATTCATAATCATACATACATTGTTCGTAGAGTTAGCTCAATGGTAAGCAGTTAAAACATACATATCAATTATAGCAGTTAATGTACATAATGTAAATGACATAAAGTAAAAGACACAAAGGGTTTTAAGTGGTTCAGAGACTCAAGATTCTAATCCACTCTTCTACTTTCAACTAGCAGGATTTCCACTAAGGAAGGGCAAGACACCCGAATCACTAAGATTCCTTGAGGCCAATGACCTTGGGACTTCATTTCACTAAGAACTCTTGAGGCCGGTGACGCTTGGAACTTCTAGTTCCTTAGGAACTCTTCAAGCCCAAGATCTTGGAACCTTATTTAGTCCCTCCGGGACAAGGACCCCTCAGGTACGGCTTCTTGTTGTTGTAGTTGTTGTTGTTGTTGTTGGTCTTTGAGTTGCTAAGATGCCATTAAGCTCGAACATCTTCGTCGCTTATGACTTGATGTGGTCCTCTTTTCATTCTCGCTTTGGTGCGGACCACATCTTCTTTGGTGCGGTGATCTTCACTCTTTTCTCGCTTCATCTTCATCTGGTATCGGTTGTGCACCATCACCATCTGAGTTTGCTAAGTCTCTGTGCTTTTAGTAGACTTTGTCTGGCACTTAGCAATCCCTGAACCCTTCTTGAGTACTTTGCAGACATGGTTCTGCACTTGTTCATTTTCAGCTTTCGGTTCATGGTGATTCGTAGAGTGGCTCTCTTGATCTTCTTTGTACTTAGCCACTTTCCTGAATGCTATCTTCTTGGCCTTCTCGGCTCTCGGCTTGGTTGCCATCTTCAGTGGCATTCTCATCTTTGTTGAGTGAAGTTTTGATCTATTTGAGTCCTTCTTCAAAGCTGCTTCACTTCCACCTTGGTAGTCTCACTGTCACTGAGACTTATTTTATTGATCTTTTATGGAACTCTTAGAGTCAACAAAAGCATTCACCAACTCAACGATTCTGCAACTTCACAATCATCAGCAACTCTTGATATTTGAAGCTCTGTTGATTTATACTGCTTCCCAATCTTCCCGTTGGAAAGTAGCCATTGAAAGCTATTCAAATTTCTTCGCAGAGATCTCGAGTTATTTAGTGCGCATCGCAGATGTGACATGACATCTTTTTTTTAACTCCCGACATTGCGCTTCATTGTTTCACCAACCCCATCGGATATGTCACTTTGATATCTTGGGCGGTGTCGGCGACTTTATTTCACCCTTCCCGATTTCTCGATCGGAGGTTGTCCTTACATCGATGCTCTCAATAAGCTCTTGTTGAATATTACCCGCCAGATTGAACCGTTGCAATGCTTGATCTTCACTATTCGAACTCTACGATTCGATGCATGTATTCATGGACTTGATCATAGTGTCTTGTTGGTGGTAGAGGTAACACTACAATTTTGAAGAGTGTTGATTGGATCTCCCATGAAACACCTCTTCCTACTTTCTTGTCTTGGTGCTTTGATACTTCGCTTTGCCTCGATTGTTCTCGACATCGATGACTTGACTCTTTGTTATGGTCCCTTTCGAATAAGAAGACATCTCGATTTGTAGCACGCTTCGATTCGCTTTCTCCTTGTGATCTCCGTTCACATATCATCAATGGACTGACCCATGCTTAATCACTTTAGCCTTGTTCTTGAGGGACTGACCAGTATCTCCGTGTACACTCCATCAGTTCTTTCTTTGTTTGGAAAACACTACGATCCTGGTAACTTCCAAGATCGTTGCCTTCTGTCTGCTTGACAGCTACTGCACTTGCTGACTTTTCTTGGTCAGATACAGAAGTCTTCTTTTGATCTCCTTATGGAAGACTTCATCTCGAATGGCTTTACAACTCAATCTTGATGCTGATTGAGTTGGTGCTTAGATCTTCTGTTAGCTTGCATGTCATTCGTTGAGTGCTCTCTGGCTTCCTTCAGGTGAGATGTATCTTTGCATTACCAACCAGAGGCTTCATTCCTTTGGATATTCTGGGAGTGCTTAATTGTTGAGAATCGTGTTTGCTCTACGATTCTACTGTGGCCTTGTGAGCACATCTGTTAAGATCTTAGCTCAAGACTCTTACGATTGACAAATTTGTACGTGCGGATACACTACGACCTTGAGATCAAGATCTTGATACTACGATTTCTGTCGTTGTGCTTGTTGTCTTCATCTGATCTTGCTCGACTACGATATCTGCCTTTGATACGATCAGTAGACTCTACGATTCTGAGTGCAATCTACGATTCTTGAATTGGCTTTGACATTAGTAGACTCTACGACTCCGAGTGTAGTCTACGATTCTTGACTGGCTTTGGCAGATGCTCGGTCGGCTCGTAGGTAGGCTGTCTCTACGATTCTGAACATGACTTCCTCAGCAGACTATGGCCCTAAGAATGTTCTCCTCGACACACTACGATCCTTCCTCATCTCTCCTAGAAGTCTACGAACTCTGAGATCTACTATCTTGCAGACTACAATTTTGTCTCGATAGCTCTCGAGTTTTCCTTGACTCTCCTAGCAGACTATAATTTCTGGTGCAGTGCTCGATGATCAGACAAGCCTATCTATTACATCATAATATCAACCTAACATGCTTGATCTTTCTATATTTATAGTCCTTGTACATCATTTCTTTTTAAGGACTTTACAAAGCTGTTTTGCTTATGTAGGATCAACCTAACACATTTGATCAATTCATTCTAAGTCCTTGTACATATGTTTCTATTATCTATCAAAGGACTTACTGACTTTTCTTAATGCAGCATACTTGCAGATATTTTTTTTATATATATATATATATATATATATATATATCATAATCAAATCATATATAAATAGGAATATCATTCACATGTTTATTCCTGACAATCTCCCACTATTTGATTATGACAAAAACAATAAGTGCATATGCATGTTATGAATGAATCTTATATACAGTGAGCAACTGTATTTCTAAAAAAGATAATCATGAATGTCATTTATAATGATGTGGAATTTAATACACTGACATTTTACATCCTGGATCCAGAACATACCTAACTAGTTAGAGATGTACCTCTTTGGCTTCATGTATGCTTCCAGGATGTCTTTTGATCAGCTATTCATCTGTTTGATTCCTTTCCTCCCCCTGGGATGTGGAGCTATTCAATTCTTCTTCTTCTGGTTCTGGTTCTGGCTCCCCCTCAGCCTTTGAATCATCATTCTTTGGCTCCCCCTTAGATGATGAGTCAGCTTCCCCTAGAGTTGTCTTCTTCTTTTCTTTCCTTTTGCTCTCCTTACTCTTTCTAGAGTGCCTCTTGTTCTTCCCCTTTCTACCCTTTCTATGCCTCTTTTTCTCCCCCTTTTTATCATTAATCATTTGGGAGAGCTGTTCCATATTGGACATAAGCTGCTCCATTAGGTAGGAAGAATTTTCAACTTCATGCTTGATTTCTTGTTGACTCAGCTCCAGTTAGATAGAGAAGGACTGAGTCAGGTGGTCAATCTTGTCAGAGAGGACTTTGAGTTTCTCTTCATTTTCCTTTTGTGCTTGTAGAGCTTCAGCCTTTTGAATATTTAAAGCTTTAAGATAGATGTGATCTCTTTCGCTTACTTTGAGGGATACATCAATCATCATTGTTTGGAGTTTCTCTTGAATTGAGTTACCTTCTGAGGTCGTCAGCTTCTTTGACTCTTCAGTAAATAGAGATATTCTCTCAATCAGTTCATCAGAATTCTTCGTCAGCTCCTTTTCCACCGATATTTGATCATTTAATTGTGCAATCCTTGGTTGAGTATCAGATTGGACTCTACGATCTGCTTCCTTGGACAGATTGTCGAAGGTGTTGAAAATCTGAAGAATCGTTGAGTACCAATCGATATTGGAAGATGAAGGGATTTTGGACAACAATGCTTGAGCAGATGAAGGCTTCTCATTTTGAGCTTGAATACCATCAGTGATAGAGTGAGCAGACTCTATGATTATCTCCTTGGTTATAAATCTTCTGCCTTCAAAGTCCATTCTACGATCATAGGGAATATAATGATTGCCAGCATGTCGATAGACTTTGTAATGAGGCTCGTCGTTGACCATCATTGTTGCAAACTGCTTAACTCTGGGGAAGTTTTGTGATACCAGTTCCAAATTTGGGAAATGAGAGTAGCACCAGCTGAAGTAACTTTCATCTTTCTCACTGTATGCTGTCAGCCAAGGCATTCATGGATAGAATCACCTCATCAGAAGATCTTCAGAGTTGTACAGTATAGTTGTGCAATCTAACTCCATATTTTTCCAGTTATGAATCACTTCATTTGTAGTCATCCTTACAACTCGTAGTTGTTCATTTCCATGATTTATCCATCTTGCAGGTGGTTCTGCTGGTGGCTCATCAAAGACTTCTACTACAATTCTTCTGCTAATTTTGGCTGGAGAGAGAACAAGATAGTATTCTAGTTCCTCAGATTCCTTATTTGCAGAGTTGGAATCTTTCTCTATCTCTTCCCTTTCTGAGCTTAAACTTTGTTGCTTCTTTTCATCAGAATTATCAATAGATTCTTCTAGCTAAACTTCATTTTCAGAATCCTCTTCAGCAATGTTTTCTTTGGAATCATCTCCTTCAAAGCTGGTCCTATCTTCAGCATTCTCTTCCCTTGATGCGGATTCACCATCACTTAGTTCAATGATTTTAGTAGATTAATCACTTCTCTTCTTTAAGGCAAATTGAGCTATCAATCTGTGACTCCTCCTTCTTCTTGGTGGTTTAGTTAAAGGTGAATCAGATACTTCTTTTTCTTTAGACTTTGAGGTCTTTGAGTCAGCATACGAACTTTTTTGATTTTCATCATTGATGGGGGCATGTCCTTCTTCTTCAGAATCATTTTCATTTATATCACCAGACAGGCTAGCTTGATGTTCAGCAATAGTAGGGGCATGTTTTTCTTCCTCAGACTTTACATCTTTTGAGTTTGTTAGAGCGTTTGCTGTAGAAGATATTGTTGTGTCAACCTGCAGCCTTTCTTTATCATCAGAGTGGATGCTCTGAGACTTCTCCTTAGGGCTTGCACATTTCTTTCCTTCATCATCAACCTTGGCTCTTTCTTTCATGGATTCAACCTCTTCCTCATTGTTGAACTTGCTCCTTGAGGATTCAATCTTTGAACTTTCAGTTCCTTTCTCATCTTCAGACTCTTCATGTTTTTCTTGGTTGGATGGACTTTCCGGGAGTCAGGGTGATTTCTTCATCATTTTTGCTTTCTTCTCGGGTGGTTCTTGGAGTAGTCTGTTACTCCTTCTTTTTGGGTTTTCAGTAGTTGATTCTGGTTTCTCTTCTGCTCCTTGTTTCTTCTTGTCAGTGGAGACATGGCTTAACGAAACCTTTGTATTCTTCACCCTCTTAGGCTTCTTCTTTGCTGATGTGACAACAACTGATGCAGAGTCATTAGACTCATAGCTTTCCACCTCCTTTGCTTTTCTCTTCTTTGCAGAGTTCTTTCTGATGCTTCCTGCTGTAGTTAACCTTCTATTCTCCTTTGGGTTTTTCTTCTAATTCACGAACAGTTTTGGAGACATTACTTTGTGAACATTTAAGGGTTCTCCCTCATCATCCTTGATCTTGCTTCCCAGCCTTTTCTTCATTACAATACTCAGCAGTCTTCCATGAAACACCTTTGTAAGTGGTTTCTTTTGTAGACTTCTTCAACTCAGCCTTTTCCACCCATTTTAAGATTTGATCAAACAGGATAGCTCCAAAGTTTATTCGTTTCTTCAGAACTATTGCAGACATAATCTTCAGTTGTTGATCAAGCACAGTGTCATGTGCAGTATCCTTGCATAGTATACATTTGCCTACTATTTCAGCAAGGAACTCGAATTCCTCTAGAAACTCCTTTTTCTTCATGTCCTTCAGACTAGGGTTTCTTTGGTACCCCATAATCTCCTTTGCTTTCTCAGTGTCAATCTCATCAAGGTTTTTCAGTCCTAGGTTAGGAAAACCTAAGCATTGGTTGATATCGGATGATTTCAATTTTAGAGACTGGCCTTTAACCTTGGTTGAAAGAGTTCCAGCATTTATGGATGCATTTGAGTAGAATTCTTTAACCAGTTCAGTGTATACTTAAGTGATTGCCTTAAGACATTCTGAGAATCCAGCTTTCTTCACGAGTTCAAGAATGTCTCTAAACTTCTTTTCGGATTTCTCAAATGACTTGGTTTCGAGTTGAATGTCAGTGATTACTCACCAGTCTTCCATTTGAATGATTCGAGGAATATGGATATTGATTCAGGGAGATTTAAGGAGTATGGCTGATTGTGATTTGGACTCTGGAAATTTGAGTGGTTTGGCTTCGAAGAGAATTCTAGGGTTTAAAAATGGGAGGGAGAGAGGTTCAAGAGGTTCTGATAACTGTTTGCAGATTTGAATCTGTCTTTATGGCAGTTCCTTCTGACTCTGCATATGCTGTGATATGTCACCCAGTCATTGGTTGCACGATGCCCAGTAACAAGCTGTAACTCCCCAGTAACTTGTCAATTAGTTGTCTCTTTTAGAAGAGTGGACGTTTGATTTATGTGGATTGACCTTTGACCTCTTGAGTTCGTAGAGTAGCATGATAGGACAGCTATTGACTCTACTTTTTCCTTTGTTGACTCAACGATTAACTCTCTAAAAGATGTTGCAGTGGATGGTTTTGACATTACTTCTCATTTTGAATCTCCACGCCTCATCCACTGTTGTGCTTTATGAAGCCTTAGGCACTTTCCTTCAGTAGGACATCTTTCCAATCAGCATTCGAACTTGTTTTCCCTCATTTTGAATGATTGAGCAATTTTCCTGTTCTTCCAACTCCTCATAAATTAGGAGTAGTCTCTTGTAAGACTGCGATTGTAGATTCTGTTTCTACGATTGCTGAGGTTGTATTACGATCGTTGAGGTTATATTAAGATCCTTGAGTTCTCTCAAAATTTACTCTGTGATCGTTGACTGGCTTGATCCTTGAGATGAACTTAATTAAGCAATTCTTCTGGGTTAAGGTAGCTCAGGAAGGGCCAACCTCTTAGAGTGAGCTAAGGGTCAGGTTTGTCCCTGAGGCGCTTTTCAGATGAAGTACTTTAGGAGTAATTTGCACTGATATCTCTTTTGACCTTTTCTTTTGGGGAAGTCCTCTCCCAATCTTTAGTCAATTGAATTTGCAGTAATCGTGGTGTCCTCCTACTCTTACACTACGATCAGATGTTTGATTGTAGGCACTCCATAATTTTGAGTTGGGTGGCTGATAGGTTATTAGTAGTACATTTTAAGAAGTTCCTACTGACTATGGATCTTCATTTGGTTCATCAGCCACAAAGTTTTGGGACTCTGTAGCTGGTACATTGCTTCATAGAATATTTCGGTATTTGTTGTTCCTTATGGATCCTTTGTTCCCCATAGTTGATGTTATCTTTTTAGTGAGGTGTGATTTCCTTTTCTTCATGCACGTAAAAAAGCATCCTTGCATATCTCCTTCTGATTGAAGTCATTAAATTTTCATATATCGTAGAAATGGGTATCTTCAGGGTTGATCATTCTACGATCCTTTGACAGCACTATGAATGTAGTCTTCCTTGTCAGCTTGTACTCGTGAAGTTCTGCTTCTGCAATAAGTTCCTAATGTTTGATGCTCAATAGTCCTCTGATGTGAGCTTCCTTGAGAACAAGTTTTGATTGTTTGAGCATCTAAGACCATTTTTTTTCATCTTTGGTTGAGTGGCATGCTTTCATATAAAGGTTTGCAGCCATTTGAGCTTTATTTAGATTAGCTCAGCAGGTCTTCAAGGACAGGCTTTGACCTGTAGGAAGTTTGTCAGAATTATTTATGAACAGTCCTAAGCCTTTTGCTGGTTGACTCTTCTTGACGAAAGTCTTTGGCTTTAGCATTCCTTAGTGTGGTCAGATAGACCAAGTACGTGTAGGTTATTCATTTCTAATTTTTGGTACCCATGGTCAAATGGGTCCTGCTAGGTTAGTTTTACCAAACCCCTGTTCCTCATATTTAAGTAATCATCATATTGACCACCATTAGTCGTATTCATGCATATACTTCATTTAGATAATATATTTTGAGATGCATGGTGGTGAGTGTAAGAGAAATTTGTTATTTTAATAAAACACTCTTTTCCTTGATGGTTTCATCATATGCTAAGCTATGATCACAGAGTTTAAATGTTCACAGAGTGAGAATCAGCTCTACGATTTATTAGCATCTGGTTGATTCATGGAGATGATCAATTTCTATGAATCTTCAAGATTCTCTTGTAGATCTGATCATACTCTGTGTGTCATTAAACACTTAGACCATAGGATGTACAAAGCACATTAACTCATCAACAAAGATTTCTTCACATTCAATCGACCTGTGAGGCTCTTAAAACCATTTCAGGTCTCTTTCAAGTTATCATCTTCAACCTAAAACCTGGATGGAGAGAAAGTTTATAGACATTTGAGTTTGCACCAACAGTGTACTTTCTCTCTTCACCTTTTTAGGTAGATTATGATTCCTTGAAGGGAATATGTAAGACCCCAACTTATTAAAAATAAAATCAAATTTCCTCTATTTATTATTGTGAAATAGTAAGGGTTGATTTGATTAATGTGGTTAGTTATGGGTAAAATGCGCAAATATTTCAAATATGCAAGTGGTTATAAAATATTCATTTTTATCGGAGAATATTAGTTTGGTCGTGGAATATTCTTCTTTGTGGGGAATATTAAATGCGATGGTGCTGACCTTAATGTGGGCCCCATGTGAAAGCGATTGGATGAAGAAAACAGCAAGTATAAGTTGTTTATAAATAAGCGTAGTTATTCAGATTAATACTATTAGAATACCCGGTGGTTAAAACACAAGAAGATATTGCGGTATTGCACCAATTATTGATTCTTACGTAGGAAGGCATTACTCAATAATTGTTACGAGTTAATTCTTATTCAATATTTTATTTTATTGATTCAATAATTGCTACATTGATATTTTATATTATTGTTGTTTCAATAATTGTCACTACACGATATTTTCATTATCGGATCAATAATTCATATTATTTGAATAATATTATTAGATAACATTATTGGCAATGTCTAGAAAGTTACATCAAGGAGAGGGTTGGTCACCTAATTGCACGCGGTAGGAGAAATACTTATTGAAAAGCCCCTCTTCCAGGAACCGCACGGTTGTCGATATTGTGATTCGTAATATTATTTGTGAATAATTAATTATTGATTTATATGATAAGAAAAATATTCATTTATGTGGATATAGATGGAGAAAATTTTAATGTGACAATTGTTGAAAAATTGTTATTTTATCTTTTTCGATAAATAATTCATTTAAATATATTATTATATTTTAATAATATAATAATGGTAATATTTTTACAATGAATGTGGGATATATGAGTATATGAGAAGGAGGAGTATTTTGTTACAAAAATTATTTAAAACATGTTAAACATGTACTGTGGGCCCATTTCTTGACCGAAATTTGATTATACCTTTTGTAAAATAAATACATTTGTGGATTTTGGTCAATTTCATTTGGAATTTGGAAACATTTTCTTCTGCAAAGTTGTAGAGAATGAAATTTCCTATGGAAAGGACATGAGGTTTGAATTTTTCTGATAAAAGTGCTATTTATTATGAATTATTGAAGTTTCGAAGTTCCAGAATAATTGATTTTTGGAGTTTAAAATATTTATTTTAAGAAATGTTTTTTACATTTTGTGGGCCTCATTAAACATGTGTTAAGTTGCTGAATTCAGATTCTTGGTGTGCGTAAGAAATTTGTTTAATTATATTATTATTTTATTAAATTTTCTACTTTGGTGTTCTAAGCATTTTCCTATAAATAGGGTGCTTAGGTTAGAATTGAAAATCACACCAGAAACTGAAGCTTTCTCTCTCTTTCTCTCTCTATATTATTGAGTGTATTCTTGTGAGTATTTTGATATTTTGAGTGTTGCTATACGGAGCAAGTTCCCTTGAAGACTATATCCAAATATTCCAATGTAAATCTTTGTCTTTTTGGAGGTAAGAGATATTATTTTTTTTTAAAATGATATTATTTCTTTCAATATCATTATGCCGGAATATTGATAGTATTTTTATTGTAAAATTCTTGTCTTTTAGTGTCGGAGTTACTATTCACGTATACGGCACTATTCATGAATACGGCACTATTCACAGAAGAATTAAATTTTCATTTTTTGTCCAAAATATCTATTATGGATACTAGCTTTGATTGTATCCATGTTTTGATCATTCTTGAATTTTGTTCCACTATGATTATTTATGAGGTATTTTTGGACATGGATAAACCGAAATACGAATCCTTAATATTTATTATTTTGTTTCACTGGATTCGTTTTCTTTAAAATATTTTTCATCATCCTCAGTCCTAAATGATGATAGTCCTAAATGATGATATTATTGAATATATTTGGCCTGTAGTGCAAAGATTAATGATTTTATGATGAATATCTTTGGCTGTAATGCAAAGATGTACAGGTGTTAGGATGAACATGACCAACTGATGAATGTCTTTGGCCTGTAGTGCAAAGATGAATATTTGATTCCAGTTGTATATTGATTGATGTTACAGGGATAAAATATTGATGATGGACTTTTAAATTCATAGATAAAAGTAGATTTCATTCTCTACGTAACTCTTCTATGAATTATTATTTCCGCTGCGAATATTGATCTGAAACTTGTTGTCTATTGTATTTTGTCAGATTTTTCCCTGTTGAAGACTAACGATAATTTGTTCTATATTATCTTAGTCATAATATTCTTTACTGGGCTAGTTGAGCTCACCCTTTTCCTTTTTGTTCTATTTTTCTTCTCAGGAGGCGAGAATGTAACGAGTTCTAGTCGGGGTGTGGAATGATGGTTCTAGAGAGTTATTTTAGTAGTCCTCACCATTTTTGTAAAATAATGTACCAATAATTGTAAAGAGGACTTATTTGGGTATGAATATTATCTAGATGGCAATATTTGTATTTAAACTCACAGTTTTTATGTTATATTAATAAAGTTGTAGTTGTTTTTGTACCATGTTATTGACGACTCAAAATGGGTGATGTATACCTATTTTGGGGGCGTCACAGAATACTTTTATAGTTCATAAGGGAGGTGCAAGTATGATGAACATATTTATATTAGTGAGGAATCGTACCTTTTTGCTGTTAGTTTCTTAACAGTCATTTATCTTAGATATACTAAGTTTAGGCATTGATGTGTATAGTTTCTCAATTTCTCCTGACAGCTAGTTGCTCCAGTTGACCTTCAATCAATCAGTCGTGGTCTTGAAGATATAAGCTAAGAAAATATCAGTATCTTTAGTTCTTTGACATCCTTAAGTTCACAAGGTTTACATCCAGCTGTAAGTTGGCCAGACACATGTTTGAGAAGTTCTTCTTTCTTCTCTGGATAAACATTACTTAGCATGTATGGCCTTCTCATCTTTTCAGGCAGGTGAATTTTTGATTCTTTTTTTTTTATGTCTCTTGAGCTTTCTAGCCAGGTCTCTAGACTAAAAGATTGATCGCGAGTAAGGATTGGTCTTGTTGATATGACAATCAAGAATATGGACCAATCTGAGCAGCTTCAGGTGTATATGCACATTTACCTGTACACAATATTTCCAATGTGTGAGCTCATTTGCATATAACAAGTGACTTGCTACTAAACTAAGTTTAGAACAATGTTTGTGCCTAGGATCAGACTTAAAGCGATTAGCTTTTGAGTATAGCATGAGAACCTGCTCTGATACCAATTGTTAGTTCCCAGTAGGCACAATAGATCTAGAAGGGGGGGTTGAATAGATCCTTTTAATTTCAAATACTTTTTTAGTTTATTTTGTATTGCTAATAATTTAGCATGTGACAAACATAAGAATCTTTTCAAGCATAGCGGAATAAGTAAAAGATCCCCTTTATTGATATATTCATAATCATACATACATTGTTCGTAGAGTTAGTTCAGTGGTAAGCAGTTAAAACATACATAGTAGTTATAACAGTTAATGTACATAATATAAATGACATAAAGTAAAAGACACAAAGGGTTTTAAGTGGTTCAGAGACTCAAGCTCCTAATCCACTCTTCTGCTTTCAACTAGCAGAATTTCCACTAAGGAAGGGCAGCACCCTGAATCACTAAGATTCCTTTAAGGCCAGCAGCCTTGGGACTTTAGTTCACTAAGAACTCTTCAAGGCTAGTAGCCTTGGAACTTCACTAGTTCCCTAGGAACTCTTTAAGCCCAGCAGGCTTGGAACCTTATTTAGTCCCTCGGAACAAGGACCCCTCAGGCCCTGGCTTCTTGTTGTTGTAGTTGTTTGTTATTGGTGGTGCTGAGCTGCTAAGATGTCATTAAGCTCTGAACATCTTCTATACTTAGCAGCTTAATATGATCTTCTTTGCATTCTGCTTCGGGTCTAGACCACATCTTCTTTGGTGCAGCTAATCTTCACTCTTTTCTGCTCATCTTCATCTGGTATCAGCTGTGCACCATCACCATCTAGGTTTGCTAAGTCTCTGTGCTTTTAGTAGACTTTGTCTGGCACTTAGCAATCCCTGAACCCTTCTTGAATACTTTACAGACATGGTTCTGCACTTGTTCATTTTCAGCTTTCGGTTCATGGTGATTCGTAGAGTGGCTCTCTTGATCTTCTTTGTATTAGCCACTTTCCTGAAAGCAATCTTCTTGGCCTTCTCGGCTCTCAGCTTGGCTTCCATCTTCAGTGGCATTCTCATCTTTTTTGAGTGAAGCTTTGATCAATTTGAGTCCTTCTTCAAAGCTGTTTCACTTCCACCTTGGTAGTCTCACTGTCACTGAGACTTGTTCTATTTATCTTTTGTGGAACTCTTAGAGTCAACAATAGCATTCACCAACTCAACGATTCTGCAACTTCACAATCATCAGCAACTCTTGATCTTTGAAGCTCTATTGATTTATACTGCTTCCCAATCTTCCCATTGGAAAGTAGCCATTGAAAGCTATTCAAATTTCTTCGCAGATCTCGAGTTATTTGGTGCAGACTGCAGATGTGACATGACATCTTTTTTTTTAACTCCCTGACACTGCAGTCTACTGTTTCACCAACCCTGTCAGATATGTCACTTTGATATCTTGGGCAGGTCGACGACTTTATTACACCCTTCTGATTTCTCGATCAGAGGTTGTCCTTGCATCGATGCTCTCAATAAGCTCTTGTTGAATATTACCCTTCGATTGAACCGTTGCCGATGCTTGGTCTTGATTTATTCGAACTCTACGATTCTGATGCATGTATTCATGGACTTGATCATAGTGTCTTGTTGACTGGTAGAGGCAACACTACAATTTTGAAGAGTGTTGATTGGATCTCCATGTGAAACACCTCTTCCTACTCTTGTCTTGATGCTTTGATACTTGTTTGCCTCATTGTTCTCGGAATCATGATGACTTGACTCTTTGTTATGGTCCCTTACGAATAGCAAGACATCTGATTTGTAGCATGCTCAGTTCGCTTTCTCCTTGTGATCTCCCGTTCACATATCATCAATGGACTGACCCATGCTTAATCACTTTAGCCTTGTTCTTGAGGGACTGACCAGTATCTCCGTGTACACTCCATCAGTTCTTTCTTTGTTTGGAAAACACTACGATCCTGGTAACTTCCAAGATCGTTGCCTTACATCTCTTGGCAAGCTCACGCACTTCTTGACTTTTCTTGGTCGAATCTGAAGTCTTCTTTTGATCTCTTTATGGAAGACTTCATCTCGAATGGCTTTACAACTCAATCTTGATGCTGATTGAGTTGGTGTTTAGATCTTCTGTTAGCTTGCATGTCATTTGTTGAGTGCTCTCTGGCTTCCTTCAGGTGAGATGTATCTTTGCATTACCAACCAGAGGCTTCATTCCTTTGGATATTCTGGGAGTGCTTAATTGTTGAGAATCGTGTTTGCTCTACGATTCTACTGTGGCCTTGTGAGCACATCTGTTAAGATCTTAGCTCTGCACTCTACGATTCAGCTTCGGCTGTGCAGACACTACGACCTTGAGATCAGATCTTGATACTACGATTTCTGTCGTTGTGCTTGTTGTCTTCATCTGATCTTGCTCGACTACGATATCTGCCTTTGATACGATCAGTAGACTCTACGATTCTGAGTGCAATCTACGATTCTTGAATTGGCTTTGACATTAGTAGACTCTACGACTCCGAGTGTAGTCTACGATTCTTGACTGGCTTTGGCAGATGCTCGGTCGGCTCGTAGGTAGGCTGTCTCTACGATTCTGAACATGACTTCCTCAGCAGACTATGGCCCTGAGAATGTTCTCCTCGACACACTACGATCCTTCCTCATCTCTCCTAGAAGTCTACGAACTCTGAGATCTACTATCTTGCATACTACAATTTTGTCTCGATAGCTCTCGAGTTTTCCTTGACTCTCCTAGCAGACTATAATTTCTGGTGCAGTGCTCGATGATCAGACAAGCCTATCTATTACATCAT
The DNA here is from genome assembly GCA_020205615.1 of Panax quinquefolius. Lineage (NCBI taxonomy): Eukaryota > Viridiplantae > Streptophyta > Magnoliopsida > Apiales > Araliaceae > Panax > Panax quinquefolius. The sequence goes on from CM035161.1 coordinate 118,709,510, forward strand.
AATATCAACCTAACATGCTTGATCTTTCTATATTTATAGTCCTTGTACATCATTTCTTTTTAAGGACTTTACAAAGTTTGTTTTTGCTTATGTAGGATCAACCTAACACATTTGATCAATTCATTCTAAGTCCTTGTACATATGTTTCTATTATCTATCAAAAGGACTTTCTGACTTTTTCTTAATGCGAGCATACTTGCATATTCATTCATATATATATATATATATATATATATATATATATATATATATCATAATCAAATCATATATAAATAGGAATATCATTCACATGTTTATTCCTGACATAATCAATTTTCTTTAAGGACAAAATTGTCATCTAACTATAATTAGAAAATTTCCTAGAAATTTTCTTTAAGGTGGTCATTACCAAATTTCTCTTGGGGTAAAATAGTTACTTCCCCATTACTAGGAAACTTCCTAGCAATTTCCTTCCTAGGGCACAAAAGTCATTAACAATTTTCTTTTGAGCAAAATAGTCATTTCCCACTTCAAGGGAATTTACTAACCATCATCACCAATTATCACACCCTAGTGGGACCGACCATCCTTGCCTTCTCACAATTTAATATTTTTGGGTTCTATTAAATTACTCCCTCTGTCCCATAGTTTTAGGCTGATTTCTTTTGGCACATAGTTTAAGAAAATCAGTTTAAGTGGCAATTTTTAACAGAAATTTTCCACATATACCCCTAAATATGGAATTAATGAATAAGTTAATTACTCCTTACTTATCACACTGAAACTCTCAACTTAATTGATCAACGTGTACTGACCATTAAAATAGAACTTTAACCAAAGATGAATTTTTAATCTACATAAACTTTTAACCAATCACAAAACGTTTATGTTATTCCAAATTCATTTATTGAGCCTAAAAAGTTGAATTCTTTTATTGAGAACACAACAACTTTAAATGTGGTGATAAAAATAATGACATTGAATGTTGTTTCTTCAAAAAAAATATAATGGTTGAATATTTATTATAAGGGCATAAAAGTAAAATAATGAACCAAATAAATTTTATAAATAGTAAGTAGCCTATATATTGGGACATCCTAAAATGAAAAATCAGCCTATAACTACGGGATGGAGGGAGTATAATTTAAGGCATATTTTTAGCATATTCTGGGAATATCTTTATTCCTTAGCATACTCCTTAAGATATTTTTTTAAGTTTCAAATATTAGGTTTTAAACTAAGGTTTTCCTAACTCGCACAATTCTCCCTTAACTTTCATAATTCACTTTCATACTTTATTAAGTTAGTAAAATGTTCATTTTGCCCTTTCGTACAATTGATTATGGTTTAACTCCCGAGCTATGTCTATAAGACCCCAACTTATTATTTAATGAAATTAAATTTCCTCTTTTTATTATCTTGAAATAGTAAGGGTTGATTTGATTAATGTGGTAAGTTATGGGTAAAAATGTAATTATTTCAAACAAGCAAGTGGTTTTAAAATATTCATTACGGGGAATATTCGTTTGGTCGTGGAATATTTTTCTTTGTCGGGGAATATTCGTATGATGGTGCGACTTTTTGTGGGCCCCATGTGAAAGCGATTGGATGAAGAAAACGCAGCAAGAATAAGTTGGTTATAAATAACTTGGCGTAGTTATTGCAGATTAATCTTTGTTGGAATACCGGTGGTTAAAACACGGTAGCACTGCGGTATTACACTAATTATTGATTCTTACGTAAGAAGGCACTTTACTCAATAATTATTACTGGTCATTATTATTCGGTATTTTATTTTATTGATTGATAATTCTTTGCGTTGATATTTTATATTCTTGTTGTTTTAATTGCACGGTATTTTCTATTATCGGAGAAATAATTCATATTATCTCGAATAATATTATTAGATAACATTATTGGCAATGTCTAGAAAGTTACATCAGGAGAGGTTTGGTCATCTAATTGCTGGCAAGATAAGAGAGATCCTTATTGGAAAGCCCCTTCTTTCCTGAGGCGCACGATTGTCGATAATGTGATTACTGTAATATTATTTGTGAATAATTAATTATTGATTTATATGATGAGGAAAATATTGATTTTATGCGGATATAGATGGAGAAAAATTTTTAATGTGACAATTGTTGAAAATTAATATTTTATCTTTTACGATAAAATAATTCATTTAAATATATTATTTTAATAATATATTAATAGTGATATTTTACAATGAATGTGGGATATATGAGTATATGAGGAGGAAGAGTATTTTGGTGGCATTAAATGATTAACACATATTTTGTGTGTCGGTAGACCCCAATTCTTGGATAGAAATTTGATTATGATTACTGTAAAATCGCTTGGTTTATGAATTTCGGTCAATTTCTGTTTGGAATTTGAAAAAAATTTCTTCTGCAAAGTTGTAGAGAATGAAATTTCCTATTGAAAGAACATGTGGTTCAAATTTTTCTGATAAAAGAGCTATTTATTATGAATTATTGAAGTTAGTAGTTAAAATAATTGATTTTTGAAAGTTTTAATTATTTTTAATTACAAAAACATTTTTTTTGCTTGGTGGGCTGCATTAAACATGTGCAAGGTGGCTGAATTCAGATTCAAGAGGTGGGCTTGATAATTTTGTAAATATAATAATATTATATTAAATTTTCTGCTTTGGTGTTTTAAGCATTTTCCTATAAATAGGGTGCTTATGTTAGAATTAAAAATCACACCAGAAATTGAAATCTTCTCTCTCTTTCTCTCTCGATATACTGAGCGTATTCTTGTGAGTATTTTAATACTTTGAGTGTTCTTTATCTGATGCAAGTTCAAGTCATGCTTTATATCAGGAGTTTCAACTGAAATCTTATCTTTTCGAGGTAAGGATCTTTATTTTCTTTTTAAATGATATTATTTTCTTCAATATCATTATGCCGAAATATTGGTTTGAACTTTTAATCAAATTTGAAACTTTTGTGCTCGGGGTTTATTCACGATACGTATCTGATCTTATTCACGAATACGACAAGACTATTCATCAAAAAATAAAATTTTTCTTTTTCATCCAAAATATCTATTATGGATACTAGCTTTGATTGTATCTATGTTTTGATCATTCTTGAATTTTACTTCACTATGATTATTTATGAGGTATTTTTTATGGACATGAAATAGCTGAAATATGAATCCTTGATATTTATTCTTTTGTTTCACTGGATTCGTTTCCTTTAAAATATTTTTCATCATCCTCAGTCCTAAATGATGATATTATTGAATATCTTTGGCATGTAGTGCAAAGATAAATGATTTTATAATGAATATCTTTGGCCCGTAGTGCAAAGATGAACAGGTGTTGAGATGAACATGACCGACTGATGAATATCTTTGGCCTGTAGTGCAAAGATGAATATTTGATTCAAGATGAATATTGATTGATGTTATAGTGATAAAATATTGATGATGGACTTTTAAATTCATAGATAATAGTAGAATTCATTATCTACGTAACTCTTCTATGAATTATTATTTTCGCTGCGAATATTGATCACGAAACTTGTTTATACATTATATTTTATCAGATTTTTCTGTTGAAGACTAACGATAATTTGTTCTATATTATCTTAGTCATAATATTCTTCTTCTTTGGGCTAATTGAGCTCACCCTTTTCCTTTTTGTTCCATTTTTCTTCTCAGGAGGCGAGAATGTAGCGAGTACTAGTCGAGGTACGGAATGAAGGTTCTAGAAAGTTGTTTTAGTAGTCCTCACCATTTTTGTAATGTATTGTATCAATAATTGTAATGAGGACTTAGTTGGGTATGTATATTGTCTAGATGATAATATTTGTATTTAAACTCACAGTTTATGGGTTGTATTAATAAAGTTGTAGTTGTACCATGTTATTGACAATTCAGAATGGGTGATGTATACCTATTTTGGGGGCGTCACAATGTCGGTATCCCGATTTATTTTTATTTCTCTTTATATAATAAACAAATCTATACACATATTTATAATATATATATCTATTAAATCACATGCATATTCTTCATAAGTCACAAAGTATCATGTATAAATAATTAATGTGACCTAATATTCTTGTATGATTAATTTAATTAATTATTTCTCTTGCTAAAATATATATAGCACATCACTAATTATATATGTACCTATGCATATACACATTCACTTTATCCTTATAATATCTTTTCATTTGAAATTTATTTCCTTAATAAATTTTCCTCATACATTATTACATAATCTTTTTCACTATTTAGTTCACATAAATTTTAAAGGTATCATAATATCTTATTCTTAATATACACCAAGTATAATTCCATTCTAAATTTTGAATTTTTGTAACCCATATTTTCTCATTTTTACTCTCTATCTTCTCATTTCTTTTATTCACATTTAATTTATTTGCATTGCTTAAAAATTTCAAACCCTATAGGTTTTTCTTAATTTTTTTTTTAATTATTCCTTTATTTCAAGTCTAGGGTTTATTTTTTAACCTTTAATTTCATCATTCAAGATTTTATAAATTTTTTGGTTGTCATAATCTACTGCTACAATGTAAATGGGCTTGCTTAATATGGTGTTATGTGCTTTAAATGGGTGGGAATTACATGAGTACACTCTAATTCAGTGGATTTTGCACTTGGGTAATGGAGGTGCTATAATAAAAATATTTGTAAAAGGCTTAATGTTTTATCTGCTGCAATCGTCTGGAATATATGACTACAAAGGAACAAGACAGTATTTAAAGGTAAGTATGTGTGGTGGAGGGTGATTGTTAATAAAACAAATATAAGTGCAAGTGAATGATGGACTGCTGTAGATAATCGAGTTGAATTTCTTAGCAGTACTTGTAATTGTAAGCAGTAGCATTATTTTTCAGATTTCCTATTTTTCAAAAATGAATAGGAATGAAAGTTGTTCAAAGGGGAACTTTTCATTTTGTAATAGTTTTTCAAGTTGTATTTGTTATGGGCGTTGATCTAAATCTTTTGAATGCATTAATTCCTTTCTCAGTTTAATGAAAGTTTATTTGCTTTTCAAAAAAAGAAGAAGAAAAATATTGAAAATTATTTGGATATATTATGATTATGTTTGCACTTACATGTATAACTTATTTTTTGTACTTAAGCTCGAACGGTTTTATAGAAGTTATCACCTTATTTTGTACAATTAAATCTAGGTTGTTATCACCTTAAAATTTCTACATATAGAGTCAGTGAATGGATAATAATTTCCCTCAACATAATGGAAGAACAAAGGAGAAATCATTACAAAATTAACTAATTATTTATATTTATATTAAAAAGGTACTTGAAATTTGAAAAGGCATATAGGCCTTTAGCAAACATAAAAACAATCACATATGTGTTGGGTTATGCAGTCGCTTTTGTTGGGGATTACCGTCTGATTTTGCGCTGCATGACATTTAGTTATGCATGTATATTTACGGCAATCGAGTAATATTATATGAAGAAATTCTTTACATCTTTTCGGTACGCCTTTGTTGGGGTCTGCCGTGCTTGCTAAACCTGCAAAACAATGATATTCGATCAAAATAACTGCTGCTGCATATTTTCAATGGGATCAAAATAACTGCTTGTGCGTATTTTTAAAACAAGCAAGCAAATAAATATCTAATTGCGTTTCAACATTTTAAATGGCCAAAATAGAATATCTATAACAAAAGGTTGCTATGATACTATATGACCGGCTGCAATAGATTAGAACCCTATATATATATATATATATATATATATATATACACACACGAGTGAATAGCGTGACATTCATATTAGATTATTGGATAGGGATGACCAATCAATTCTAACTATAAAAATAGATAAATTTTCATCAAAATAAAAATAAAATAAAGATCTTTCCTTCAAAGCTCTACAGATAAATAGAAAGTTCTTTTTTTTACAAAAACTGTTAAAAAAATTCTATTCGTGTTTGCGAAAACAACGTCCTCTTTTTCTTTATACCAGTACCTGATTCAATCACTAAATTAGAACGAAATCACTAACTAATGGGTTTATATTTTTTACACTGTAGTTAATGGATATTTTTAGATCATGATTCTATTTAGACTGATTTCATATCATAAGAATTCTCAAACTCCTTTCCAATCCACTTTTAGAGTTCTCTCTCAACAACAAACTCTTATTCATAATAAATTTTTTCTATTTTATTGTATAGTGTATACCTCCTATACACACAACACAAAACAAAAACGGTTATTCTATTTTCATCATCGAATAATTATTCGATCCATTTTATTCTTTGGATCATGTTTCAATCAAAAATTTATATATATATGATGTTTTGTGCTACTTTTATTATTGAATGCACAGTCACAGAGATAGAGCAGATATATACCTGGAGACTGATCATGATGGTTGATGTGGTCAATCGAAATATCTTTGTTAGATTTAACACTAAGAAAGAACATGGTGAGAAGAAAACAAGCAAAAATCCTCTTCATATTTTTTTTGTTTTCTGAGTTGAATTTTAAGTGTGGGGTAATAAGAACTACGTTTCAAGTCTTGTATATATAAGCAGTACAATTAGAGAGATCAAATTTACCTTTATATATCTCCTCTTGTGGATATCAAATTTCAAGTTATGATTCTTTGTAATACCCATTAATTTGGCAGAACTGTGTGGTATACGTGGTACGACAAGATAAAACATTTTTGGATATAATTTTTTTTTTAAGTGTTTTTATATAAGTGGTACTTTTTGAAAACGTGCGGTGTAATATTATAATACACGTATATTACAACATAATATTATCTGAATTTATAATTATATTCAACATAATATTATATAGTTTAAAATATTTAAAATAATATTAAAATACCAAATAATATCAATTATAACTTACTATGTTAATTTTATAATCCCTAGATCACTACTAATCTAAAAAGCATTACGATAATATTATCATTACTAAATTTACTATTATCTCCTAAAATCACTACTTTTTAATCCCAAATTAATATTTTGAATTTATAATCCACTAAATCTTTCTACAAATCTAAAACTGCTTTTTGGTAATGTCAACATTTACGATATTATCCTTTTTAATTTAATTATTATCTCCTAAAATTACTATTTTTTTAATCCCAAATTAATATTTTGATTTTCTAATCCCTAAATCACTACAAATCTAAATTGTTACGATAATGTTAATTATTCTAATATTATCATTATTAAATTAATTATTATCTCTTAAAATCACTACTTGTTTGATCTTAAATTAATATTTTGAATTTATAATCCACTAAATCACAATAAATCTAAACTTTTTTGGTAATTTCAAGTGTTACGATATTATCCATTTTAATTTAATTATTATATCCTAAAATTACTATTTTTAATCCCAAATTAATATTTTGATTTTATAATCCCTTAAATCACTACAAATCTAAATTATTTTGATAATGTTAAATGTTCTAATATTATCATTACTAAATCAATTATTATCTCCTAAAATCACTACCTTTTTAATCAAAATTAATATTTTGAATTTATAATCGATTAAATCTATTATCTATTATCTATTATCTATTATATATACTAAATTACGAGACATAACACCAATGTATGACATGTGTCTTTTCCACATTGTAACACATGTCCTATATAATTAATGTGCACCCACACTAATTTAATTATATTACAACATATTATTATACCATTTATAATTATATTACAACATAATATTATCTGATTTAAAATATTTAAAACAATTATATCCTAAAATCAATACTTTCTAATATTATATCATTCATAATTATACCATACATTATATCATACATGTATGGTATAATATTATAATATCGTATATTACAACATAATATTATACTATTTATAATTATATTACAACATAATATTATACTGAGGTTAAAATATTTAAAATAATATTAAAATAACAAATAATATCAATCACAACTTACTATGTTAATTTTATAATCCCTTAAATCACTACAAATCATAAGCATTACGATAATATTATCATTACTAAATTAATTATTATCTCCTAAAATCACTACTTTTTTAATCCCAAATTAATATTTTGAATTTATAATCCACTAAATCACTACAAATCTAAACTAGTTTGGTAATGTCAACAGTTCTGATAGTATCCTTTCTCTAAAATCACTATTTTTTTAATCTCAAATTAATATTTTGATTTTATAATCCCCTAAATCACTACAAATCTAAATTGATAATGTTAAGCATTCTAATATTATCATTATTAAATTAATTATTATCTCCTAAAATCACTACTTTTTAATCCCAAATTAATATTTTGAATTTATAATCCACTAAATCACAACAAATCTAAAATGTTTTGGTAATTTCAACTGTTACGATACTATCCTTTTAATTTAATTATTATATCCTAAAATTACATTTTTTTAATCCCAAGTTAATATTTTGATTTTATAATCCCTTAAATCACTACAAATCTAAATTATTACGATAATATTAAATGTTCTAATATTATCATTACTAAATTAAATATTATCTCCTAAAATCACTACTTTTTAATCCCAAGTTAATATTTTTAATTTATAATCCACTAAATCTATTATCTATTATCTATTATATATACTAAATCACAGTACATGACACAATAAATTGACATATGTCGTTCTATAAAATTGACACATGTCCATCCTAATTAATGCTTCTTATTGCCCTTGACAAAAATACCCTTAACAATTACTTTGATATATATACTAATCACCTTATTTTATGGATATTATCAACAACCACGTTATTTTAAGATCCATTAATTAGATAACTCTCTTATGCAACAACCAGATTGGATCAATTTAAACACGATAGGGCCAACTTGCTTTTTATGAAAAATTAGTTTTAATTATTTGAAAAGTAAATTTCCTTTAATATTAGACTTTTATTTATTTTACCTATTTTTCATAGTTCCATGCAATTAAAAATTATTTCCATATTCATTTTAAAACTTCAATCTATTAGCTTCCAAAAATTCTTCCAATTATTTGAACCATGCTAATTGATTCTAAATGTGACGCCCCCAAAATTAGGTGTACATCACCCATCTTGAGTCGCCATATATATGGTACAAAATATAAATACAACTTAATTATACAACTGTCGTGTAAAATACGACAAAACATAAACTGAGAGTTTAAACAAAAATCATATTCAAGACAATATCCATTCTCAATGGAGTCCTCATAGAGCGATATACAAACTCAAATTCGAGTCCTCGTTACATTTATTGTCACACTATTTAATGAGAATAATGAAGACTACTAATGCTATCATCGGACCGTCACTCCGTTCCCGAGGCTCGTCCAGATTATATTCTCATTTCAGAGAAGAAAACGGTGAAGGAAAGGGTGAGCTCAACTAGCCCAAAGAAGAAATATTATGACTAAGATAATACGAGAATAAATTATCATTAGTCTTCAACAATGTTAAGCGATAATATCAATAGACATCAAGTTTAAGCTGCAGCGAATATCTGATCCATTAAAAAAAGTCAGTAGAGAATAAAGCCTACTATCTTTTAGGTTTTAAAGGTTTTCATCAATTTTTATCATTTGAGACTCGACTTAATAAATAAACTACCACATCTAATCATCCACGTACTACGGTCGAAGATTTTCATTAAATCATCGATGGTCAGTGACTATCTTAGAATAAACTACGGTCATAATCATACCAAAAACTATTCATCAACGCATTACGAGAGCCCTTGGAGGACTTTTATCACATTATTTATAATAGGTCATGATTATACAAGAATGATCCACAGGTCATAATCATACTAAGTCCATCTATGCTGGCGTAAGCAAAGATGACTTTCAACATAATATAACATGAGGATGATGACAATGACATAATAATTCAATAAAACAAGTTCAAGAATTAATTTATCCAAGAACTAATAATGTCCAAATTGTCAACATGATACTTCTTTGTAAAGTAAAATTCAAGAATGCTCAGAAGAATATTTTCATGAAAAGATATTGGATGAAACGCAAATATCAAGGATATTCCACTAATTTCATGGAGTATAGAAGTCAAAACTTTAACCAAGTGAGTATAATAAAGAATATATAAAATTGCAAATGGATTTTCACTCGCCATGCGGTAATCCACGTATACAGATCATTTCCACAATTTAATAAGGAATGAATACAAAGGATCATTCACCATGCATGTGGCAATCCACATAGATAGGTTATTCCAACAGAATAATAAATGCGGAATAATAAATAATGGAACCAGGTCAGGTGAAATTCACAAGCGAGGATATTAAAGCGAATAATAAATATGGAACCGGTCGGTGAAATTCACACCAAGCGGGATATTTTGATGAGAATAATAAAAACGGAATAATAAAAGAATTTCACCATGTATGCGGTACTTGCGCATAAGCGAGTTATTCAACATTATAATAAAGAATGGAATATGAGAAGAAGATCACCAAGTATTGGGTAAACCACATATCTGGTCATTCCACCAAGTATAGGGTAAGCAGGTGCATCTGAGTTATTCAACAAAATAATAAAGAATGGAATAACATAAGGATTTTACCAAGTATAGAATTATCTGGCGTATACTGAGTTATTCGATAGAATAAATAAGAATGGAGTATGAGAAGTTCTCTTCGTGAATAAGAAAGAATAACACCCCTACCTAGTAAAAGAAACTTGATATAGAAGTAGTGAAGTAGCGAATACTCTTCTTCTTTCTCTCATAATTTTCTCTCTCTATAGCTTCTCTCTATAATTTCTCTCTAGAGTTTCAATGAATTAAGTAAAAAATAATGAAGGAATGAGCTTTATTTATAGAAAAACTAAGAGTGGCTCTTAGTCTTAACGAAGGGTCAAAATGACTCTTGGTAATATTGAAGAGGAACTACTATTTGCGAGAAGGGTAATTAACTCTTGGAACAAGAAGAGGCAAATAACTCTTGGAAAAGTGAAGGTCAAATAACTTTTGGAAAGCGAAAGGACAAGTTACTATTAAAACTCATGAATAGTAACTTCGTGAATAGTAACTTCAAACCACGAAAAGTTCCCCAAATACTGGATTGAACAATATAACCTCCAGGACATCAATTATTATCGAAATAAATGTCAATTTTCACTAACACAAATAATTTCAACACAATGGAACTATCAAATTCATCTTTAATCAACACAAACTTATCCATCATTAATATCATAACTCTGATATTTAATAATCGGTCGTTCCCGAGGAAGAGGGCTTTCGATAAGGATTTCTCCTATTATTGTAGTATGATTAGGTGACCAAACCCTCTCCTTGGCAGAACTTCTGACATTGTAAATATTGCGATTTAATAATATGAATAACTTTGTCGTCTCAATTATTGATTTAATAATATAACATATTATGCACATGATCTTGTGTGACAATAATTGGATCGATAATATGAGAGATATGATCACGGCCAATTCTTTGTAGCAATAATGCGGTATAAATGAGTGACTTCTTACGTAAGCATCGATAATCAATCTTGTGTGTCTACTATGCGACCATGGCGTATTCTTGTACTTTACTACTCTAGGGTAGTTTAACGATATTAAAGGTAAAACCTCCGTAGTTATTTCCATAAAATATTTTTGTCATTTTTTAACTCTGACGATTACTTACATTGTAGGGCCCACCAATGATTGTCTGCGTAAATACGGATATTCCAAACAAAAAAAGAATATTCTCAAACCAAACAAATATTTATAACAACTTACATACTTTGCAAAATTTTCAAAATCTACCCACAACTATAACATTATCTCAAATCCACACCATAATATAAAAAAATATTTTGAGAAATTTAAATCTTTATTTATAAATCACGAGGGGTCTCACACTAAAGATATGAAAATTTATTTGCTTAACAATTTATGAAAAACTCAATCAATTTAAAATTCATGTGAATATTTATTTTTATCTTTAAAATAATAATTTTGTAATAATTGATATTTTTAAAGTAGTTCAAGAAATCAACTATTACATTATCAAATTAATTTACATGAATTGAAATTATAATTTTCACTAATTGATTAGTAAAATAATCTAAACTGGGTTTTTTTATGGGATACTGGAAGTATAATTAATTTTGTCATGAAACTTGAAATTAGTTTAATTATTTTATTAAACTTGAACAATTTACATGAGTTCATATGAGGTTGTGTTGATGTGGTAAGATTTTGAATGGAATCTATCTATTATTTAGTTAATTGAATGACATGTGCTTTTCCCACATTGTAACACATGTTCTATATAATTAATGTGCATCCCACACTAATTTAATTATATTACAACATAATATTATACCATTTATAATTATATTACAACATAATATTATATTGTTTAAAACATTTAAAATAATTATATCCTAAAATTACTACTTTTCTAATATTATATCATTTATAATTATACCATCTGATAAATCATACATATATGGTATAATATTATAATACTACGTATATAACAAAATAACTACTATCTAAACTATGCGGATATTATCATTACTAATTTAATTATATTCTGACATAATATTATTCCATTTATAATTATATTAAAACATAATATTATCTGAGTTTAAAACATTTAAAACAATATTAAAATAACAAATAATATCAATCATAACTTACTATGTTTATTTTATAATCTCATAAATCACTATTTTCTCAATCTAAGCGGTTTTTATATTATTATTATTATTATTTTGATTTTATAATCCCCTAAATCACTACAAAATCTAAATTGTTACGATAATGTTAACTGTTCTAATATTATCATTACTAAATTAATTATTAACTTTTAAAATCACTACTTTTTAATTCCAAAATAATATTTTAAATTTATAATCCACTAAATCACTACAAATCTAAATTTTTTGGTAATGTCAAATACGATATATTATCATTTCTAATTTAATTATTATATCCTAAAAGCACTATTTTTAATCCCAAATTAATAGTTTGATTTTATAATCCCATAAATCACTACAAATCTAAATTGTTACGATAATGTTAATTGTTCTAATATCTATTATCTATTATCTATTATATATACTAAATCACAGTACATGACACAATAAATTGACATATGTTGTTCTATAAAATAGACACATGTCCATCCTAATTAATGCTTCTTATTGCCCTTGACAAAAATACCTTAACAATTACTTTGATATATATACTGATCACCTTATTTTATGGATATTATCAACAACCACGTTATTTTAGGATCCATTAATTAGATAACTCTCTTATGCAACAACCAGATTGGATCAATTTAAACACGATAGGGCCCACTTGCTTTTTATGAAAAAATAGTTTTAATTATTTCAAAAGTAAATTTTCTTTAATATTAGACTTTTATTTATTTTACCTAATTTTCATAGTTCCATGCAATTAAAAATTATTTCCATATTCATTTTAAAACTTCAATCTATTAGCTTCCAAAAATTCTTCCAATTATTTGAACCACGCTAATTGATTCTAAAGATATGAAAATTTATTTGCTTAACGATTTATGAAAAACTCAATCAATTTAAAATTTATGTGAATATTTATTTTTATCTTTAAAATAATAATTTTGTAATGGCTGATATTTTTAAAGTAGTTTAAGAAATCAACTATTACATTATCAAATTAATTTACATGAATTGCAATTGTAATTTTCACTAATTGATTAGTAAAAGAATCTAAAGCTGTTTTTTTTATGGAATCTTTGGAAGTATAATTAATTTTGTCATGAAACTTGAAATTAGTTTAATTATTTTATTAAAATGGAATGAACAATTTACGTGAGTTCATATGAGGTTGTGCTGATGTGGTAAGATTTTGAATGGAATCTATCTATTATTTATTATCTATTATCTGTTATCTACATAGCACCATTGAATGACATGTGCTTTTCCCACATTGTAACACATGTTCTATATAATTAATGTGCATCCCACACTAATTTAATTATATTACAACATAATATTATACCATTTATAATTATATTACAACATAATATTATATTGTTTAAAACATTTAAAATAATTATATCCTAAAATTACTACTTTTCTAATATTATACCATTCATAATTATACCATACATTATATCATACATGTATCGTATAATATTACAATACTACGTATATAACAAAATAACTACTATCTAAACTTTGCGGATATTATCATTACTAATTTAATTATATTCTGACATAATATTATTCCATTTATAATTATATTACAACATAATATTATCTGATTTAAAACATTTAAAATAATATTAAAATAACAAATAATATCAATCATAACTTACTATATTTATTTTATAATCTCATAAATCACTATTTTCTCAATCTAAGCGGTTTTTATATTATTATTATTATTTTGATTTTATAATCCCTAAATCACTACAAAATCTAAATTGTTACGATAATGTTAAGCTTTATTCTAATATTATCATTACTAAATTAATTATTAATTTTTAAAATCAATACTTTTTTAATTCCAAAATAATATTTTAAATTTATAATCCACTAAATCACTACAAATCTAAATTGTTTTGGTAATGTCAACTGCTCGATATTATCATTTCTAATTTAATTATTATCTCCTAAAAGCACTATTTTTTAATCCCAAATTAATATTTTGATTTTATAATCCCTAAATCACTACAAATCTAAATTGTTACGATAATGTTAATTGTTCTAATATTAGCATTACTAAATTAATTATTATCTCCTAAAAAATCGCTACTTTTTTAATCCCAAATTAATATTTTGAATTTATAATCCACTAAATCACCACAAATCTAAATTGTTTTAGTAATGTCAACATTCGATATTATCCTTTTTATTTTAATTAATATATCCTAAAATCACTATTTTTTTAATCCCAAATTAATATTTTTATTTTATAAACCCCTAAAATCCACTACTTTTTTAAACTATTACTAATTTAATTATATTTAAAACCTAATTATTGTATCCTAAAATCATTAGTTTTCTAATATTATAACATTCATAATTATACCATACATTATATCATACATATATGGTATAATATTATAATACATGTATATAATAAAATCACTACCTATCTAAAGCTATGCGAGATATTATCATTACTAATTTAATTATATTAGAACATAATATTATACCATTTATAATTATATTACAAAATAATATTATACAATTAAAACATTTAAAAAATTAAAATAACAAATAATATAAATCATAAGTTACTATGTTGATTTTATAATCCACTAAATCACTACTTTTTCAATCTAAGCGATTTTTATATTATCATAGCGTAATTATTATCTTCTAAAATCATTACTTTTAATCCTACATTATTATTTTGATTTTATAATTCCCTCGATCACTATACATCTAAACATTTCTAATAATGTTAACTGTTCTAATATTATTATTACTAAATTAATTATTATCTACTAAAATCACAACTTTTTTTTAATCCCAAATTAATATTTTAAGTGTATAACCCTCTAAATCACTACAAATCTAAATTATTTTGGTAATGTAAACTGTTCTGATATTATACTTTCTAATTTAATTATTATCTCCTAAAATCACTACTTTATGATATTATCATTACTGAGTTATTATCATTACTCTCCGTTATTTATCCAAATTTTCTTATCAAATATCTGATCAATCCCCTTGCAGCAATTGTTGATATCACATATCCTAATTTATTGAAAAAAATTTGACAATGAATTTTATTTCCAAAACCAAGCCATCCTTGCTCCTACACTTGATGCTATAAATAATGTAAGACCCCAACTTATTATTAATGAAATTTAATTTTCTCTATTTATTATTTTAAAATAGTAAGGGTTGATTTGATTAATGTGGATAGTTAGGGGTAAAATACACAAATATTTCAAAATAAGCAAGTGGTTATAAAATATTCATTGTTGTCGGGGAATATTCGTTTGGTCGTGGAATATTAAATGCTGTCGTGGGAATATTAAATGCGACGGTATGACCGTATGTGTGGGCCCCATAACTTGGAAAGTGATTGGATGAAGAAAACGACAAATATAAGTTGGTTAAAAATAACAGGCGTAGTTATTACAGATTAATCTTTGTTAAAATACTCAAATGGTTAAACACAAAAAACGGTAGCTGCGGTATTGCACCAATTATTGATTCTTACGTGAAAGGCTACTCGATAATGGTTACGATAATTCTTTATTCAATATTTTATTTTATTGATTGATAATTCTTTGCGTTGATATTTTATATTCTTGTTGTTTCAATAATTGTCATTACACAATATTTTTCATTATCGAAGCAATAATTCTTATTATCTGAATAATATTATTAGATAACATTATTGGCAATGTCTAGAAAGTTCTATCTAAGGAGAGGTTTGGTCACCTAATTGCGTGCGATGAGGAGAAATTCTTATTGGAAAGCCCCTCTTTCCAGGAGGCGCACGGTTGTCAATATTGTGATTACGTAATATTATTTGTGAATAATTAATTATTGATTCATATGATGAGGAAAATATTGATTTTATGTGGATATAGATGGAGAAAAATTTTAATGTGACAATTGTTAAATATTGAAATTTTATCTTTTTACGATAAGATAATGTATTATTATATTTTAATAATATAATAATTGTGATATTTTACAATGAATGTGGGATATATGAGTATACGAGAAGGAAGAGTATTTTTGTTTGCAATAAATATTTAAAACATGTTAAACATGTCGATTGGACCCCATTTATTATTTGAAATTTGATTATAAATAAAATCGCTTGGCTTTTGTGTATTTTGGTCAATTTACATTTGGAATTTGGAAAAACTTTCTTACGCAAAGTTGTAGAGAATTGAATTTCTTATAAAAACTCGCTAGATTCAATTTTTTTGATAAAAGGGCTATTTATTATGAATTATTGATGTTCGAAATTCTGAATAATTGATTTTGGAAGTTTTAATTATTTTAAATAATAAAAACGTTTTTTGATTTGTTTGGTAGACTTATTTGTTGTCAAGCATGGTGAATTCGGATCATAGATGTGTGTGCGTAGGAATTTATATATAATATATTAATATTATATTAAATTTTCTGCTTTAGTGTTCTAAGCAATTTCTATAAATATGGTGCTTAGGTTAGAATTGAAAATCACACCGTAAACTGAAGTTTTTTCTCTCAATATTATCGGCGTATTCTTGTGAGTATTTTGAGTATTGCTTTATTCGGTCTGCAAGTTCAAGTCATAGCTTTATATCCAGGTGTTTCAATTAGAAATACCGATCTTTCGAGGTAAGGGATATTATTTTTTTTTCAGTAATGATATTATTTCTTCAATATCATTATGTTGAAATATTGATCTGAAGTTTTTATCAAATTTGGAACTTTTGGTGTGAGTTACTTATTCACGTATCTACCTTTATTCACGATATCTGACACTTATTCACGAATCTGGCACTATTCATCGAAAAATAAAAAAAATTCTTTTCATCCAAAATATCTATTCTAGATACTAGCTTTGATTGTATCCATGTTTTGATCATTCTTGAATTTTACACCACTATGATTATTTTTGAGGTATTTTTGGACGTGGATAAAACAAAGTACGAATCCTTAATCCTTAATCCTTGTCATTTTGTTTCCTTTGGATTCGTTTCTTTAAAAGTATTTTCATCATCTTGGTCTTAAATGATGATATTATGGAATATCTTTGGCTTTTGTAGTGCAAAAGATGAATGATTTGAAGAATATCTTTGGCTGTAGTGCAAAGATGAGCAGTGTTTAGATGAACATGACCCGGTGATGAATATCTTTTGGCACGTAGTGCAAAGATGAATATGTGATTCGAGATATATATTGATTGATGTTACGAGGATAAAAGATAGAGCGATGAACTTTTAAATTCATACATGGAAGATAGTAGTTTGCATTCTCTACTTAACTCTTCTAATGAATTATTATTTTCGGCATGCGAATATTGATATAAAATTTGTTGTCTATTGTATTCTATTAGATTTTTCCCCTGTTGAAGACTAACGGTAATTTGTTGTATATTATCTTAGTTATAATATTCTTTCTTGAGCTAGTTGAGCTCACCCTTTTCCTTTTGTTCCATTTTTATCGGGAGGCGAGAATATAGCGAGTGCAGTGGGGGTATGGAATGAAGGTTCTAGAGAGAGTTGTTTAGTAGTCCTCACCATTTTGTAAAATAATGTATCAATAAATGTGATGAGGATTTATTTGAGTATAGATATTATACAGAAGATAATATTTGTATTTAAACTCACAGCTTTTCTTGTTGTAATAATAAAGTTGTAGTTGTTTACATACCATGTATTAACAACTCGAGAATGGGTGATGTATACCTATTTTGGGGGCGCCACGGTTGGTATCGAGCCATAAGTAAAGAGCCCCGAGCCTCTCATTTGGTGACTTCTGTTTATGGGGGATGCAAAGCGGACTCTCCGTAGGGGCGCAGATTTCTTGATTGGCAAACCGATAAGTACCATTATGAGGTCTTTGTGGTTGAAGCACCATGAGGTCACTGATTGGTATCGAGCTTAGGGATATGATCTCTGGCGGAGATCGGGGAATAGAACTAGGAGGGAGAGACGAGTAAATCCTTCGCTATTGTGTCCTACCTAAGCTTATTTGTTAGTTGGTCAATATAGGGATATTATGTGATATATTGATTTCCTTAATTAACCCTTGTTTTATAGCGTATTTGAGAATGTTGGTGAGAATATTAACAATGGAAATGAGACCGTGGAGACGCTTTATACTCACCAAGCGAAGAGAAGCGTGCAACATCTTTGGCAATGTTCCTCCTGTGAACAACACCATTGAAGCGAGATGATGAGCGAGGGGATGTTTAGAAGTTTTTTCTGATTCATGCAAAATCGAGCGAGGAGACTCGTGTTCAAAAATGGGAAGAAATGATAGCAATTCACGGGTTGTCGGCCAAGCGATTCAAAGAGTTGGGACCACGAATTTAAGGGAAAGCGGATCCGATCATGGCGGAAACATGGGTCAAGCAAATTACCAAGATATTCGATGTCTTGGGATGTACGGAGAACAGAAGGTTCCATTCGCCACCTTTATGTTCAAAGTGGCGAAGCGGACTCTCTGGTGGGATCTGTGAAGCATACCCATCCGTAGTAAGACTCGGCGTATGTCTTGGGAGGCGTTTGAAGCTATTTAATGACAAATACTTTCACGAAAGTGTTAAATCGTATATGAAAGAAGTGGAGTTCATCGATTGGAACAAAACAACATGGCGGTGTCTCGATGCGAGGCAAAGTTTGCGAGTTATCGAGTTTGCACCTCATTTGGTGGAGAATGAGGAGCGATATGGCGGATGTTTCTTAGAGGTTTGAAACGGCAAGATACGTCGGTATCTCATTTCTCATAAATTTTCTCTCTATTCGGATGTTGTAAGCGAGGGCTCAATTATTAGGCGAGATAACGAGTACGGTGTTGAGGACCACAACTTAATCGTACGGAGATAGCGATCAATGAATAATGATAACCAATGATGGAGAAAAGCAGACGGACAAAAATGGTAACCACTACTGGTGGTAATCATGCGCCATGAAAATAGAAGAAGCGAGTCGGGAGAGATTTAAAAAGAGAAGATTTAACAACGACCATGCGAAGGCAGCGGTCTTGCGTGAAGAGCTGGTTCTAAGGGAGGAGAACGACCACCCATCGTATATGTTACAAATGCTGAAAGAGAGGACATATCGATCAAGCGCCCACAATAGTTCAAGGTATGCTATAATTGTGGAAAGGAAGGACATATCGCTTTCGAGATTATGCGATGGCGAAACCTAGTTCGGTGAGGGGACGGTGTCTCAAAAGACCGTCCCGAAAAAGTCAAAGTCAACGATTCCGGAAAGGCGTTTGTTGTATTTGGTCAAAATCGAGAAACACAAGCGAGGTGATCACGGGTAAGCTATTTATAAATTCTTGCGAAGTTTATACCTTACTTGATCTAGGTGCTACCCATTCATTTATCTCTCCGCATGTGCTCAGCGTTTAAACTTGACTCAGGAGAAATTAGACTTTGACTATCTGTGGAAACTCAGTTAGGAGAAACTTTCATCACATCCACTTTGTTTATAAATCTTGTTTGATTCAAGTTGGCACCATCACCTTACCCGTTGACCTTATCTCTTTAAAGATACTTGCTTTTGATGTGATTTTAGGGATTGATTGGTTAACTACTCATCATGTCAAAAGCTGATTGTTTTTCGTAAGGTTGTTAGTTTTCATATTCCTAACCAAACTGTTATGCGAATTCAAGCAACTAAACCATTAAAATCAATCTTTGTCATATCTAATCATAAAAGCTATTCGTTTATTGAAAAGCGGATGTTAAGCTTTCTTAGCCCATGTTATGGATTTGAATAAAGACACGTCAAATTTGAATAATATTCTGTTGTTATTGACTTTCTGACGTATTTCTGAAGAACTTCCGGTCTACCCCCGAGCGTGAAGTTGAATTCTTTATTGATCTTGAATTTGGTACAAAGCCCATTTCTAAAACCCCATATCGAATGGCTCTATTGAACTTGAGGAGTTAAAGGTCCAACTCCGAGAATTGTTGGACATCGGTTTCATTAAATCTAGTACATCTCCTTGGGGTGCTCCTTTTATTAAGTAAAGAAGAAAAGCGGGAGTATATCCTTGGGGTGCTCTGTTTCAAAAATTGATCTTCATTACGGATATCATCGGTGAAGATTAGAGGCGAGGATATTCCAAAAGCGCCTTGAGAACTCGGTATGGGCATTATGAATTCTTAGTCATGTCTTTTGGACTAACTAATGCTCCTGCTGGCTTTCATGGATATGATGAACCAGAGTATTCAAGGAATATTTGGATAAATTCGTTGTTGTCTTTATTGATGACATCCTCATATATTCCAAAATAGTGAAGATCATGAGCACCATTTGAAATTTGGTACTCAAAGGCTTCGTGAAAACCAACTATATGCCAAATTGAAGAAATTGAGTTACGGCTTGAGAAGTAGCATTTCTTGGGCACGTGGTGTCAAAACATGGAGTATTTGTTGATCAAGCGAAGATTGAAGCAATACAAAGTTAGGAGCAACAAAAAGTGGATGTTGAAGTACGTAGTTTTTGGGCTTATTTGGTTATTATCGGAGATTCGTGGAAGGGTTTCTCGAATCGCTACTCCATTAACCCATCTAACTCGGAAGGATACAAAATTCGTTTGGAGTGAAGAACGCGAGAAGAGTTTCAAGAGCTTAAGAGGAGACTTATTTCAAGAGACTGTTCTAACAATACCATACGGGTTGGGATGGATTTGTTATCTCTGGTGATGATGCTTGAGCAAAGGGTTAGGATGTGTTCTCATGCAACGTGGGAAAGTCATAGTGTAAGACCCCAATTTATTATTAATGAAATTTAATTTTCTCTATTTATTATTTTGAAATAGTAAGGGTTGATTTGATTAATGTGGATAGTTAGGGGTAAAATCATAAATATTTCAAAATAAGCAAGTGGTTATAAAATATTCATTGTTGTGGGAGAATATTCGTTTGGTCGTGGAATATTCGTACTTATCGGGGAATATTAAATGCTGCCGGTATGACCATGTATGTGGGCCCCATGCTTGAAGCGATTGGATGAAGAAAGCGACAAATATAAGTTGTTTAAAAATAACGGCGTAGTTATTCAGATTATCTTGTTAAAATACCGGTGGTTAAAACACGGTGATGCACGGTATTGCACCAATTATTGATTCTTACGTAAGAAAGGCACTACTCGATAATGGTTACGATAATTCTTTATTCAATGTTTTATTGATTTAATAATTCTTTGCGTTGATATTTTATATTCTTTGTTGTTTTGATAATTGTCATTACACGGTATTTTTTATTATCGAAGCAATAATTCATATTATCGAATAATATTATTAGATAACATTATTGGCAATGTATAGAAAGTTACATCTAAGGAGAGGTTTGGTCACCTAATTGCGCGAGATAAGGAGAAATTCTTATTGGAAAACCCCTCTTTCACAGGAGCTGCTGGTTGTCGATATTGTGATTACGTAATATTATTTGTGAATAATTAATTATTGATTCATATGATGAGAAAAATATTGATTTTATGTGGATATAGATGGGAAAATTTTTAAAATGACAATTTTTGAAAATTAATATTTTATTTTTTACGATAAAATAATTCATTTAAATATATTATTTTAATAATATAATAATGGTGATATTTTTACAACGAATGTGGGATTTATGAGTATCTGAGGAGGAAAGAGTATTTTGTTGCAATAAATGTTTAAAACATGTTAAACATGTTGGTGGACCCCATTTATTATTTGAAATTTGATTATAGCCTATAAAATCGCTTGGTTTGTGGATTTTTGGTCAATTTTCGATTGGAATTTGGAAAACTTTCTTACGCAAAGTTGTAGAGAATTGAATTTCCTATAGAAACTTGCGAGATTGAATTTTTACGATAAAAGGGCTATTTATTATGAATTATTGATGTTCGAAGCTCAAAAATAATTGATTTTGGAAGTTTAAAATAATTTAAATTAGAAAAACATTTTTTGATATGTTTGGTGGGCTTGGTTGATTGTTGAAATGAGCTGATTTCAGTTTATAAGAATGTGCGTAGAAAAAATTTTATATATTAATATTATATTAATTTTTTAACTTTTGGTGTTCTAGCGATTTCTATAAATAGGGTGCTTAGGTTAGAATTGAAAATCACACGTAAAGCTGAAGTTTTTATCTCTATATTATCGAGCGTATTCTTGTGAGTATTTTGAGTATAGTTTGAGTATTGTTATCTGATTGCAAGTTCAAGTCATAGCTTTATATCCAGGTGTTTCAAATTTAGAAATCTTGATCTTTCGAGGTAAGGGATATTATTTTTTTTCCGTAATGATATTATTTCTTCAATATCATTATGCTAAAATATTAATCAAGATTTTAGCAAATTTGGAACTTTTGGTGTCCGAGATTCTTATTCACGTATAAGACTTTATTCACGTATATCGACCTTTATTCACGAATACTACTTTATTCATGAAAAATAAAATTTTTCCTTTTCGTCTAAAATATCTATGCGGATACTAGCTTTGATAGTATCCATGTTTTGATCATTCTTGAATTTTACACCACTATGATTATTTTTGAGGTATTTTGGACGTGGATAAAACCAATACGAATCCTTAATCCTTAATCCTTAATCCTTGTCATTTTGTTTCCTTTGGATTCGTTTCTTTAAAAATATTTTCATCATCTTGACCTTAAATGATGATATTATGGAATATCTTTGGCTTTGTAGTGCAAAGATGAATGATTCTGAAGAATATCTTTGGCTAGTAGTGCAAAAGATGAGCAGTATTTAGATGAACATGACCAAGTGATGAATATCTTTGGCTTTGTAGTGCAAAGATGAATATTTGATTTCGGATGTATATTGATTGATGTTACGAGGATAAAAGATGAGCGGTGAACTTTTAAATTCATACATAGAAAATAGTAGTTTGCATTTTCTACTTAACTCTTCTAATGAATTATTATTTCATTGCGAATATTGATTTAAAATTTGTTGTCTATTGTATTCTATTAGATTTTTCCTGTTGAAGACTAACGATAATTTGTTGTATATTATCTTAGTCATAATATTCTTTTCTTGGGCTAGTTGAGCTCACCCTTTTCCTTTTGTTCCATTTTTCTTCTCGAGGCGAGAATATAGCGAGTATGCAGTAGTCTGGGGTATGGAATGAAGGTTCTAGAAAGAGTTGTTTAGTAGTCCTCACCATTTTTGTAAAATAATGTATCAATAAATGTGATGAGGATTTATTTGAGTATAGATATTGTCTAGAAGATAATATTTGTATTCAAACTCACAGCTTTTCTTGTTGTAATAATAAAGTTGTAGTTGTTTACGTACCATGTATTGACAACGAGAATGGGTGATGTATACCTATTTTGGGGGCGTCACGGTTGGTATCGAGCTTAGGATATGATCTCTGGCGGAGATCGGGGAATAGAACTAGAGGAGGAGAGGCGAATAAATCCTTCGCTAGTGTGTCCTACTAAGCTTATTTGTTAGTTGGTGGGTATATAGGGATATTATGTGATATATTGATTTCCTTAATTAACCCTTGTTTTATGGCGGTATTTGAGAATGTCATTGAGAATATTAATGATGGAAATGAGACCATGGAGACGCTGTACTCACCAGCGAGGAGAAGCTGTGCAATGGTGGCAATGTTCCTCTGTGAACAACACTCTCTTGAGAAGATGATGAGCGAGGGAATGTTTAGAAGCTTTTGAGTTCATGCAAAATCGAATGAGACGAGGAGACTCGTGTTCAAAATCTGAGGAGGAAATGATAGCAATTCACGGGTTGTCACAACCAAGCGATTCAAAGAGTTGGGACCACGAATTTAAGGGAAAGCTAGATCCGATCGTAGGAAACATGGGTCAAGCAAATTACCAAGATATTCGATGTCTTGGGATGCGGAGGAAGAGAAGGTTCCATTCGCCACCTTTTATGTTAAAGTGGCGAGGCGGAATTCTTGGTGGGAATGCGTGAAGCGTACCCATCAGCCACACTCAAGATGTCTTGGGAGAGCGTTTGAGAACTATTTAATGACAAATACTTTCACGAAAGTGTTCGTCGTATGAAGGAAGTGGAGTTTATTAGGCTGGAAGCGAGAACAACATGGCGGTGTCTCGATGCGAGGCAAAGTTTGCGAGTTATCGAGGTTTGCACCTCATTTGGTGGAGAATGAGGAGCATTATGACGCGGATGTTTCTTAGAGGTTTGAAACCCGGCATACGTCGATATCTCATTCTCATAAATTTTCTCTCTATTCGGATGTTGTAAGCAGGGCTCAATTATTAGGCGAGATAACGAGTACGGTCAACTAAGGGACCACAACCGAGGATCGTACCGGAGATAGCGATCAATGAGAATAATGATAACCGTGAGAGAAAAAAGCAGACGGACAAAAATGGTAACCACTCTGGTGGTAATCATGGCCATGAAAATAGAAGAAGCGAGTGGGAGGAGATTTTAAAAGAGGAGATTTAACAACGACCATGTGAAGGCGGCAGTCTTGCGTGAAAGCTCGGGTTCTAAGGGAGGAGAACGACCACCGGTCGTATATGTTACAAATCTGGAAAAGAGGGACATATCGGTCAAAGCGCCCACAACAGTTCAAGGTATGCTATAATTGTGGAAAGGAAGGACATATCGCTCGAGATTATACGATGGCGAAACCTAGTTCAATGTGGGGACGGTGACTCAAAAGACCCATCCCAGAAAAGGCAAAGTCAGCGATTAGGAAAAGCGTTTGTTGTGACTAGTCAAAATCGAGGAACCCAAACGAGGTGATCACGGTAAATTTATTTATAAATTCTTGCGAAGTTTATACCTTACTTGATCTGGGGTGCTACCCATTCATTTATCTCTCTGCATGTGCTCAGCGTTTAAACTTGACTCAGGAGAAATTAGACTTTGACTATCTCTGTGGAAACTCGTTAGGAGAAACTTTCATCACATCCTTTGTTTATAAATCTTGTTTGATTCAAGTTAGCACCATTACTTTACTGTTGACCTTATCTCTTTAAAGATACTTGCTTTTGATGTGATTTTAGGGATTGATTGGTTAACTACTCATCATGCCAAAATTGATTGTTTTCGTAAGGTTGTTAGTTTTCATATTCTAACTTGACTGTTATGCGGATTCAAGCAACTAAACCATTAAAATCAATCATTTGTCATATCTAATCATAAAGCTAATCGTTTATTGAAAAGCGGATGTCAAGCTTTCTTAGCCCATGTTATGGATTTGAATAAAAGACACGTCAAATTTGAATAATATTCTGTTGTTATTGACTTTCTGGCGTATTTCACGAAGAACTTCCGGTCTACCCCGAGCATGAAGTTGAATTCTTTATTGATCTTGAACTGGTACAAGCCCATTTCTAAAACCCCATATCGAATGGCTCTATTGAACTTGAGGAGTTAAAGGTTCAACTACTGGGAATTGTTGAACATCGGTTTCATTCGTCCCCAAGTACATCTCCTTGGGGTGCTCTGTTTTATTTCGTAAAGAAGAAAGGCGGGAGTATGCGACTTTTGTATTGACTATCGGGAATTGAACCATGTCACCATCAAGAATAGGTATCCTCTACCTCGTATTGATGACTTGTTTGACCGATTACAAGGCACAATTCTTTTCAAAAATCGATCTTCGTTACGGATATCATCGGTGAAGATTAGAAGGCGAGGATATTCAAAGGCGCTTCGAGAACTTCGGTATGGGCATTATGAATTCTTAGTCATGTCTTTTGGATGACTAATGCTCCTATGACTTTCATGGATATGATGAGCCGAAGTTTTTAAGGAATATTTGGATCGATTTGTTATTGTCTTTATTGATGACATCCTCATATATTCCAAAAGTCGTGAAGATCATGAGCACCATTTGAAGTTTGGTACTCGAAAAGGCTTCGTGAAAACAAACTATATGCCAAATTAAAGAAATGCGAGTTACGGCGAGGAAGTAGCATTTCTTGGAGCGTGGTGTCGAAACATGGAGTATTACTGAAATAATGAAATTTAATTTTCTATTTATTATTTATTATTTTGAAATAGTAAGGGTTGATTTGATTAATGTGGATAGTTAGGGGTAAAATCATAAATATTTCAAAATAAGCAAGTGGTTATAAAATATTCATTGTTGTCGGGGAATATTCGTTTGGTCGTGGAATATTAAATCTTTGTCGGGGAATATTAAATAATGATGGCCTGTGACCATGTGTGGGCCCATGTGAGCGATTGGATGAAGAAAGCGACAAATATAAGTTGGTTTAAAAATAACTTGGCGTAGTTATTCACAGATTTATCTTGTTAAAATACTAAATTGGTTAAAAACACGGTGCTTTGCGGTATTGCACGATTATTGATTCTTACGTGAAAGGCACTACTTTCGATAATGGTTCTGACGATAATTCTTTATTCGATTATTTTATTGAGTTAATAATTCTTTGCGTTGATATTTTATATTCTTTGTTGTTTGATAATTGTCATTTACGGTATTTTTCATTATCGAAGCAATAATTCATATTATCTGAATAATATTATTAGATAACATTATTGGCAATGTCTAGAAAGTTACATCTAAGGAGAGGTTTGGTCACTAATTGCTTGGCGGTGATGAAGAAATTCTTATTGGAAAGCCCCCTCTTTCACAGGAAGCTGCTGGTTGTCGATATTGTGATTACTGTAATATTATTTGTGAATAATTAATTATTGATTCATATATGATGAGGAAAATATTGATTTTATGTGGATATAGATGGAAAAATTTTAATGTGACAATTGTTGAAAATTGAAATTTTATCTTTTTACGATAAAATAATTCATTTAAATATATTATTATATTTTAATAATATAATAATGGTGATATTTTACAACGAATGTGGGATATATGAGTATCTGAGGAGGAAGAGTATTTTTGTTGCAATAAATGTTTAAAACATGTTAAACATGTCGGTGGACCCCATTTATTGGTGAAATTTGATTATAGCTTTGTAAAATCGCTTGGTTTGTGGATTTGGTCAATTTCTATTTGGAATTTGGAAAAACTTTCTTACGCAAAGTTGTAGAAATTGAATTTCCTATAAAAACTCGCGAGATTGAATTTTCTGATGAAAAAGGGCTATTTATTATGAATTATTGAAGTTAGAAGCTCAAAATAATTGATTTTGGAAGTTTAAAATATTTAAAATTAGAAAAACGTTTTTTTCTTTTTTTTTCTAGAATGTGGCATGTGTTTGATGGCTGAAATCAGATTCTAGGCATGTGTAGTAGAAATTTATATAATTATATTATTATATTTATTAAATTTTTACTTTTTTGGTGTTCTAGCATTTTCTATAAATAGGGTCTTGGGTTAGAATTGAAAATCACACGAAGCTGAGTTTTCTCTCTCTATATTATCGGCGTATTCTTGTGAGTATTTTGAGTATACTTTGAGTATTGTTAGGCGGTGCAAGTCAAGTCCTTGACTTTATATCGGTATTAAATTTAGAAATCTTAATCTTTCGAGGTAAGGGATGTTATTTTCTTCTCGAATGATATTATTTCTTGATATCATTATCTTTGAAATATTGGTTGGAACTTTTTATCAAATTTGGAACTTTTTTCATATGGGGTTATTCTTATTCATGAGTTCTTATTCACACGAGTTCTTATTCATGAGTTCTTATTCTTATTCACGATTCTTATTCACGAGTCTTATTAAATGAAGCGTGAAGATGTTTTTTGTGGAATTTCTATCTTTTGGTGTCGGAGTTCTATTCACGTATCACGGCACTATTCACATATTCACTATTATCGAATCTTATTCATAGAAAAATAAAATTTCTTCTTTTTGTCCAAAATATCTAATACGGATACTAGCTTTGATTGTATCCGTGTTTTGATCATTCTTGAATTTTACACCACTATGATTATTTTGAGGTATTTTTGAACATGGATAAAACAAAATCGAACGAATCCTTAATCCTTAATCCTTGTCATTTTGTTTCCTTTGGATTCGTTTCTTTAAAAATATTTTTCATCATCCTCGGTCTTAAATGATGATATTATTGAATATCTTTGGCTTTGTGTAGTGATGAAAGATGAATGATTTTCGAAGAATATCTTTGGTAGTAGTGCAAAGATGAGCAGTGTTTAGATGAACATGACCCCGGTGATGAATATCTTTGGCTGTAGTGCAAAGATGAATATTTGATTCGGATGTATATTGATTGATGTTACGGGGATAAAAGATGAGCGATGAACTTTTAAATTCATACATAGAAGATAGTAGTTTGCATTCTCTACTTAACTCTTCTAATGAATTATTATTTCATTGCGAATATTGATTTAAAATTTGTTGTCTATTGTATTCTATTAGATTTTTCCTGTTGAAGACTAACGATAATTTGTTGTATATTATCTTAGTCATAATATTCTTTTCTTGGGCTAGTTGAGCTCACCCTTTTCCTTTTGTTCCATTTTTTTTCTTCTCGGGAGGCGAGAATATATAAGCGATGCAGTGGGGGTATGGAATGAAGGTTTTAGAAAGAATTGTTTAGTAGTCCTCACCATTTTTGTAAAATAATGTATCGATAAATGTGATGAGGATTTATTTGAGTATAGATATTATCAGAAGATAATATTTGTATTCAAACTCAGTTTTCTTGTTGAATAATAAAGTTGTAGTTGTTTACGTACCATGTATTGACAATTTCGAGAATGGGTGATGTATACTATTTTGGGGGCGTCGCGGTTGGTATCGAGCTTAGGGATATGATCTCTGGCGGAGATCGGGGAATAGAACTAGGAGGAGGAGGCGAGTAAATCCTCCCAGCTAGTGTGTCCTACTAAGCTTATTTTTTAGTTAGTTGAGTCGGTATATAAGGATATTATGTGATATATTGATTTCCTTAATTAACCCTTGTTTTATGGCGGTATTTGAGAATGTCATTGAGAATATTAACAATGGAAATGAGGCAGTGGTGGAGCGCTTTGTACTCCAGCGAGGAGAAGCGTGCTTGCAGTGGCAATGTTCCTCTGTGAACAACACCTTGAAGCGAGATGATGAGCGAGGGGATGTTTAGCTTTTTTTGCGGTTCATGCAAAATCGAGACGAGGAGACTTCGTGTTCAAAATCTGAGGAGAAATGATAGCAATTCACGGGTTATCCTGACCAAGCGATTCAAAAGTTGGGACCACGAATTTAAGGAAAGCGGATCCGATCATGGCGGAAACATGGGTCAAACAAATTGCAAGATATTCGATGTCTTGGGATGCGGAGAACGAAGGTTCCATTCGCCACCTTTATGTTAAAAGTGGCGAGGCGGACTCTTGGTGGGAGATGCGTGAAGCGTACCCATCGGTACTTTTCGGCATGTCTTGGGAGGCGTTTGAAACTATTTAATGACAAATACTTTCACGAAAGTGTTTCGTCGTATGAAGGAAGTGGAGTTTATGAGTTAGAAGCAAAACAACATGGCGGTGTCTCGATGCGAGGCAAAGTTTGCGAGTTATCGGGTTTGCACCTCATTTGGTGGAGAATGAGGAGCGTATGTGCGGATGTTTCTTAGAGGTTTGAAACGGCGTCGTCGATATCTCATTTCTCATAAATTTTCTCTCTATTCGGATGTTTAAGCGAGGGCTCAATTATTAGGCGAGATACTTGAGATATGACAGTGTTGAGGACCATAACGAGGATCGTACCGGAGATAGCGATCAGCGAGAATAATGATAACGGCGGAGAAAAGCAGACGGACAAAAATGGTAACCACTCTGGTGGTAATCATAGGCCGTGAAAATAGAAAAGCGAGTCGGGAGGAGATTTTAAAAGAGGAGATTTAACAATGACCGTGTGAAGGCAGCGGTCTGCGCGTGGCAAGCTGGTTCTAAGGGAGGAGAAGCGACCACCGGTCGTATCTCTATAAATCACGAAAAGAGGACATATCGGTCAAGCGCCCCCTAGCAGTTCAAGGTATGCTATAATTGTGGAAAGGAAGGACATATATCGCTCGAGATTATGCGATGGCGAAACCTAGTTCGTGAGGACGGTGACTCAAAGTATCCCGAGAAAAGTCAAAAGTCAGCGATTAGGAAGGCGTTTGTTGTATTTGGTCATAATCGAGGAACCCAAGCGAGGTGATCACGGGTAAGCTATTTATAAATTCTTGCGAAGTTTATACTTTACTTGATCTGGGTGCTACCCATCATTTTTATCTCTCTCTGCATGTGCTCAGCGTTTAAACTTGACTCAGGAGAAATTAGACTTTGACCTATCTGTGGAAACTCAGTTAGGAGAAACTTTCATCATCATCCTTTGTTTATAAATCTTGTTTGATTCAAGTTGGCACCATCACCTTACACATTGACCTTATCTCTTTAAAGATACTTGCTTTTGATGTGATTTTAGGGATTGATTGGTTAACTACTCATCATACCAAAATTGATTGTTTTTCGTAAGGTTGTTAGTTTTTCATATTCTAACTTGACTTTGTTATGCAATTCAACAACTAAACCATTAAAATCAATCTTTGTCATATCTAATCATAAAAGCTATTCGTTTATTGAAAAGCGGATGTCAAGCTTTCTTAGCCCATGTTATGGATTTGAATAAAGACACGTCAAATTTGAATAATATTCTGTTGTTATTGACTTTCTGGCGTATTTTCAGAAGAACTTCCGGTCTACCCCCGAGCGTGAAGTTGAATTCTTTATTGATCTTGAACACAGTACAAAGCCCATTTCTAAAACCCCATATCGAATGGCTCTATTGAACTTGAGGAGTTAAAGGTCAACTCGAGGAATTGTTGGACATCGGTTTCATTAAATCTAGTACATCTCCTTGGGGTGCTCTGTTTTATTTGTAAAGAAGAAAGGCGGGGAGTATGCGACTTTGTATTGACTATCGGGAATTGAACCATGTCACCATCAAGAATAGGTATCCTCTACCTCGTATTGATGACTTGTTTGACCCGATTCTGAGGGCACTGATTCTTTTCAAAAATCGATCTTAGATTACGGATATCATCGGTGAAGATTAGGCGAGGATATTCAAAAGGCGCCTTTAGAACTTCGGTATGGGCATTATGAATTCTTAGTCGTGTCTTTCGGATTGACTAATGCTCTGCTGACTTTCATGGATATGATGAGCCAAGTATTGAGGAATATTTGGATCGATTTGTTGTTGTCTTTATTGATGACATCCTTATATATTCAAAAGTCGTGAAGATCATGAGCACCATTTTGAAATTTGGTACTCAAAACCCGTGAAAACAAACTATATGCCAAATTGAAGAAATCGAGTTACGGCTTGAGGAAGTAGCATTCCTTGGCGCGCGTGGTGTCGAAACATGGAGTATCTGTTGATCCGTGAAGATTGAAGCAATCAAAGTTAGAACAAGAAAAAGTCGGTGTTGAAATCACGTAGCTTTTTGGGCTTAATTTGGTTATTATCGGAGATTTCGTGGAAGGGTTTTCTCGAATCGCTACTCCATTAACTTCGGCTAACTTCGGAAGGATACAAAATTCGTTTGGAGCGAAGAATCGAGAAAAGTTTCAAGAGCTTAAGAGGAGACTTATTTATTTTGTTCTAACAATACCATCTGGTTCGGATGGATTTGTTATCTCTGATGATGCTTGAGCAAAGGGTTAGGATGTGTTCTCATGCAGCGTGGGAAAGTCATAGCCTATGCCTCATGACAACTTAAAAGAGTATGAGAGGAATTATCCTACTACTCATGATCTAGAGTTAGCGGCGATCGTTTTTTATTAAAGATATGGAGGCACTATCTATATGGGGAGAAAGTGGAGATATATTAGGACCGTAAAAGCCTTAAATATTTCTTCACTCAAAAGAACTCAACATCTGGCGGCGTGACGTTGGCTCGAGCTATTGAAGACTACGACCACACTTTATTGATACCATCACGGAAAAGCGAGCGTGGTGGTGGCGCGTTGAGTAGAAGATCATATGCGAGAGAGCGAGTGCGATGATGTCAAGTATATCGCGTAGAGCCGACTTTAATAGAAAAAGTTAAGGTTGCTCTCGAGCTTGGGCGGAGGGTGATCGTATGAAGAAGAAAGTACAAGAAGGAGCTATTAGGGCGAGAATTGATGAAGAAGGAATACTTGAGTCCACTCTAGACTTTGTGTTCTAACGACTACGATTTGAAGTACAAGATTATGATGGAGGCACACTGATACACCATTTGCAATCCATCTGGAAGTACTAAAATGTATCGTGATCTTGACATACATTTTGGTGGAACAATATGAAGAGAGAGATTGCAAAGTTTATCTCGATGTGTTTAACTTGTCGGCGTGTAAAGGCGGAGCATCTAGTACCTAAGGGTCCGTTGCAACCACTTGAGATTCGAAATGGAAGTGGGAACACATTACCATGGATTTCGATTTACGGGTCTTCCTACGGTTTCTCGAGGCATCAATCTTTATTTGGGTTATTGTTGATAGATTAACCAAGTCTGCTCATTTCTTGCCGTCTGGGAGACTTATTCCTTGAGCGTCTTGCTAGTATATGCGTGAATGAGATTGTGAGGTTGCATGGCATGCTGTATCCATAGTTTGGATCGTGACCCAAGATTCACTTCAAGATTTTGGGTTAGCTTGCAAAAAGCTATGAGCGCAGTTTACGATTGATTCGGCATACCATCCTCAAGCGAGACGAGATGATCGAAAGGACTATTCAAACTCTTGAAGATTTATTAAGACTACTGTGTCCTAGACTTCAAGAGGCGGTTGGGATAAGTATTTACCATTGGTGGAATTCTCCTACAACAAGCAGTTATCGAGCAAGTATAGGTGTGGCTCCATTTGAAGCATTATATGGGCCGAAAGTGTCGCTCTCGATATATGTTGGGATGAGGTGGGTGGGTGAAGCAACATTGTTGGGACAGGAGAGTTTAATGCGTATGACTACGGAAAAGATCCAAATGATTGACAGCGTATACAAAGCGGCACAAGATCGACAAAAGAGTTATGCGGATCTTCATCGAAAGGGCGTGGAATTTAGTGTGGGGATCATGTATTATTGCGAGTTGCTCCATGGAAGGAGTTACAAGATTTGGGAGAGAGGAAAGCTCGATCCACGATTTATTGGTCCATTTCAAATTCTTGGCCAGAGTAGGAAATGTAGCCTATAGACTCGCGTTACCTCAAAGTATGTCTCGTGTTCATAATGTGTTTCACATATCGTACTGCCGTAAATATGTGAAAGACCGAACCACGTTATAGAGTTAGAAGCAGGACGAGATAATAGAAGACTTAGCGTATGAGGAGGTACTGTCAAGATCTTGGATAGGAAGAAGGGCATGTCCTACTGCATGAAAGGTCATACCTGAGTTAAAGTTTTGTGGAGGAATCATCTTTATAGAGAAATGACACAGGAATTGGAAGCGGAAATGAAAGCGAGGTATCCTCACCTTTTGAAACACCGAGTGCGTCGTCGATTCGAGGGCGAAATTTCATAAGGAGGGAGGTTGTAAGACCCCAACTTATTATTAATGAAATTTAATTTTCTCTATTTATTATTTTGAAATAGTAAGGGTTGATTTGATTAATGTGGATAGTTAGGGGTAAAATCATAAATATTTCAAAATAAGCAAGTGGTTATAAAATATTCATTGTTGTCGGGGAATATTCGTTTGGTGGTGGAATATTAAATCTTTGTCGGGGAATATTAAATGCGAAGCGGTAGTGACCGTATGTGGGCCCATGCGGAAAGCGATTGGATGAAGAAAGCGACAAATATAAGTTGTTTAAAAATAGCGGCGTAGTTATCACAGATTATCTTGTTAAAATACCGGTGGTTTAAAACACGGTAGCTTTGCGGTATTGCACAATTATTGATTCTTACGTGAAGGCCTACTCGATAATGGTTACGATAATTCTTTATTCGATATTTTATTGAGTTAATAATTCTTTGCGTTGATATTTTATATTCTTTGTTGTTTGATAATTGTCATTACGGTATTTTTCATTATCGAAGCAATAATTCATATTATCTGAATAATATTATTAGATAACATTATTGGCAATGTCTAGAAAGTTACATCTAAGGAGAGGTTTGGTCACTAACTAATTGCGGCGCTTGATGAGAAGAAATTCTTATTGGAGCCCCCCTCTCTCACAGGAAGCGCACGGTTGTCGATATTTGTGATTACGTAATATTATTTGTGAATAATTAATTATTGATTCATATGATGAGGAAAATATTGATTTTATGTGGATATAGATGGAGAAAAATTTTAATGTGACAATTGTTGAAAATTGAAATTTTATCTTTTACGATAAAATAATTCATTTAAATATATTATTATATTTTAATAATATAATAATGGTGATATTTTACAACGAATGTGGGATATATGAGTATCTGAGGAGGAAGAGTATTTTTGTTGCAATAAATGTTTTAAAACATAAAAACATGTCGGTGGACCCCATTTATTATTTGAAATTTGATTATAGCTTTGTAAAATCGCTTGGTTTGTGGATTTGGTCAATTTCTATTTGGAATTTGGAAAAACTTTCTTACGCAAAGTTGTAGAGAATTGAATTTCCTATAAAAACTCATGAGATTGAATTTTTCGATGAAAGGGCTATTTATTATGAATTATTGAAGTTTCGAAGCTCAAAATAATTGATTTTGGAAGTTTAAAATATTTTAAAAATTAGAAAAACGTTTTTTCTAGTTTTTCTAGAATGTGCATGCATGTGTTTGATGGCTGAAATCAGATTCTAGGCATGCGTAAAGAAAATTTATATAATTATATTATTAATTTATTAAATTTTTACGCTTTGGTGTTCTAGCGATTTCTATAAATAGGGTCTTGGGTTAGAATTGAAAATCACACGAAGCTGAAGTTTTTCTCTCTATATTATCGGCGTATTCTTGTGAGTATTTTGAGTATACTTTGAGTATTGTTAGGCGGTCAAGTTCCTTGACCTTTATATCGGTGTTTAAATTTAGAAATCTTAATCTTTCGAGGTAAGGGATGTTATTTTCTTCTCGAATGATATTATTTCTTGATATCATTATCTTTGAAATATTGGTTGGAACTTTTTATCAAATTTGGAACTTTTTCATGTCGGGGTTACTATTCATGAGTTCTTATTCACGAGTTACTATTCATGAGTTGATATTATTCGAGATTACTTATTCACGAGTACTATATAAATGAAGCGTGAAGATGTTTTTTGTGGAATTTCTATCTTTTGGTGTCGGAGTTACTATTCACGTATCGGCTTTATTCACGATATCTGACGTATTATTATCTGACACTATTCATAGAAAAAAATAAAATTTCTTCTTTTTTGTCCAAAATATCTAATACGGATACTAGCTTTGATTGTATCCATGTTTTGATCATTCTTGAATTTTACACCACTATGATTATTTTTGAGGTATTTTTGAACATGGATAAAACAAAATCGACGAATCCTTAATCCTTAATCCTTGTCATTTTGTTTCCTTTGGATTCGTTTCTTTAAAAATTTTTCATCATCCTCGGTCTTAAATGATGATATTATTGAATATCTTTGGCTTTGTGTAGTGCAAAGATGAATGATTTCTGAAGAATATCTTTGGTAGTAGTGCAAAGATGAGCAGTGTTTAGATGAACATGACCCGGTGATGAATATCTTTGGCTGTAGTGCAAAGATGAATGAATATTTGATTCGGATGTATATTGATTGATGTTACGGGGATAAAAGATGAGCGATGAACTTTTAAATTCATACATAGAAGATAGTAGTTTGCATTCTCTACTTAACTCTTCTAATGAATTATTATTTTCATTGCGAATATTGATTTAAAATTTGTTGTCTATTGTATTCTATTAGATTTTTCCTGTTGAAGACTAACGATAATTTGTTGTATATTATCTTAGTCATAATATTCTTTTCTTGGGCTAGTTGAGCTCACCCTTTTCCTTTTGTTCCATTTTTCTTCTCGGGGAGGCGAGAATATAGCGATGCAAGTGGGGTATGGAATGAAGGTTTTAGAAAGAATTGTTTAGTAGTCCTCACCATTTTGTAAAATAATGTATCAATAAATGTGATGAGGATTTATTTGAGTATAGATATTATCAGAAGATAATATTTGTATTCAAACTCACAGTTTCTTGTTGTAATAATAAAGTTGTAGTTGTTTACGTACCATGTATTATTGACAACTTTCGGAATGGGTGATGTATACCTATTTTGGATTAACCAAGTCGCTCATTTCTTGCCGATCACGGGGACTTATTCCTTGAGCGTCTTGCTAGTATATACGTGAATGAGATTGTGAGGTTGCATGGCATACTGTATCCATAGTTTCGGATCGTGACCCAAGATTCACTTCAAGATTTTGGGTTAGCTTGCAAAAAGCTATGGAGCGGATTTCTGATTGATTCGCATACCATCCTCAAAGCGGACGGACAATCGAAGGACTATTCAAACTCTTGAAGATTTATTAAGACTACGTGTCCTAGACTTCAAAGGCGGTTAGGATAAGTATTTACCATTGGTGGAATTCTCCTACAACAACGAGTTATCGAGCAAGTATAGGTGTGGCTCCATTGAAGCATTATATGGACGAAAATGTCGTTTCTCGATATGTTGGGATGAGGTGGGTGAAGCAACATTGTTGGGACCCGGAAGTTAATACGATATGATCACTAGAAAAGATCCAAATGATTCGACAACGTATACAAATGGCACAAGATCGACAAAAGAGTTATGCGGATCTTCATCGAAAAAGACGTGGAATTTAGTGTGTGGGTATCATGTATTGTTGCGAGTTGCTCCATGGAAGGAGTCACAAGATTTGGGAAGAGAGGAAAGCTCAATCCACGATTTATTGGTCCATTTCAAATTCTTGACCGAGTAGGAAATGTAGCCTATAGACTTGCGTTACCTCAAAGTATGTCTCGTGTTCATAATGTGTTTCACATATCGTACTTCGTAAATATGTGAAAGACCCGAACCACGTTATAGAGTTAGAAACCAGGACGAAATAGCCAGAAGACTTAACGTATGAGGAGGTACACTGTTAAGATATTGGATAGGAAGGAGCATGTCCCTACGCTGCAAAGGTTATACCACAAGTTAAAGTTCGTGGAGGAATCATGCTATAGAGAAATGACACGGGAATTGGAAAGCGGAAATGAAAGCGAGGTATCCTCACCTTTTGAAAACACCGTGCACGTCACGTCAATTTTGAGGACGAAATTTCATAAGGAGGGAGGTTGTAAGACCCCAATTTATTATTATTGAAATTTAATTTTCTATTTATTATTTTGAAATAGTAAGGGTTGATTTGATTAATGTGGATAGTTAGGGGTAAAATCTGTAAATATTTCAAAATAAGCAAGTGGTTATAAAATATTCATTGTTGTGGGGAATATTCGTTTGGTCGTGGAATATTCGTATAATCGAGGAATATTAAATGCGACCAGCCAAATGACCATGTGTGGGCCCCATAACTGAAAGCGATTGGATGAAGAAAAGCGACAAATATAAGTTGTTTAAAAATAACGACGTAGTGGTTTCTGAATTAATCTTGTTAAAATACTTCGGTGGTTAAAACACAAGAAGACACCGGTATTGCACCAATTATTGATTCTTACGTAAGAAGGCACTACTCAATAATGGTTACGATAATTCTTTATTCGTTGTTTTATTGATTTAATAATTCTTTGCGTTGATATTTTATATTCTTTGTTGTTTGATAATTGTCATTACGGTATTTTTCATTATCGAAGCAATAATTCATATTATCTGAATAATATTATTAGATAACATTATTGGCAATGTCTAGAAAGTTACATCAAGGAGAGGTTTGGTCACCTAATTGCGCTTGATGAAGAAGAAATTCTTATTGAAAGCCCCCTCTTTCTGAGGACCGCACGGTTGTCGATATTGTGATTCTGTAATATTATTTGTGAATAATTAATTATTGATTCATATGATGAGGAAAATATTGATTTTTTGTGGATATAGATGGAAAAATTTTAATGTGACAATTGTTGAAAATTGAAATTCTATCTTTTACGATAAAATAATTCATTTAAATATATTATTATATTTTAATAATATAATAATGGTGATATTTTACAACGAATGTGGGATATATGAGTATACGAGGAGGAAGAGTATTTTTGTTGCAATAAATGTTTAAAACATGTTAAACATGTGTAAATTGGACCCCATTTATTGGTGAAATTTGATTATAACTCGTAAAATCGCCTCGTTTGTGGATTTTGGTCAATTTCTATTTGGAATTTGGAAAAACTTTCTTACGCAAAGTTGTAGAGAATTGAATTTCCTATAAAACTCACGAGATTCGAATTTTCTGATGAAAGGGCTATTTATTATGAATTATTGAAGTTCGAAGCTCCAAAATAATTAATTTTGGAAGTTTAAAATATTTAAAATTAGAAAAACGTTTTTCTTACTTTTTCTAGAAGGTGGCATG
Organism: Panax quinquefolius; assembly: GCA_020205615.1. Lineage (NCBI taxonomy): Eukaryota > Viridiplantae > Streptophyta > Magnoliopsida > Apiales > Araliaceae > Panax > Panax quinquefolius. The sequence goes on from CM035161.1 coordinate 118,748,617, forward strand.
TGTTTGATGGCTGAAATCAGATTCTAGGCATGCGTAGGAAATTTATATAATTATATTATTAATTTATTAAATTTTACGCTTTTGTGTTCTAAGCAATTTCTATAAATAGGTGCTTAGGTTAGAATTGAAAATCACACCGTAAGCTGAAGTTTTCTCTCTCTATATGATCGAGCGTATTCTTGTGAGTATTTTGAGTATACTTTGAGTATTGCTTTATACTCTGCAAGTCCAAGTCATAGCCTTTATATCCAGGTGTTTCAATTTAGAAGTCTTGATCTTTCGAGGTAAGGATGTTATTTTCTTCTCAAATGATATTATTTCTTCAATATCATTATCTTTGAAATATTGGTTGGAACTTTTTATCAAATTTGGAACTTTTTCATGTCTGGGGTTCTTATTCACGAGTTCTTTATTCACGAAGTTACTATTCACGAGTTACTATTCACGAGTACTATTCATGTAAGCGTGAAGATGTTTTTTATGGAATTTCTATCTTTTGGTGTCTGAGTTACTATTCAAGTATACTCAAGACTATTCACGATATCTGACTTTATTCACGAATCTCAAGACTATTCAATAGAAAAATGAAAATTTTTCTTTTAAGTCTAAAATATCTATTCTGGATACTAGCTTAGATTGTATCCATGTTTTGATCATTCTTGAATTTTACACCACTATGATTATTTTTGAGGTATTTTTGAACATGGATAAAACAAAGTACGAATCCTTAATCCTTAATCTTTGTCATTTTGTTTCATTGGATTCGTTTCTTTAAAAATATTTTTCATCATCCTCAGTCTTAAATGATGATATTATTGAATATCTTTGGCTGTAGTGCAAAGATGAATGATTTTGAAGAATATCTTTGGTAGTAGTGCAAAGATGAGCAGTGTTTAGATGAATATGATTAATCGATGAATATCTTTGGCTGTAGTGCAAAGATGAATATTTGATTCGGATGTATATTGATTAATGTTACAGGGGATAAAAGATGAGCGATGAACTTTTAAATTCATACATGTAGAAGATAGTAGTTTGCATTCTCTACTTAACTCTTCTAATGAATTATTATTATTTCATTGCGAATATTGATTTAAAATTTGTTGTCTATTGTATTCTATTAGATTTTTCCTGTTGAAGACTAACGGTAATTTGTTGTATATTATCTTAGTCATAATATTCTTTTCTTGGGCTAGTTGAGCTCACCCTTTTCCTTTTTGTTCCATTTTTTCTTCTCGGGAGGCGAGAATATAAGCGAGTACGAAGTCGGGGTATGGAATGAAGGTTTTAGAAAGAATTGTTTAGTAGTCCTCACCATTTTTGTAAAATAATGTATCAATAAATTTGATGAGGATTTATTTGAGTATAGATATTGTCTAGAAGATAATATTTGTATTCAAACTCGCATTTCTCTGTTGTAATAATAAAGTTGTAGTTGTTTACGCACCATGTATTGACAACTCGGAATAGGTGATGTATACCTATTTTGGGGTGTCACAAATACCATCCCGAAAAGCGAACGTGGTAGGTACGCGTTGAGAAGAGAAGATCATATCGCGAGGAGAAAAGCGATGATGTCAGTATATACGACAGAGCCAACTTTAATAGAAAAGTTAAGGTCGCTTTCAAGCCGCAGGCTTGAGAAATGATGCGTATGAAGAAGAAAGTACAAGAAGGAGCTATTAGGAATCGAGAATTGATGAAGAAGGAATACTTGAGTCCACTCTAGACTTTGTGTTCCTAACGACTACGATTTGAAGTACAAGATTATGATGGAGGCACACAATACACCATTTGCAATCCATCTCGGAAGTACTAAAATGTATCGTGATCTTTGACATACATTTTGGTGGAACAATATGAAGAGAGAGATTGCAAAGTTTATCTCAATGTGTTTAACTTGTCAACGTATGAAGGCGGAGCATCTTGTACCTAAGGGTCCGATTGCAACCACTTGAGATTCCGAAATGGAAGTGGGAACACATTACCATGGATTTCAATTACGGGTCTTCCTACTACGGTTTCTCAAGGCATCAATGTTATTTGGGTTATTGTTGATAGATTAACCAAGTCCGCTTTCATTTCTTGCCGATCTGGGGACTTATTCCCTTGAACGCTTCTTGCTAGTATGTACGTGAATGAGATTAAGAGGTTGCATGGCATGCCCAGTATCCATAGTTTTGGATCGTGACCCAAGATTCACTTCAAGATTTTGGGTTAGCTTGCAAAAAGCTATGGGCACAAATTTATGATTTAGTTCGCATACCATCCCCAAAACGGACGGACAATCGAGAGGACTATTCAAACTCTTGAAGATTGATTAAGACTCGTGTCCTAGACTTCAAGGGTAGTTGGGATAAGTATTTACCATTGGTGGAATTCTCCTACAACAACAGCTTATCGAGCAAGTATAGGTGTGGCTCCATTCAAGCATTATATGGACGAAAATGTCGTTTCCAATATGTTGGGATGAGGTGGGTGAAGCAACAACGTTGGGACCCGAAAGTTAGTACGATATGACTCACCGAAAAGATCCAAATGATTCGACAACGTATACAAACGGCACAAGATCGAAAAAGAGTTATGCGGATCTTCATCGAAAGGACGTGGAATTTAGTGTAGGGATCATGTATTGTTGCGAGTTGCTCCATGGAAGGGAGTTACAAGATTTGGGAAGAGAGGAAAGCTCAATCCACGATTTATTGGTCCATTTCAAATTCTTGACCGAGTAGAAAATGTAGCCTATATAGACTTGCGTTACCTCCGAGTATGTCTCGTGTTCATAATGTGTTTCACATATCCGCATTTCAGTAAATATGTGAAAGACCGAACCACGTTATAGAGTTAGAACCGGACGAAATAGCCAAGACTTAACGATGAGGAGGTACCGTTAAGATCTTGGATAGGAAGGAGCATGTCCCTACGCCAGCATAAAGGTCATACCACAAGTTAAAGTTACGTGGAGGAATCATGCTATAGAGGAAATGACCGGGAATTGAAACGGAAATGAAAGCGAGGTATCCTCACCTTTTCGAAACACTGTGTACGTCGTCAATTTCGAGGACGAAATTTCATAAGGAGGGAGGTTGTAAGACCCCAATTTATTATTAATAAAATTTAATTTTCTATTTATTATTTTGAAATAGTAAGGGTTGATTTGATTAATGTGGATAGTTAGGGTAAAATACATAAATATTTCAAAATAAGCAAGTGGTTATAAAATATTCATTGTTGTCGGGGAATATTCGTTTGGTCGTGGAATATTCGTGACTATCGAGGAATATTCGATGCGATGGCAAGCATCCATGTGTGGGCCCCATAACGGAAAAGCGATTGGATGAAGAAAACGCACAAATATAAGTTGTTTAAAAATAACGGCAGTAGTTATTTATCAAGTTAATCTTTGTTAAAATACTAAATTGGTTAAAACACAAGAAGACACTGCGGTATTGCACCAATTATTGATTCTTACGTGAAGAAGGCACTACTCAATAATGGTTACAAAGAATTCTTATTCGATGTTTTATTGATTTAATAATTGTTGCGTTGATATTTTATATTGTCATTGCTTCAATAATTGTCATTACACAAAAGATTTTTTATTATCGAAGCAATAATTCATATTATCTGAATAATATTATTAGATAACATTATTGGTAATGTCTCAGAAAGTTACATCTAAGGAGAGGATTGGTCACCTAATTGCTGCCGCCAAGAAGGAGAAATTCTTATTGGAAAGCCCCTCTTCCAGGAACTACACGGTTGTCAATATTGTGATTACGTAATATTATTTGTGAATAATTAATTATTGATTCATATGATGATGAAAAATATTGATTTTATGTGGATATAGATGGAGAAAATTTTTAAAATGACAATTGTTGAAAATTAATAATTTATTTTTTTCTGATAAAATAATTTATTTAAATATATTATTTTAATAATATAATAATGGTGATATTTTTACAACGAATGTGGGATTTATGAGTATACGAGGAGGAAGAGTATTTTTGTTGCAATAAATGTTTAAAACATGTTAAAGATGTTGGTGGACCCCATTTATTGACTGAAATTTGATTATAGCCTATAAAATCGCCCGTTTGTGAATTTCGGTCAATTTCTGATTAGAATTTGGAAAAACTTTCTTCTGTAAAGTTGTAGAGAATTGAATTTCCTATAGAAACTCGCGAGATTCGAATTTTCTGAATAAAGGGATATTTATTATGAATTATTGAAGTTCTAAAGCTCCGAAATAATTGATTTTTGGAAGTTTAAAATAATTTAAATTAGAAAAACGTTTTTGATATATTTGGTGGGCTTGGTTGGTTATTGAAATGAGCTGATTTCAGTTTATAAGAATGTGCGAGAAAAAATTTATATATTAATATTATATTAAATTTTCGCTTTTGGTGTTCTAGCAATTTCTATAAATAGGGTGCTTAGGTTAGAATTGAAAATCACACCGTAAAGCGAAGTTTTTCTCTCTATATTATCGAGCGTATTCTTGTGAGTATTTTGAGTATAGTTTGAGTATTGCTATACGGTGCAAGTTCAAGTCATAGCTTTATATCCTGTTTTAAATTTGTAAGATCTTGATCTTTCGAGGTAAGGGATATTATTTTTTTTTTCGTAATGATATTATTTCTTCAATATCATTATGCTAAAATATTAATCAAGATTTTATCAAATTTGGAACTTTTGGTGTCGAGAGTTCTTATTCACGATATCTGGACTATTCACGATATCGACATTATTCACGAATCATTTGCAAGATTATTCATCGAAAAATGAAAATTTTTCCTTTTCGCCTAAAATATCTATTCGGATACTAGCTTTGATTGTATCCATGTTTTGATCATTCTTGAATTTTACACCACTATGATTATTTTTGAGGTATTTTGGACGTGGATAAAACCAAGTACTGAATCCTTAATCCTTAATCCTTGTCATTTTGTTTCCTTTGGATTCGTTTCTTTAAAAATATTTTCATCATCTTCAAATTTTTTAAATGATGATATTATGGAATATCTTTGCCCTGTAGTGCAAAAAGATGAATGATTTTGAAGAATATCTTTCGGCGTAGTGCAAAAGATGAACAGTGTTTAGATGAACATGAATTAATCGATGAATATCTTGGCCCAGTAGTGCAAAGATGAATATTTGATTCGAGATGTATATTGATTGATGTTACTGGGGATAAAAGATAGAGCGGTGAACTTTTAAATTCATACATAGAAGATAGTAGTTTGCATTCTCTACTTAACTCTTCTAATGAATTATTATTTCATTGCGAATATTGATTTAAAATTTGTTGTCTATTGTATTCTATTAGATTTTTCCCGATTGAAGACTAACGATAATTTGTTGTATATTATCTTAGTCATAATATTCTTTACTAGGCTAGTTGAGCTCACCTTTTCCTTTTTGTTCCATTTTTCTTCTCGGGAGGCGAGAATATAGCGAGTACTAGCCTGTGGTATGGAATGAAGGTTCTAGAAAGAGTTGTTTAGTAGTCCTCACCATTTTGTAAAATAATGTATCAATAAATGTGATGAGGATTTATTTGAGTATAGATATTATCTAGAAGATAATATTTGTATTCAAACTCTCACGTTTCTTGTTGTAATAATAAAGTTGTAGTTGTTTCTGTACCATGTTTTGACAACTCAGAATGGGTGATGTATACCTCATTTGGGGGCGTCACACATAGCCTATGCCTCGCGACAACTTAAAGAGTATGAGAGAAATTATTCTACTCATGATCTAGAGTTGGAAGTGATCGTTTTCGCGCTAAAGATATGGAGGCACTATCTATATGGGGAGAAAGTGGAGATATATTAGAGACCATAAAAGCCTTAAATATTTCTTCACTCGAAAAAAGAACTCAACACGCGGCAATGACGTTGGCTCGAGCTATTGAAAGACTACGACCACACTATTCAATACCATCTTGGAAAAGCGAACGCGTGGTAGTCGACGCGTTGAGTAGAAGATCATATGCGGAACGAGTGCAATGATGTCAAGTATCTACGTAGAGCCAACTTTAATAGAAAAAGTTAAGGTTGCTCAAGCCACCGAATCTTGAGTCGATGCGTATGAAGAAGAAAGTACTGAAGGAGCTATTCCTAAGCGAGAATTGATGAAGAAGGAATACTTGAGTCCACTCTAGACTTTGTGTTCCTAATGACTCGATTTGAAGTACAAGATTATGATGGAGGCACACAATACACCATTTGCAATCCATCCCGGAAGTACTAAAATATATCGTGATCTTGACATACATTTTGGTGGAACAATATGAAGAGAGAGATTGCAAAGTTTATCTCGATGTGTTTAACTTGCCAACGTGTAAAGGCGAGCATCTAGTACCTAAGGGTCCGTTGCAACCACTTGAGATTCCGAAATGGAAGTGGGACCACATTACCATGGATTTCATTCGGGTCTTCCTACGATTTCTCAAGGCATCAATGCTATTTGGGTTATTGTTGATAGATTAACCAAGTCTCGCTTCATTTCTTGCCGATCACGGAGACTTATTCCTTGAACGTCTTGCTAGTATATACGTGAATGAGATTGTGAGGTTGCATGGCATTACTGTATCCATAGTTTCGGATCGTGACCCAAGATTCACTTCAAGATTTTGGGTTAGCTTGCAAAAAGCTATGGGCACGATTTACGATTGATTTGGCATACCATCCTCAAACCGGACGGACAATCGAAAGGACTATTCAAACTCTTGAAGATTTATTAAGACTTTGTGTCCTAGACTTCAAGGGCGGTTGGGATAAGTATTTACCATTGGTGGAATTCTCCTACAACAACAGCTTATCGTGCAAGTATAGGTGTGGCTCCATTTGAAGCATTATATGGACGAAAGTGTCGCTCTCCAATATGTTGGGATGAGGTGGGTGAAGCAACATTGTTGGGACCCGAAAGTTAAGACGTATGACTCACCGAAAAGATCCAAATAATTCGACAACGATACAAACCAAGCACAAGATCGACAAAAGAGTTATGCGGATCTTCATCGAAAAGGCGTGGAATTTAGTGTGAGGGATCATGTATTGTTGCGTGTTGCTCCATGGAAGGGAGTTACAAGATTTGGGAAGAGAGAGAAAGCTCAATCCACGATTTATTGGTCCATTTCAAATTCTTGACCGAGTAGGAAATGTAGCCTATAGACTCGCGTTACCTCCGAGTATGTCTCATGTTCATAATGTGTTTCACATATCATGCTTCGTAAATATGTGAAAGACCCAACCACGTTATAGAGTTAGAACCGGATGAGATAGCCAGAAGACTTAACGTATGAGGAGGTACTGTCAAGATCTTGGATAGGAAGGAGCATGTCCTACGCCAAGAAAGGTCATACCACAAGTTAAAGTTTTGTGGAGGAATCATGCTTTATAGAAGAAATGACACGGGAATTGAAAACGGAAATGAAAGCGAGGTATCTTCACCTTTTGAAACACAGTACGTCACGCCAATTTAGAGGGACGAAATTTCATAAGGAGGGAGGTTGTAAGACCCCAACTTATTATTAATGAAATTTAATTTTCTCTATTTATTATTTTAAAATAGTAAGGGTTGATTTGATTAATGTGGATAGTTAGGGGTAAAATACATAAATATTTCAAAAATAAGCAAGTGGTTATAAAATATTCATTGTTGTCGGGAATATTCGTTTGGTCGTGGAATATTCGTATCGCTTGGGAATATTAAATGCGACGGTGTAACCATGTGTGGGCTCCATAACTGGAAAGCGATTGGATGAAGAAAATGACAAATATAAGTTGGTTAAAAATAACTTGGCGTAGTTGTTATCGTTAATCATCGTTAAAATACTCTATTGGTTAAAACACAAGAAGACACCAGTATTGCACCAATTATTGATTCTTACGTAAGAAGGCACTACTCAATAATGGTTACATGTAATTCTTGTTGAGTATTTTATTTTATTGATTCAATAATTCTTTGCGTTGATATTTTATATCGCAGTTGTTTTAATAATTGTCATTACACAATATTTTTTCATTATCGAAGCAATAATTCATATTATCTCGAATAATATTATTAGATAACATTATTGGCAATGTCTAGAAAGTTCTCGTCTAAGGAGAGGTTTGGTCACCTAATCGCTACACAAGTAGAGAGAAATTCTTATTGGAAAGCCCCCTTTCCTGGGAGGCTATGCAGTTGTCAATATTGTGATTTCGTAATATTATTTATGAATAATTAATTATTGATTCATATGATGAGGAAAATATTGATTTTATGTGGATATAGATGGAGAAAAATTTTAATGTGACAATTGTTGAAAATTGAAATTTTATCTTTTTCTGATAAGATAATGTATTATTATATTTTAATAATATAATAATGGTGATATTTTTACAATGAATGTGGGATATATGAGTATACGAGGAGGAAGAATATTTTTGTTGTAATAAATATTTAAAACATGTTAAACATGTCGGTGGACCCCATTTATTGACTGAAATTTGATTATAACCTGTAAAATCGCCCGTTTGTGTATTTCGGTCAATTTCTGTTTGGAATTTGGAAAAACTTTCTTCTGCAAAGTTGTAGAGAATTGAATTTCCTATAAAAACTCGCGAGATTCGAATTTTCTGATAAAAGGACTATTTATTATGAATTATTGATGTTCTGAAATTCCTGAATAATTGATTTTTGGAAGTTTTAATTATTTTAAATAATAAAAACGTTTTTGATTTGTTTGGTAGACTTATTTGTTGTCAAGCATGGCTGAATTCAGATCATAGATTGTGTGCGTGAGGAATTTATATATAATATATTAATATTATATTAAATTTTCTCGCTTTGTTGTTCTAAGCAATTTCCTATAAATAGGGTGTTTAGGTTAGAATTGAAAATCACACCGTAAATCAAGTTTTTCTCTCTATATTATCGAAGCGTATTCTTGTGAGTATTTTGAGTATAATTTGAGTATTGCTATTCTAAGTGCAAGTTCAAGTCATAGCTTTATATCCGATGTTTCAATTTAGAAATCTTGATCTTTCGAGGTAAGGGATATTATTTTTTTTAGTAATGATATTATTTCTTCAATATCATTATGTTGAAATATTGATCTGAAGTTTTTATCAAATTTGGAACTTTTGGTGTCTGAGTTACTATTCACGATACTAAGACTATTCACGATATCTGACAATTATTCACGAATACGGCCTTTATTCATCGAAAAATAAAAAAATTTCTTTTCGTCCAAAATATCTATTCTAGATACTAGCTTTGATTGTATCCATGTTTTGATCATTCTTGAATTTTACACCACTGTGATTATTTTTGAGGTATTTTTGGACGTGGATAAAACAAAGTACGAATCCTTAATCCTTAATCCTTGTCATTTTGTTTCACTGGATTCGTTTCTTTAAAAATATTTTTCATCATCTTCAGTCTTAAATGATGATATTATGGAATATCTTTGGCCTGTAGTGCAAAGATGAATGATTTCTAAAGAATATCTTTGGCCTGTAGTGCAAAGATGAACAGGTGTTTAAATGAACATGATTAATCGATGAATATCTTTGGCTGTAGCAAAAAGATGAATATGTGATTCCGGATATATATTGATTGATGTTACAGTGGATAAAAGATGAGCGATGAACTTTTAAATTCATACATGGAAGATAGTAGTTTGCATTCTCTACTTAACTCTTCTAATGAATTATTATTTCCGTCATGCGAATATTGATTTAAAATTTGTTGTCTATTGTATTCTATTAGATTTTTTCCCTGTTGAAGACTAACTGTAATTTGTTGTATATTATCTTAGTCATAATATTCTTTCTTGAGCTAGTTGAGCTCACCCTTTTCCTTTTTGTTCCATTTTTCTCGGGAGGCGAGAATATAAGCGATGCAGTCTGGGTATGGAATGAAGGTTCTAGAGAGAGTTGTTTAGTAGTCCTCACCATTTTGTAAAATAATGTATCAATAAATGTGATGAGGATTTATTTGAGTATAGATATTGTCTAAAAGATAATATTTGTATTTAAACTCACGCTTTCTTGTTGTAATAATAAAGTTGTAGTTGTTTCTGTACCATGTATTGACAACTCAGAATGGGTGATGTATACCTATTTTGGGGGCGTCACAAATAAGGTGAACGAATATGAGATGTATTTATTGCCAGGTTATGAAATACCATATCTAAGATGTCCTATGTAAGGTTAATGAAAACTCAAACAGCTATGAAGGCATTTACACCCTATAATTTTTTAATAGCATTACATCTTCTGGGAGAAGCAACGTTGTTGGGACGAATTAAATGACGTATGACTACGTAAAAGATCCAAATGATTTGACAACGATTCAAACCTCACAAGATCGACAAAAGAGTTATGTTGATCTTCATCAAAAGGACGATGTAATTTAATATCGGGGATCATGTCTGCATTACGTGTTGCTCCATGGAAGGAGTTACTAGATTTGGAAAGAGAAAAGCTCAACCAAGATTTGTTGGTCCATTTGAGATTCTTGACCGAATAGGAAATGTGGCCTATAGAAAAAGATTACCTCCAAGCATGTCTCGTGTTCATAATATTTTTCACATATCTATGCTTCGTAAATATGTAAAAGACCCGAACCATATTATTGAGTTAGAACCAGTCGAGATAGCCGAAGATTTAACGTACGAGGAGATACCTGTTAAGATCTTGGATAGAAAAGAATATGTCTTACGCACCAAGGTTATACCACAAGTTAAGGTTTTGTGGAGAAACCATGCAATGGAGGAAATGACATGGGAGTTGGAATCAGAAATGAAAGCGAAGTACCCTCACCTGTTCGAAACACCAGGTACGTACATCAATTTCGAGGACGAAATTTTATAAGGAGGGGAGGTTGTAAGACCCCAACTTATTATAAATAAAATTGAATTTTCTATATTTATTATTCTAAATTAATAAGGTGTTAATTTGATATAATGATTTGGTTATGGGTGAAATGTGTAAATTTTACAAAATAAGTAAGTGGTTATAAAATATTCATTTTTGTCGGGGAATATTCTTTTGGTCGTGGAATATTCTTTTTGTCGGAGAATATTATTAAATATTGCCGTTAAACCATTCGTGGGGCTCATATGCAGAATAAGCGCTCGGATGAAGAAAACGACAAAGTATGAGTTTTATAAATAATAAACGTAGTTATTACTCGAATTAACTTTGTTGGAATATCGGTGGTTAAAATACGATGAATGGCGTGGTGGCACAAGAAGACACTGCAGATCAAGACAAGATTATTGAATTATTGATTCGTACGTAAGAAGGCACTACTCAATAATTGTTACAGTAGTTACTATTCAATATTTTATTTTATTGATTCAATAATTGTTGCGTTGATAGTTTATATTATTGTTGTTTCAATAATTGTCACTACACAGTATTTTCCATTATCAGATCAATAATTCATATTATTTGAATAATATTATTAGATAATATTATTGGCAATGTCTAGAAAGTTCTGTCTAAGGAGAGGTTTGGTCACCTAATTACACGCCAGTAAGGAGAAATCCTTATTGGAAAGCCCCCTCTTTCCTAGGAACGGCCTGGTTGTCATAATTGTGATTCTGTAATATTATTTATGAATAATTAATTATTGATTTATATGATAAGGAAATATTTATTTGATGTGGATATAAATGATAAATTTATTTATGTGGTTATTAATGAATGAATTAATGTTGAGGTGTTTTATCAGTATTTTGTCAAAGTGGAGGTATTAAAAATCACCCGTTTATGGATTTCGGATATTTTCTGTTGGAAATTTGGAAAAACTTTCTTCTGCAAAGTTGTAGAGAATTCTATTTCAGGCAGAATGGATATAAAATTCATATTTTTCTGATAAACGGGCTATTTTCTATGAATTATTGAAGTTTCGATAAATAAAATAATTTTTTATTAAATTTATGGGGGTCTCACTTTTGGTTGGTGGAATACACACATGGGCTGCTGAATTCTTCCAACATGGCTGCCCAAAAATTCAAAGCATGCGTAGGAATTGTAATTAATAATAATATTATTTTATTATTTAGTCTCCTTTCATGCGTTCTAAGCATTTTTCTATAAATAGATGCCTAGGTTAGAATTGAAAATCACACACGAAACAAGTTTTCTTTCTCTAGATTATCGAGTGTATTCTTGTGAGTATTTTGATACTTTAAGTGTTGCTATACTATGCAAGTTTCACAAGACTATACCCAAATTCAAATGTAAGATCTGCTATTTATTTTGAGGTAAGGATGTTATTTTCTTCTTAAATGATATTATTTTCTTCAATATCATTATCTTAGGAATATTGGTGAACTTTTTAATCAAATTTGGAACTTTTTGTGTTTGAGTTCTTATTCACGATACGGCACTATTCACGATACTGACTATTCACGAATACGACATTATTCATAGAAAAATAAAAATTTTCTTTTTGTCCAAGATGTCTATTTTGGCTACTATCTTTGATTGTATCCATGTTTTGATCGTTATTTTTTAATTCTGCTTCAAAATTGGTTATTAGGGAGTATTATTGATCTTGGATAAAACTGTTATACGAATCCCTAATATTTGTCCTTCTGTCTCACTGGATTCGTTTTCTTTAAAATATTTTTCATCATCCTCAGTCCTAAATGATGATATTACTGAATATCTTTGGCCTGTAGTGCAAAGATGAATGATTAATGAATATCTTTGGCCCGTGGTGCAAAGGTGAACAGGTGTTGAGATGAACATGACCAACTGGTGATACTTGATGAATATCTTTGGCCTGTAGTGTAAAGATGAATATTTGATTAAAAGATGTATATTGATCAGGGATAAAATATTGATGATGGACTCTTAAATCTTAGAAGATAGTAGAATTCATTTCTACGACTCTTCTAATGGATTGTCTTTTTCATTGTGTTTGTTGATCTAAAACTTATTGCTCATTATATTCTATCGATTTTTTTCCTGTTGAAGACTAATGATAATTTGTTGTATATTATCTTAGTCATAATATTCTTTATTGGGCTAGTTGAGCTCACCTTTTCTTTTTGTTCCATTTTTCTTCTCAAGAGGTGAGAACATAGCAGGATCGAGTCTGGGTATGGAATGATGGTTCTAAAAGATGTTTTTAGTCATCCTCACTATTTTCGTAAAATAGTGTATGAATAATTGTAATGAGGACTTATTTGGGTGTGGATATTATACAGAAGACAATATTTGTATTTAAACTCACAGTATGTGTTGTCGTATTTTGCACGACAATTGTATTATTGAAGTTGTAGTTTGCTTTTTGTACCATGTATTTGGCGACTCAGAATGGGTGTTGTATACCTATTTTGGGGGTGTCACAAATCCCGCCACAAAGCGCAGGTTTGTATCTAGTATATACTAAACCACGGTACATGACACAATAAATTGACATATGTCGCTCTATAAAATTAACACATGTCCATCCTAATTAATGCTTCTTATTGCCCTTGACAAAAATACCCTTAACAATTACTTTGATATATATACTGATCACCTTATTTTATGGATATTATCAACAATCACGTTATTTTAGGATCCATTAATTAGATAACTCTCTTAGGCAACAACCAGATTGGATCAATTTAAACACGATAGGGCCAACTTGGTTTTATGAAAAATTAGTTTTAATTATTTGAAAAGTAAATTTCCTTTAATATTAGACTTTTATTTATTTTACCTACTTTTCATAATTCCATGCAATTAAAAATTATTTCCATATTCATTTTAAAACTTCAATCTATTAGCTTCCAAAAATTCTTCCAATTATTTGAACCACGCTAATTGATTCTAAAGATATGAAAATTTATTTGCTTAACCAATTTATGAAAAACTCAATCAATTTAAAATTCATGTGAATATTTATTTTATCTTTAAAATAATAATTTTGTAGTAATCGATATTTTTAAAGTAGTTCAAGAAATCAACTATTACATTATCAAATTAATTTACATGAATTGAAATTGTAATTTTCACTAATTGATTAGTAAAAAGAATCTAAACTGGTTTTTTATGGGATCTTTGGAAGTATAATTGATTTTGTCATGAAACTTGAAATTAGTTTAATTATTTTATTAAAATAGAATGAACAATTTATGTGAGTTCATATGAGGTTGTGCTGATGTGGTAAGATTTTGAATGGAATCTATCTATTATTTATTATCCGTTATCTGTTATGTACATAGCACCATTGAATGACATGTGCTTTTCCCACATTATAACACATGTTCTATATAATTAATGTGCATCTCACACTAATTTAATTTTATTACAACATAATATTATACCATTTATAATTATATTACAACATAATATTATATTGTTTAAAACATTTAAAACAATTATATCCTAAAATTACTACTTTTCTAATATTATACTATTCATAATTATACCATACATTATATCATACATGTATGGTATAATATTATAATACACGTATATAACAAAATAACCACCTATCTAAACTGCATGCGGATATTATCATTACTAATTTAATTATATTACAACATAATATTATACAATTTAAAACATTTAAAATAATATTAAAATAACAAATAATATCAATCATAACTTATTATGTTTATTTTATAACCTCATAAATCACTATTGTCTCAATCTAAACGGTTTTATATTATTATTATTATTTTAATTTTATAATCCCTAAATCACTACAAAATCTAAACTGTATTTAATAATGTTAACTATTCTAATATGTATTATCTATTATATATACTAAATCACAGTACATAACATAATAAATTAACATCTTTCATTCTAAAAAATTAATAACCGTCTATTCTAAGTAATGCTGCTAATTACCTTTTACACGAATACCCATCTAACATAAGATATGAGGCCGTAAAAAAGTTAAATTCATTTCCCAAATTCCCCAAAATATGGGATTATATAGTCAAATATGGCAACTAAATTAATTCCTTATTCATTCAAATTCTTTCAAACGGCTAAGAAGGGCTCAACCAGATTGTGCCAACAATTCGACTCTTGATCTGTCAACGCCGGCAATGTCAAACTCCGACCTTCCAAGACCGACGCCACCATCGTCAGCGGCCCCAGCTTAAACGGCCTAGCTCTTACCGTTGAAAAGCCCGACTTCTTCATCATCGATTACAAAGTCCCAAAAAGGTACATAAACTCTTTCTCTTTCTATTTCACATGCACAATCACATAATTATGGCTGCCTGAATTGTGTTTTTATTGAGTTTTGTGGCTCGGGATTTCATATTTCAGTTTATGAAAGTAACGAGACGAAACAGCAGACCTCTAGAGCAAAAAGTAGCGATTTTAATAGTTGGAGAGCTGTTGTTCGGATTGAGTACCGATTTTCAAGTAAGTTTTCCTTTTGAAATTGAGTGCGTACGTGTTTGTGATCGTGTTTGTTTTCCTTTTGGTCGAGATCGTGATCTAGGGCTTTGTTTGCTGATTTCATGGTTTCTTCGGTTTTGTTTTGTTATAGTGAAATGAGAAACGACGGGGGCCGGTAGAGAAGAAATTCAGAATGAGATGGTATGAACATTGTTGGTGCATTGTTGGTCTACGTTCATCTTCTTCTTCGGATCTCAGTTTGTGTGAATTTTTTAATTTATTTTCTTGGTTGTCTTAGAAATCAATCTGGATAGTTTGCCTCCGGGCAATCTTCTTCAATATTTGATTTGGAGTTGGGTGCTTCATAAACTTTAGGTTTAAAGTAGAGAGAGTTCTGTGATCCATTGATGATTTTTTATTTTTTGTTTAATTTTTATGTTGGGGTATATAGGTCGAACATGTGATAAGAGAACAAAATGTTCTGGCAGCAAATGAGTTTATTGAGCTCTTTTGTGAACTGGTTGTGGCAAGACTTTTGATTATTGCCAAGCAGAGGTAAAAATTGCATAATTCATATGTTATTACCATGTTCATTTTATCAATCACACTATTGAGATTCTTCTGTTCCAGGGAATGCCCAGCAGATTTGAAAGAAGGGATATGGAGTTTAATTTTTGCAACACCTAGGTGCTCGAATATTCCAGAACTATTGGCGATTCGAGATAAATTTGAGAAGAAGTATGGAAAAGATTTTGAAGCCGCAACTACTGATCTACGACCCAACTGTGGCATAAATCGCATGGTAATGTTTTATTATATGAAACTGATATTTCAACATGTTAAAATGATATTTTTACACGAGTCTCTTTCACATGGAGGTTAAACCCACTCACTATTCACGCGAGAATGATCATGTGGAAATATCATTTTAGCATGTGAAAATATCAATTCTCTTATTATATATATACACACAGGAGCATGACTTCTTTTGTAAACACTAAACAGATTGTATAAGAATTTGTTTGTATGTTACAGTTGTAGAAAAAATTTGAACTTTTTCATTTTTAGAAATTGTGAACTATCAAAAAACATGTTCATATCTTGAACATTTCTCTGCTCAAACTCCAGCCTTTAAAATGTAAAAATGATGTTTGCTCTGTTTACAGCTTATTGACAAACTCTCTGTTAGAACCCCTTATGGAGAAGTAAAACTGAAAGTCATGAAGGAAATAGCCAAGGAATACCAAGTTGAGTGGGACACTACAGAATCCGAGATGGAGCTTCTCAAGCCTCCAGAAGAGCTGACAGTGAGTTTCTCTCTCTCCCTCCCTGCCCCCTCATGGTGTAAAAATCAAATTTTATTGTCCAGTACTGATTCTCACTCTCTTTGACCAGGAAGGACCAAAGACTTTTGTTAGTGCTACCAGCATTCCCATAAAGCCTATGCCAAAGAAATCTGTTGAACCAACTAACCCATCAACAACCAGGAAACTCTAGGCATTTATCAGATTCTCAGAAGTTCTTATTTTCTTTTCAGTAGTTATCTATATAGCCTGAAAGGGTTCAACATTGAAGTTGTCTATTTAATGTTCTAATTTTTTGCTTTTAACTCTAGGTATTCAGATATTTGAGAGAGGAATTCCATGAATTTTGAAGACACACATCGGCTGCTGAAGCAGCTGCTGAGTCTGCAAAGAAAGCAATTGCTGCTGCAGGGGCTGCTGCCTATCTGGCTAACAGAGACTCCTATCAGGTCAATCAAGCATCTGATTTTTATAATGGTCTAAATGGTTCAAACAGTAATGCTGATATGCATACCATTTCTGGCAATAACAAGTTCTTCCCTAAGGAGACATAATATCATAAAATATTCTCTCATCATGTTTATAGACTTAAAGGAAAAATATAATTTTTACTTGTATAGACAAAAATGGAGCTTTTACTGATGGCGCAAGACTTGTTTTACACTAATTATGCTAAAAATTCTTGCAGAAGAACATATATTTATTTATTCATATGTATTTATGAATGTATATAAAAGCTCTCTAAGCTAATAAGAGAAAACTTTAACTTTGGTTTATTACATCTAATAGAACCTGTTGGCATATGTGTTATTGCAACTACTTTTAACTTTTACTGCATGTTGAAGACATAAATTTGCAAGCTTTTATGTTACTTCTTATTCTTAATAATTCATATCGTCAACAAATTAAGAAAATAGTACGGTTATTATAGTTTTGATTCTAACAATTATCTATGTGAGGTCTTGATGCCATTGGTGAGGCCATTCTGCAAGAACTAAAATTTGGAGCAATCAGTTGCATAACATAATATCAGAGATTTGATTTTTGCACTTTTTTGAGTCAAGTCTCTGTCACTCTATCTGCATTTGGTTCCCACTTTTGTTTGTGCACATTAGTTTTTTATTTTTATCTACTTTGGATGAACACAGTACAAAGTACCTAATAGACAACACTTAAACCACAACGTTTTTTATAAAAATGTTGTGGTATTTTTTTTACAACGTTTTAAAAAAAAACGTTGTAGATATATATGCAAAAACGTTATCTATTTAAAAGGGCATTTTTTTTGTTTTAATTAGATAACATTTTTTTTTAATAATGTTGTCTATGAAGAAAAACACGGAGCAAAATTCTCTTTTCAAAAATTCTCAAACCCTTCTTTAAAAAACACGGAAGCCTGAGAGTTGGGAAAGAAAAAAAATTGGGTTCCTTTGTTCCCTTCCCATTTTCAAAATCCTCAAAACCTAACCCATCGATCACTCACATTCGCTACATGCAGTCCAAAATTTTTTCAAAAACCCCACTGTACACACTTTCATCTATTCTGATTCTGAGCCTGAAAAGAGAAAACCCATCTCTCCTCTATACCACTCTTTCTTCGTATTCAGTACTGAGGAGCAGAATTTCTCTTAATTTGCTTCAGATTTCGGTTAAATAGATAACGACTTTCTTCGAATACCCTTTTCTTTATTCTCTCTCCGATTTTGGAACCCTACCAGATAAGCCCCACAAGAACATTGTTCGGATCCTAAAGGGCAAGCCGTTCAGGAGACCCGACATTTAGGTTGCGGTTCAGGAGTTTTTGGAGAAGATGAAGGATGAGGGCAGAATGGGGATTTTTGTGGATGTTGGTGCCAATGTTGGAATGGCGTCATTCGCAGCTGCAGTGATGGGTTTTCGGGTTTTGGCATTTAAGCCTGTGTTTGAGAATTTGCAAAGAATTTGTGAAGGAATTTATTTTAATCGGGTTGGGGATTTGGTAACCCTTTTTGAGGCTGCCGCATCTGATCGAGTCGGGAACATCACATTTCATAAGGTAATTGCTTTAATTTAGGTCACTCCCTAGTGAAATTTTGCATTTCGCTGTTTCTGAATGTCATTGCATTATGTTTGAAGTTTATAATTTTATTTTTTTTGGTAAATTGTAAATATTTATAATTTAGCACGCGGTGATTGTGATGCTAATGTTTTATGGCTTACACTAAGTATCATTCAACAGCTTCTTTAAACTTTTTTTGTTCTTGGACTATTGTGACTGTTTTGTCTTGCACTGCTCTATTTAATTTCTTCCATGTTACTAGTTGGTGGGTCAGCTTGACAATAGTGCAGTTTCAGCCACTGGGGCAAAGTTGGCATTCAAATCCAATGAAGAGATTGCACTTCAAGTAAATTTGCTTAAATCTTGAGAGAGTAATGGAATTTCACAATGTACAATATATATTTTTTCCAGGTTTTAGAAGTGCTTTGAAGTTTTGTCCTATCATAGAAAGGTAAAAAATAAAATAAAATGGAAGGTCTTTGATTTTTGAGTGTGAGGCAATTACAACACAGATCAAAAACTTCACTTGTTTGACATGAATCTTACTTTATTATGCTCTTTCTTTGTTACTCATCTTCTTGCCATCTTTATAATCTTCTTTCCTTTGAGCTTTTTCTCAGATATGCATTTTTCCTTTTATTTTTATCTTGTGTTTAAATTGGTTATACTATGATTTGTTGTCTCCTAATTATTACAACTCTCTCCATCCTCTTAATTAGATGGAATCATGAAGGTGCATAATTTATGTGCACTGTCACTCTTCAATTAGTATGATAATCTATTTTAATTTGACTGTTTCTTGTTCGTGATTTATAGACGTGGCACCTATATGAGCCAGTCGTGTATTCATGGACAGGAGTATTGGTAGTTCATAGTGCAATGTTTGAAATGTTTTTTATTCATATTTCTGCTGTAATTCTTATGTAACATGCACTTTGATGAATAGACTTGGATGGAAATGGGGTTCTGACAAGGAATGAGTTGCAATTTTTTTACGAGGAACAGTTGCATCGAATGGAATGCATGGCTCAAGAGCCTGTGCTTTTTGAGGATATTTTGTGTTAGATAGTCGATATGGTTGGACCAGAGGTAACTCTTTCCATATTTATATATATTTTTTTCTTGCATTATGGCTTCCTATGAATCTTTTTAGTTTTCCTTTCTTTGTTTTGGTGCATTAAATGAGTTAAGGTATGGTAGCAAAGATGATTTCTAGCTGCCATTGTGGCTGCTGTGGTTAGTTGTCTTTACATTTTGATTACTTATCCTTCTTTGCGAGTCTTATAACAGACAATCTTCCCAAGAAGCTATTTTCTCTCTAATTTAGGATGCTAAATTTGTTTTCATTCTTGTAGCTGAAAGACTTGGTCTTACATTTGATGCAGCCCTCAATGTAGAACAGAAGCCCCGTTTGGTTGGTTATTTTATGAAGAGAATGGGTAAATAATGATAGGGTGTAATGTTCTAATGAACCAAAAATGGGGATCCTTTCGTCTGTTTTTCTTCATTCTATTTGGCATCATTAACCAAGATATCGTCTCAAATGGAACTTTAGTTGGAGTTAATTATTAGACAAGAAGTAGGTGTTCAGTTTCTTAAATAGTCTGCAGTGATTGCCTAGCTAGCAGACACACCTTACACATGGTAATGGTTGTGACAATGATCATTTTTTTTGGCAGAATGAGAGCTACTTCACATTACGTGACTTGAAAGGTGGGAAACTTTCAGGCAGTGTTTTCAATATCCTCTTTAATCTCAATAAGTTCATGGCCTTTGAAACCCGTGATCCATTTCTAATTCGACAGGTATGTCAAAAGTTTCCCATTATTGTTTGCAATTTGTTGGATTGTACTAGAGAATGCTATAACATGGAACTACTTAACCAGTGCTGATATGGACCACAATGTTGCTATGTTGGTTACAGGAGCGGGAGAATCCAACACTGACAGAATGGGATCGGTTTGCGCATCGGGAATATATCAGGCTTTCAATGGGTTCTAATAACAGTTAAATTTGGTCTGAGGATCAATAGTTCGAGCTTAATTTGGAGATGGCAGAAATTCATTCTAGCTGCACAAATTTGATCTTCACATTTTTCCTATAAAAGTTTTGAATTTTTTTAAAAATGGTTAGGATCTTTTAAAAATGTATATCTATGTATTTACACAATATTTTCTATTCTTCAAAATTTATGTGTCAAGTGCTTACATTATTTTTTCTCTTCAAAATTTGTATGCCATGTGCATTTTTAGTGCTCAAACTCTGTCATCCTGCACATCTTTGATTGAAATGCTGGGCAAATGTCCTTTGGCCAATTACATTGATGAACGACAGTTCATTTTCATTATCCATAGTTGTAAAGTTGTCTTCTACTCTGCAGGTTCATCAAGAATTCTTCAAGCTGACTACGCAACAAGGCAGGAGCCCTACCTAATGATCTGATGTCGGTGTCAATAAAGTGAAATGTTTATTTAGCATGCCAGCCAAAAAGAGAGTTGGAGAATTGCTGTGATAAGAGTGAAAGTTTCAAACAAATATTAAAGGATTGGCGAAAAGGCTAATCAGATACAGTAGGAACACTCTGAATTTATATATAGAGCACAGAAACTTCTTGACAAAACTCAATTTCTTAACAGAAAACTTCTTGCAGGTGCTGAATTTATATATAGAGCACAGGATTGTGTGAGATCCTTGACTTATCTGATGATGGTTTGAAAGTACTTGTTAAGTTAGCACCTGCACTATGTTCTATAAATTTGGGTCAGTGTTCTCTTCTCACATCTGTTGAAAATTTTTCTTTTCTAGTTGCATGCTTTTCTAACAAGGACAACTTTTTGCTTTTGTTGTAGATTTTTGAGAAGAACCCTACCACAATTAAGAACTACGACATTTGGCTGCGATACCAGAGTAGGACTGGATATCACAACATGTACAAGGAGTACCGTGACACCACTTTGAATGGTGCTGTTGAGCAGATGTACACTGAGATGACCATCACTGCATCCAGATTATTAAGACAGCTACCATCCCTGCCAAGGTCTGCAAGAGGGAGAGCACCAAGCAGTTGCACAACTCCAAAATCAAGTTCCCATTGGTGTTTAAGAAGGTTAGGCCACCAACTAGAAAGCTGAAGATAACATACAAGGCATCTAGGCCCAACTTGTTTGTGTAATTCTTGTTGGAGTGGTTATGCAATTTTGTTGCTCAAGTGAAACATAGCATTGTCATTTACTTGCTGTTGGATGTTTTTTAAAATTTGATATTATGGTTTGGAAGTCTAGGATTGGGCAAAATATTATCTTTTTATTGGATTTTGAGCACTGTTGTTCTATTCAAGTGTTGGAAGTTGCATTACTCCTTGTGCTCCTTTTAGCTATATATCATGACATTAGCATATTGCAGGTGCATTGGTAATGTAGGTGAACCACAACCTTTTTTTTTTTTAATCTACAACATTTTAAAAACGATGTGTAAATGTGCCTAAACGTTGTCTGATATACTAAACAACGTTTTTATCCAAAAAACGTTGTGGAATCATACCTACTACAACGTTTTTAAGCAACTGCTAATTTTTGAAAAACAAATCTACAACGTTTTTTTCCTAAAAAACGTTGTGTATTGTGCTTAACTACAACGTTTTTAAAACGTTGTGTAAGGGTGTCAAATAGACAACACCCTTAACCACGACGTTTTTCTGACTGAAACCACAACGTTTTTTCTGCGTTGTCTATTTATTGTTTTGTAGTAGTGGAAGTTGGTCCTATCTGCTTGCTTAGTGAGTACGGTCACATGTGAAGGGGTTTTAAAATGCAATGTTGGGTGCATTCACTACATCTCCCCCTGCCCAATCACCCCCCGTTCTGATAAGTAACCATTATTTATCAGGTTATGGCTTTGAAGAAATTGATTCCCAATTTTGTTGTGTTGGCAATCTCCTAGGATAAGAAATCTGATCTCTCTTATAAAGTTGACTTAATGCTGTAGGCAAAGACACTCTGTAGATTATTGTGCAATGTATGATATTTGTGGAGCGTGCAATGATGGTAAACTACTGAATTGCCCTTTTGGTTCCCCAACTGTGAAGGTGATGTTGTGCTCTTTCTACTTTTATTTCGTGGTGTATTCAGGCCATCAATTGATTTATTATGTTACTTGAAAACCAATTAAACATTTAATTTCTGCTGAGGGTTTTAGTATAAGTTGATGTGTTATGGGTTGCAACCAAATGATCTATTTTCTTCAAAGATCCAAAGTTTGTTGATGACAATTACTGGGATTGTATGCTGTACAGAGAAGCAATTTGACACATTGCGGGCGCAAGTCCAACAAGTATTATACTTCATCTACCTTAATTTCTTACACAGTCTGGGAAGTAGTTTTAATATATGACAATGTAAACGATCATGGATTAAATATTTTTACTGAATGTTCTTATTAAGTAGCATAGGTATTTAGACTATGCTAATATTTTGACATCTGTTGCTAAAAGTAGTAGCTACATTGTCACCTAATATGTTGTGTTATGCTTTGTTCATGTTAGGAGCAAGCTTATTGTTATTTGCAAGTTTCTGTGCAGCTAACCAAGGAAAGGAAACTACTAGATAGTTCATTTCACATGCTTACATTAGGCCAACTATTAGATAATTAGTTTTTTGACATTTTGAATAGTTATGTGCTTGATGTTTACTGCATTATTTTCAAGCTATTGTGCCATGTACTGCGTTTCATACACACATTACTCAAAATTACCTCACAATGTGGCACTGCTAATTTGAACACTGACTTTGTTTTCAGGTCATTGCAATTGAAGGTTGTTTCTTAAATGAAGGTTCTAAGCTTGTAGTTTGCCCAGCTATTTTGCTATATGCTTGGGCTGAATAGTTTGAGCATTGGCTTTCTAATTGTATTTTTAAGAGATTTTTTAAACCTTCGCATACCCTTTTATTCTCTTTTTGTTATGGATTGTAAAAACTTAAGTTGAGGCAACCCTTTCTTTAAAGTAAACAAATTACAAAAATAGTAAAGGACTGGAAAAATAAATCAGTTGGCTACACTTTGGTCAAGAAAAACTGTAAAAAAAAAAAAAAAAAAAAAAGGAAGAGTAGAAAAATTGATTTGCCCACAAGTTGAGGTCACTTACTTTGCCACTAGCCTAAAAGCAATAGTCATATACTTAGTGTAATGTATAGACCGGTAAACTCTCACCACTACCCCCTACAATGTATATTTATTTATTTTTCTGTGTAAAATTTGATCATCGCACAATAATTTATCATTTTTTTATTATATTTTAATTTATTAATTGAACGTACACATTTATTATTAAAAAATTAAATAATTCCGTCGCAACGCGTGAGTTTGTATCTAATTATATATACTAAATTACAGTACAAAACACCATATATTGTATAACATGTGTCTTTTCCACATTGTAACACATGTCCTATATAATTAATGTGCATTTTTACACTAATTTAATTATATTACAACATAATATTATAACATTTATAATTATATTACAACATAATATTATACACTTTAAAACATTTAAAATAATTAAATCCTAAAATCACTACTTTTCTAATATTATACCATTCATAATTATACCATACATTATATCATACATGTATGGTATAATATTATAATACACGATATTACAACATAATATTATACCATTTATAATTATATTACAACATAATATTATACAAAGTTAAAACATTTAAAATAATATTAAAATAACAAATAATATCAATCATAACTTACTATGTTAATTTTATAATCCCTAAATCACTATAAATCTAAATCATTATGATAATATTATCATTAGTAAATTAATTATTATCTCCTAAAATCACTACTTTTTAATCCCAAATTAATATTTTGAATTTATAATCCACTAGTTCACTACAAATCTAAACTATTTTGGTAATGTCAGCAGCCTCGATATTATCCTTTCTAATTTAATTATTATATCCTAAAATCACTATTTTTTTAATCCCAAATTAATATTTTGATTTTATAATTTCCTAAATCACTACAAATCTAAATTGTTCGATAATGTTAATCATTTCTAATATTATCATTATTAAATTAATTATTACCTCCTAAAATCACTACTTTTTAATCCCAAATTAATATTTTGAATTTATAATCCACTAAATCACAAAAAATCTAAAATGTTTTGGTTATTTCAACTGCTTTTGATATTATCCTTTTAATTTAATTATTATATCCTAAAATTACTATTTTTTTTTAATCCCAAATTAATATTTTGATTTTATAATCCCTTAAATCACTACAAATCTAAATTATTCGATAATGTTAAATGTTCTAATATTATCATTACTAAATTAATTATTATCTCTTAAAATCACTACTTTTTTTAATCTCAAGTTAATATTTTTAATTTATAATCCACTAAATCTATTATCTATTATATATACTAAATTACAGTACAAAACACCATTGTATGGCATGTGACTTTTCCACATTGTAACACATGTCCGATATAATTAATGCGCACCCCACACTAATTTAATTATATTACAACATAATATTATACCATTTATAATTATATTACAACATAATATTATATACTTTAAAATATTTAAAACAATTATATCCTAAAATCACTACTTTTCTAATATTATACCATTCATAATTATACCATACATTATATCATACATGTATGGTATAATATTATAATATACATATATTACTACATAATATTATACCATTTATAATTATATTACAACATAATATTATATGCTTTTAAAATAATATTAAAATAACAAATAATATCAATCATAACTTACTATGTTAATTTTATAATCCCTAAATAACTACAAATCTAAATTGTTTCGATAATATTATCATTACTAAATTAATTATTATCTCCTAAAATCACTACTTTTTAATCCCAAATTAATATTTTGAATTTATAATCCACTAAATCACTACAAATCTAAACTATTTTGGTAATGTCAACAGATTCGATATTATCCTTTCTAATTTAATTATTATATCCTAAAATCACTATTTTTTTAATCCTAAATTAATATTTTAATTTATAATCCCTAAATCACTACAAATCTAAATTATTTCGATAATGTTAATCGTTCTAATATTATCATTATTAAATTAATTATTATCTCCTAAAATCACTACCTTTTTAATCCAAAATTAATATTTTGAATTTATAATCCACTAAATCACAAAAAATCTAAAATGTTTTGGTAATTTCAAATCGTTCTAATATTATCCTTTTAATTTAATTATTATATCCTAAAATTACTATTTTTTTTAATTCAAAATTAATATTTTGATTTTATAATCCCTTAAATCACTACAAATCTAAATTATTCGATAATGTTAAATGTTCTAATATTATCATTACTAAATTAATTATTATCTCCTAAAATCACTACATTTTTAATCCCAAGTTAATATTTTAATTTATAATCCACTAAATCTATTATCTATTATATATACTAAATTACAAAGATAAAATACCATTGTATTTACATGTGACTTTTTCACATTGTAACATTATGTCCTATATAATTAATGTGCACCCTACACTAATTTAATTATATTATATTACAACATAATATTATACCATTTATAATTATATTACAACATAATATTATACACATTAAAACATTTAAAACAATTATATCCTAAAATCACTACTTTTCTAATATTATACCATTCATAATTATACCATACATTATATCATACATGTATGGTATAATATATATAATACACGATATTACAACATAATATTATACCATTTATAATTATATTATAACATAATATTATACAAAGATAAAACATTTAAAATAATATTAAAATAACAAATAATATCAATCATAACTTACTATGTTAATTTTATAATCCCTAAATCACTACAAATCTAAATTGTTCGATAATATTATTATTACTAAATTAATTATTATCTCCTAAAATCACTATTTTTTAATCCCAAATAATATTTTGAATTTATAATCCACTAAATCACTACAAATCTAAACTATTTTGGTAATGTCAACAGATTCGATATTATCCTTTCTAATTTAATTATTATATCCTAAAATCACTATTTTTTAATCCCAAATTAATATTTTGATTTTATAATCCTCTAAATCACTACAAATCTAAATTGTTCGATAATGTTAATCGCTCTATCATTATCATTATTAAATTAATTATTATCTCCTAAAATCACTACTTTTTAATTCCAAATTAATATTTTTAATTTATAATATACTAAATCACAACAAATCTAAAACTGCTTTTGGTAATTTCAACTGTTCGATATTATCCTTTTAATTTAATTATTATATCCTTAAATTATTATTTTTTTAATCCCAAATTAATATTTTGATTTTATAATCCCTTAAATAACTACAAATCAAAATTATTTTGATAGTGTTAAATGTTCTAATATTATCATTACTAAATTAATTATTATCTTCTAAAATTACTAAATTTTTAATCCCAAATTAATATTTTGAATTTATGATCCACTAAATCTATTATCTATTATCTATTATATATACTAAATTACAGATTCATAACACCATTATATGATATGTGTCATTTCCACATTGTAACACATGTGCTCTATAATTAATGTGCACCCTACACTAATTTAATTATATTACAACATAATATTATACCATTTATAATTATATTACAACATAATATTATACAATTTAAAACATTTAAAACAATTATATCATAAAATCACTACATTTCTAATATTATACCATTCATAATTATACCATACATTATATCATACATGTATGGTATAATATTATAATACATATATATTAAAACATAATATTATACCATTTATAATTATATTACAACATAATATTATACAGCTTTTAATACATTTAAAATAATATTAAAATAACAAGTAATACCAATCATAACTTAGTATGTTAATTTTATAATCTCATAAATCACTACAAATCTAAAACTGCTCAAGATATTATCATTACTAAATTAATTATTATCTCCTAAAATCACTACTTTTTTAATGCCAAATTAATATTTTGAATTTATAATCCACTCAATCACTACAAATCTAAAGCTGCTTTTGGTAATGTCAATGATTCGATATTATCCTTTCTAATTTAATTATTATATCCTAAAATCACTATTTTTTAATCCTAAATTAATATTTTGATTTTATAATCCCTAAATCACTCCAAATCTAAATTATTTTGATAATGTTAACATTCTATCATTATCATTATTAAATTAATTATTATATCCTAAAATCGGTTCTATTTTAATCCCAAATTAATATTTTGAATTTATAATCCACTAAATCACAACAAATCTAAACCTGTTTTGGTAATTTTAACTGCATTCGATATTATCCTTTTTAATTTAATTATTATATCCTAAAATTACTATTTTAATCCCAAATTAATATTTTGATTTTATAATCTCTTAAATCACTATAAATCTAAATTATTCGATAATGTTAAATGTTCTAATATTATCATTACTAAATTAATTATTATCACCTAAAATCACTACTTTTTTAATCCCAAATTAATATTTTGAATTTATAATCCAATAATCTATTATCTATTATCTATTATATATACTAAATCACAGTACATAACACAATAATTTAACATCTGTCCTTCTATAAATTTAACACCTTTCCATCCTATTAAATACTCCTTTTAGCCCTTAACAAAAATACCTTTGACAAACTCCTGCATCTAAAAAACAACTGAGGTTGTAAAAAACCTAAAAAAACAATTGAGGTTGTAAACACCACAACCCGCCTGTAGTGTTGGTGGGGCTCGATTATCCAGTTCTCTAATCTCGTCGTGGTGTGGATCTTCCAGCATTCAGGGTCTGATGAGCTCATTGGAGCCTTGCAATGAGTATTACTGTTCCAAAGGGCTTTCCCCCTCTGATTTTTTCTTCGGCGGTGACAAAGCTTTTGCTTCGTTTTTTGGATCGATCTCTGTTCCGGTGGGCCGCAGGTGCAGGCGCAGGCGGATTCATCCATCTGCCCAATCGGGTAAATTTTCTTACTTGCTCTGTTTCGCCCCTTTTTCTATTTTGACTGTTTGGTAATTTATTTGTGATTGTTATGGAACTGGGGGTGTTGTTCAGGGGCTCAAAATTAGCTAAAACGACAGCATTTCCAGGTTTCTTGAAAAGGAAATGTAGAAATGGAGCAGCTGCATTATCCGCCACTGTCAAGGACAATGAAACATTAACTGCAGCTTCTTCTAAGTAAGAAAAATAAACTCATCTGTCTTTTTTGATTGATTTGCTGGATTTATGTTTTAATAGTCTGTAGATGATGTTTTGGATATAATGTATTTTTTTTTTCAATTTGTGTGAAAAATGTAGTCTTTAGATTTCTGTTATCATATACTTTCATGCCCTTTTAGAAATCAAAGTTTTCTTTCTTCAAATTTGACTACTCTGATGTTTGTCTCAAGGAAAAGGTTTTGTGGGAAGTATTTTTTGGTGAAATCGCTTGTATTGTTCCCTGGAAACAGTAACTGAGAGTAAATGTGCATTGGCTGCTAAAATAGTTTTTGTTAGCTACTTTTCATTGTTAAGTCAGTAGTCCAAAAAGGTAAAAATTGTTGGTTTTGTGGGAAGTATTTTTTGGTGAAATCGCTTGTATTGTACCCTGGAAACAGTAACTGAGAGTAAATGTGCATTGACTGCTAAAATATTTTTTGTTAGCTACTTTTCATTGTTAAGCCAATAGTCCAAAAAGGCATATATATGCTAGATTAAGGATGTTCACTACTCTCTCTGTCTCTCTCTCTTTCTTTCATCCCATTTCTGCATATCAGAATTTGGTGTCCTTTTGATCTACTATTACTTATGTGATTGTACAAATCTCTTTGGCAAATCAAAAAAGGTATGGTTTGACAACCATAATATGCCTTTGATACTTTTTCTTCCCGGTTTGCTGTCCTTATTGAAGTGTGTTGAAGACCAATTTTATAATTTAAGTTGGAAGACCTAACATGCATCTGTGATGTTTTTCTTTATCAGCTTTCACTTGTCATATTAGTTCAAAAAAAGTGAAAACCTTAAATCATTTATTTGTTGCCAAATATGGGCACTGTTAGAGTTTTATTTTTTAGGAGGAAAATGAACTATTAAGTACATAATAACATACTAATGGCACATTTATCTAAAATAAAATAGGATCTATCAATGTCCCTGTATATAATTTTATGGAAGGATTATATTTTCAATTCATAACTTAGTCAATTAAACTTAATCATGAATGGTTTATTGGGTATTTTTGACAAAATTGACATCTGTCTTTCTACAAATTCAACACTTGTCCATCCTATTTAATGCTCTATATTGCCCTTGACAAAAATACCCTTTACAAACTCAGACGTCTAAAATAACAACTGAGCCCTAAATACAATCCCCTAATATTCCCCTAAATCTGTAATCATACATTTAAATGTAAAAACTAAATTCATTCCGTGTTGGTTCAAATTCGTCAGCCCCATGATGATGAACATCATGAATCAGACCCTATGAAGAAGCAAATTCGTTCAAACGACGAAGAAGAATTAGTCCCAAATGATGAATCGGACCTAAGGAAGAAGCATACCACGACAAGAATTAGCACTTTGCGAAGAAAATTCATCAACAAAAAGACGAAACATGAGTAAGAAAGGGGGAAATCTTTTTGTATTGAGTCACG
This sequence comes from Panax quinquefolius, assembly GCA_020205615.1. Taxonomy (NCBI): domain Eukaryota; kingdom Viridiplantae; phylum Streptophyta; class Magnoliopsida; order Apiales; family Araliaceae; genus Panax; species Panax quinquefolius. The sequence goes on from CM035161.1 coordinate 118,779,052, forward strand.
GATTTTGTTGAAGGGTTGTTGTTCGGATTTAGTTGGAGGCATGTAATTTATGTTTCCAATCCTTTCAATTTTAATTTCCCCTAATGTTTCCGTAATTGAGCACTTCATTTTTCTGTAATTAATTTTGTTATTTGCACAGTTGTTATTATTGGGATTTTTAAAAATTGTGGATGGATAACTTCAGTGGTTTTTTCTTATAAGTTATCATGCTTAGGATGCTAGGTGCTTTAAGTGGCATCATATTTTTTTCTATGTAATGCAGACATGGTTTTGTAAATGAATTTGGCTAATGCTTTTGGACACTGTAATTGATGTTGTTTGGTTTGCTTTCTAGATCACTCCAGTTTTGAGTGGTAGCTGTCGAATGCAAGGGCCAATTAATGAAATAGACCACGACGATCAATTGAATAAGGTGAGATTACAGGGTAATCAATTGTTGTTCTTATTGCTATTTTAGCTTACTATTAGTATTGATCTGAAGTTTAATTTTAAAATTAATTGTCCACTCATGAATCTTAGATGACAGAGTACACCATAGCAAGAAATTCCTTTTATTCAATTGAATCAATTTTAGAACCAATCAAGTGTATTTCAAATCAGTTTTAGTTCTGAGCCCATGTGTTTATCCAATAAATGGTTGTCAAACAAGAATTTCATAAAACTAAATCATTGGATTTACTTCTTAATATATGTTCCTCCTCTTTATCATTTCTATTTGCAAATGTAATATTCTTTTACTTGATTCTAATTTATAGATTAATAGCATAAAACTTCTTATTTTGACAATGGATACATAAACAAAGTGAATGCAGATTAAACCAATGTTATTTGCACTATTTTAATTCTTTTTACTTTAATGATTTGCTTATTTAGCCGCATTATTAATTGCACTATTGTATATTTGTCTTGCAAACATAGGACATATTATGTATATGTATTGCAAGATACATGTTTGTGTTTATGCCAAAAATGGGTTCATACCTTTTAAGTGGTTTATTGATAAAAAATTGTTCATTTTGAGGGGCCATATGTAGGGTTCAGTGTTACATATGGTTGTTTCAGTTATATTTAGGGTCATATGGGGCATCTTTTTCATGGGTAAATTTTTTTTATGTAAGAAAATTGTGAACATATAGGATTCCTTTCTGTTTTGTCATCAAACTTTATCTTATACAATTTCCTCTCACGTAATTCTGATTTAATGCTTAAATTTTGGGGCAACTGAATTCAGAATTGGAATAATGCCAATAGGAAATAATGATGTGTTGTTTTGTAAATATATGCTTAAAATTGATTCTTGCTGAATGTTATCTATTGCAGAATGTCATCAAAAGTATGTATAAAGGTACAAAATAAGCAATCTTAATACTTTGAAGCCCTCTAGAAAAATTATTGATCTGTTTATCTTTTAATGGTCACAATGCTATATACAGTTGCTGCATTATTTCCTCAGGAGTGGCTATTTATGTATTGTGACACATTAAAGCTAAAAATTCATATTATATTTCTTTGCAATTAATATATTTACATTCATATGGATCACATGCTTGAGTTTTGGATAATCTTTTTTTATCTATTAAGACATTGTAACTTCATGATCTCAAAATAAATCAATCCTCACATTTGCCTGATTTAGTAATTGATTTTGTTGATATATGATTGCATAAAATTTTCCTCTATCAATTTAACAGAAGAAGTTATAGTAAGTGCTCTTGGAAAGATGATAATGTCGGTGTGGCTTTTCTTGCTGTTGGTGATCATTTCTAGCTATACAACAAGCTTTACATCAATCCTTACAGTCCAGCAGCTTCCATTATTTATTAATGGGATAGACTGCTTAATCGCAAGTAGGTTCATTTGCATTTTCATACATGTTTCTCTGCGTTTGTATAAATATGAGATCATGAAATTGGATTGATATTGCTGATATAAATAGGTAGTAAATAAAACTTCAATTTGTGAGAAAATGGGTAAAAAATTCTAATTTGTATAATTAATTGACATTCAAGCTTCAGTTGATAAATAGATTAGGTCCTTGAGTCCCACTTTAACAGTCAGCCTTGGAATAAATATCACAAAATAAATTTTATACATGGCAGGGCATCTCATCAGATTAATGATTTTTGACATATGTCCTTCTACAATACATGGCACAATATATTGACATATGTCCTTCTACAAATTCAACACATGTCCTTCTAATTTAATACTCCTAATTGACCTTGACAAAAATATCCTTAATAACAACTAAGGTTGTAAACAATACCCTAATTTCCCTAAATCTGTAATCATACATTCAACTGTAGAAAATAAATTCATTCCCCTTCACAAACCATGGCACAAATTCACGAAATGAATATATACTAAATCACAGTACATGGCACAATATATTGACATATGTCCTACAAACTCAACACCTGTCCATCCAATTTTATACTCTTAATTGACCTTGACAAAAATACCCTTAATAACAACTACGGTTGTAAACAATACCCTAATTCCCCTAAATCTATAATCATACATTCAACTGTAGAAAATAAATTCATTCCCCTTCATACACCGTTTCTCTAAGATACTATATGGTAACACTCCCTATCATATACCATTTTTGTAAGATATTATTGTGTTTTCCTATTTTCTATCTTTTTTGTTCCGTGAGCTTCATACTCAAATCCGTAAATAATGTTTGGTTTCTCTTTGTACAGATGTGAAGGAGCTCATTTCTGATAGGAAAATGTTTGATGATTGTTAGTTATAATTAAAGATTTTCAAGTAAGTTTTCCTTTTGAAATTCATCTATTTTGATTACTGCTGTTATTCGGGTTATTTTGTGTTTTGTTTTTGGCGGCAATCTTTTGCTTATTGATGAAATCAAGCAGTGGTAGATATTTCATGTTTTGATCCGATGAAGTAATCAGTTAGTTATTGAAATATGGTAATATGGAATATTTTCAGCTAGACTTGAGATACAGTAGATGCCTTTGTTATCTAAATTTTTAATTATCCTTTGTAATTTAAATAAACTGTTTTGATATTATCCTTAGTAATTTTGATATTATCCTTAATTTATTGATTATAATCCCCTAAGTCACTACTATAAATCTAAACAGCTTTTAGATTTATATCAACTATTTTGATATTATCATTTGTAATTTAATTATGATATTATCATTTGGTTTTAATATATTGATGCTAAATCTCTGAATGTACCTTCTATTGGTTTTAATAGAGGGTCATCCTTTGCTTTTAATATATTGATGCTAAATCTCTAAATGTACCTTCTATTGATTTTATGTGTTTGCAAGTTGTAAGAGTTGAGCACTGTGAACGAGTTCATGTGATTACGACTGCTAAAAGAATCTAAATTGCTAATCGTCGGATCTGTGTTTTTTCTTGGGGATAAACCAACAACCTCTTATTGTTGGTGATAACCATAAACCGCAGGTATGTTCTTTGCTTTTTATGTTGGTCCATGAAGTTAAGTATTTATATGTTTTGTAGCAGTTATTTATAGCATGAATTGGATTTAGTATGGGTTGGTTAGTGAAACACTTCCAGTCCATGGACCTCTAATGATTTGATGCAGCAGCTATTTCTTATGTCTTTTCAAGGGTTTGCATGATATATTAGGCAGTTTAGAATATTAGTATTTTCACATAAATACTATTTATTAAGTTAATGGTATTATTTTATGACCAACTAACTCACTCTTAAAATACAAGAACAGGCAAAATGTAATCACAAGTCCATGTTTCAAGCAGTTTTTTGTCTAAATTGTTATAGGATAGAGGTTTATGCGTGTCAACAGGGTTTCACACAGCACATCATGATTTTATTTCTTAACTAAAACTTTATTGATGTATGGTTTTTTGTGAGTTAGCAACAATTTTATTTGTGCTCCATAAAATATAATATATAAAAGTACACATTGAGTAAAAAGAGTATAAGATCGCAATAAAACCTTATTTTATGCTTTTACTATATTTAGAAAATGTATATTCAAGATTCACCTCCCCAATTACTATAAACCAATTTAACTAGCATGATTTCTAATCATTTCCAATTTGCTGAGTAAAATCTAAAAGAACCTGTTTTTTCATTCTAATTAGGAAGGTTGGAAGATTCTGCCAAAATGTATGGCGAGGTTTTCATGAATGGGACAAAGTCTCGCCTACCATACGGGTCCTATGTAAGTTCTAAACATGCCACATGTTTGTTGTCATCATATGAATATCTATTTATGTTGTTTTTTTTATGTGATTTCCATTTGGGCTTTTCCATGTTAGTCGGTGTAGATTTTTCCTGAAGCAATGTTTGGCCAGGAAATTCCAACCCTTGAAGTTGGAATTGATTGCCAAATTTTAACTAAATTTTAATTCTAGGGAATTGTATTTGTATGGAACTGTGTGTTCCTATAATGAAATTAATATGTTTCCAATTTTTACCTAATAAAATAATATCGTATGTGTCCCAATCAATTGAGTTGTTTTCTAACATCATAATGCAGTCATGTGTACCAAGGATTCCTTACATAGTGTTTCATTTCCACAAAATTATCGCCAAACAGTTAGGGATTGAGCCTCTCCAGACATTGGATTAATCTTGTGCAGACCTAGCAAATTAGTTGCATGACCAACCCCTCGCATCTCATAATTCTGGTTCTGTGGAGACTTTGAATTTATGAGGCATCCCTATGTAACATAGAAAGAAAGTACTACAAATTTTTGCTTAAAAAAAATAAATTGAGGAAAGAAAACAATAACAATTGCTCTTAATACTCTTGATACTAAATCTGTGTAGGAATTATTAAATACCTAAAAAATATCCCTGATAATAAATATACTAACAAAATAATAACTGTGGGTTACTACTACCTCCCATGTCAAGCAAACATTGATATATGAAAATGCCCTAAACTATTAACCATAAAATGTTTGAATAAAACAGAGGTATCATACAAATCTATGCATAACTAATCTATATATTACTCTAATAGGAATCTAATAATTAGAGGACTTGATTAATTAAAGGCCCACCACGCAAGTAGGTTTGGATACAAGGAAAGACCAAATCTTTGATATTCCCTCTTCTTTAAGTTTGCTTCTTTTTTTTTCCGAGGTTTTAATATATTGCAGCATCCAAAAGAAGTTGTGGTATATTCAAAAAATTCTTTTCACTGTTAACTTATGGGCTATTATTATTATTATTATTATTATTATTATTTTAAGATTGATAAGTCGCGTTTTACTTATTTTAATTTCTGGATGGAAGATTGTGCTCGACACCCCAAATCTTTGATATTCCCTCTTCTTTAAGTTTGCTTCTTTTTTTTTTCGAGGTTTTAATATATTGCAGCATCCAAAAGAAGTTGTGGTATATTCAAAAAATTCTTTTCACTGTTAACTTATGGGCTATTATTATTATTATTATTTTAGGATTGATAAGTCGCATTTTACTTATTTTAATTTCTGGATGGAAGATTGTGCTCGACACCCAACGCTTGGTCTTCACAGTGGGGATGCAGTTTGTTGATTTAATGGTTATTAGAGTGTTATTTTGTGGATTACAAAATTGACATTGTATTCTCTTGAAACTTCACAGGGATTTGTTGAAAGAAAACCCACACTTATTGGATCCCTAATCGCGCGCTGAAGTTCCTTTACTACTCAAAGACCGCTTGACTTCCGGCTTCTTTTAGTGAGTTCAATTATTTAGTGAATTTGCATCCTAATACAGTTATTAGGTAATGGCTAATATATCTAATCCTAATTGTTGGAATATACGTTCTTTTTTTTACCCTAAGGTTTTCATGTACCTTCCTTTCAATTGATGGTTCACTCATGTTTTTGGTTTAAATTCCAAGGTTTAGACGCTATGTTTGTTTGCAAGTAATATTGGGGTTTGGACTATTTACTCCTATAATGTGTTTAATACTAAGTAAGAGGAACTTGCAATTGGCACATGAAAATGATGAAATTGAGCTCGATATTTAGAAATGCACTGGACACAGACTCTTTGGGAGCTCGATAGATTCGTGACAAATTTGAAGAAGTTGGTGAGCAAAACAAAAAGACAAGCTCTTATGGGGAATAATTCAGCAGCTCCCACGGCCACAACCGACACTTATGAGGTATTGTTAATCGCTTATTCTTCAAATTGGCTACATTTATAGGTACTAGATTGTTTGCTAATTATGATTTTGGAATTGCTACGCATGCTCCAGTTAATGACAGAAATGATGGGGCAAAGAAAATTAAGAAAGGAGATGGGGATGAGGATGTTGACATTGGTGATGAGATGCCAGAGAGTACCTTCCCACCTGTTGAAATTGAGAAAGATGATGGTGGGCATGGTCGTGATAATGGGACTAAGAATGGTATCATCAGTATTACTTTGAGCAATTTGAGGGTGTGTTAGTGACAGTGATTGGTGCTTTAAAGGCGATGGCTATGATTTTTTTTCCTGAATTCAGTTGTGTTTTCTTTTTATTCTCAAATGAAAAATATTTGTATGATTTTAAGTGAGGTGGTGGTTATCTTTGAGTGTTATTTTTATATTTTTTATGGATACAAAAATTGATTAAAATCTCATATGAATATGATATCGGGCTTGTGTAGTTTATTATATTTTTCAGCTTTTTTTACTCTATTTGTGTTAATGTTTGACAAGGCTTAGCAATTACTGGCGACGTCCATTGGACAAAATCCACATTAGTACATCACGATGGTTATGTAGATTTCAATTGACTTAAGATATTTGCCTACCACAATTCGGTATCTTTGTAAACATTAGTATGTTCAATCAATCCAACCAAGTACTTGATCTCAAAAGATCCCCATTTCCCGCACCTATTGACTTCATGATCTCCATTGATTTGAACTGGAAAGTTCGGCAAAAGCTGCATAAAAACAAGAAAATTAACTTGAATATAAATAAAAATAAAAAAATATAATAAAAAAATTTCAAATTTATTCTTAGCGGCCCCATAAGATAATATAAAACAATGAGTATTTATATTTTTTTTATAGTAATAGACCTTATTAAATGACATATTTATCCTTGGTTTATATACTTATTTCATTATTTAAAAAAAAGTGTACCTTAGTCACCTTTTTAAAAACGGAGGGAGTCATTTAATAATTAAATATTACAAATAGGCATGGGGAGTTGAAAGTGACCTAACAACATTGAAGAACACACTGTCCACAATCAAAGCAGTTCTTTTGGACGCAGAGAAGCGGCAAACGAATAATCATAAGGTGAGAGATTGGTTAGAAAAACTTAAGGATGTCCTTTATGACATTGATGATGTCCTAGATGATTTTCATGCTGAAGCTTTGTGATGGAAATTTGAAGTTCGTGGGAAGATGTTAAACCACGTCAGTAATTTATTTTCCCTCTCAACCCCTGTTATATATCGCCTTAAGATGGGACATAAGATTAAAGATACTAGGCACAGACTAGATGAGATTACAATGGATAAGAGAAACTTTCACTTTACTGAGATTTGTGTTCAAGTTGAGATCACTTGCTTTGCCACTAGCCTAAAAACAATAGTCACATACTTAGAGTGTAATGCATAGAGCAGTAAACTCTCATCACTACCCCCTACAATGTATATTTATTTATTTTTCTGTGTAAAATTTGGTTATCGCACAACAATCTACCATCTTTTTCTTATATTTTAATTTATTAATTGTATGTACACATTTATTATTAAAAAATTGAATAATCCCGCCGCAACGGGTTTGTATCTAGTTATATATACTAAATTACAGTACAAAACACCATTGTATGACATGTGTCTTTTTCACATTGTAACACATGTCCTATATATTTAATGTGCACCCTACACTAATTAAATTATATTAAAACATGATATTATACCATTTATAATTATATTACAACATAATATTATACAGATTTAAAACATTTAAAACAATTATATCCTAAAATCACTACTTTTCTAATATTATATCATCCTAATTATACCATACATTATATCATACGTGTATGGTATAATATTATAATACGCGTATATTACAAACATAATATTATCTGCTTTTAAAATATTTAAAATAATATTAAAATAACAATTATATCAATCATAACTTACTATGTTAATTTTATAATCCCTAAATCACTTCAAATCTAAATTGTTTTGATAATATTATCATTATTAAATTAATTATTATCTCCTAAAATCACTACTTTTTAATCCCAAATTAATATTTTGAATTTATAATCCACTATAAAGCACTACAAATCTAAACCGATCTCAGTAATGTCAACAGATTGAGATATTATCCTTTCTAATTTATTTACTATCTCCTAAAATCACTATTTTTTAATCCCAAAATAATATTTTAATTTTATAATCCCTAAATCACTACAAATCTAAATTGTTCTCGATAATCTTAATCGTTCTAATATTATCATTATTAAATTAATTATTATCTCCTAAAATTACTACTTTTTAATCCCAAATTAATATTTTGAATTTATAATCCACTAAATCACAACAAATCTAAACCGCTTTGGTAATTTCAAACTGCTTTTGATATTATCCTTTTAATTTAATTATTATATCCTAAAATTACTATTTTTAAATTCCAAATTAATATTTTGATTTTATAATTACTTAAATAACTACAAATATAAATTATTTTGATAATGTTAAATGTTCTAATATTATCATTACTAAATTAATTATTATCTCCTAAAATCACTACTTTTTAATCCCAAATTAATATTTTGAATTTATAATCCACTAAATCCACTAAATCTATTATCTATACTAAATTACAAAGACAAAAACACCATTATTATGACATGTGTCTTTTTCACATTGTAACACATGTCCTATATAATTAATAATGCACCCTACACTAATTAAATTATATTACAACATGATATTATACCATTTATAATTATATTACAACATAATATTATAAAGTTTAAAACATTTAAAACAATTATATCCTAAAATCACTACTTTTCTAATATTATATCATTCCTAATTATACCATACATTATATCATATGTGTATGGTATAATATTATAATACGCTGTATATTAAAACATAATATTATACCATTTATAATTATATTATAACATAATATAATATAGTTTAAAACATTTAAAATAATATTAAAATAACAAATAATATCAATCATAACTTACTATGTTAATTTTAAAATCCCTAAATCACTTCAAATCTAATATGTTTTGATAATATTATCATTACTAAATTAATTATTATCTCCTAAAATCACTACTTTTTAATCCCAAATTAATATTTTGAATTTATAATCCACTAAATCACTACAAATCTAAACTGTTTTGGTAATGTCAAGCAGATTCGATATTATCCTTTCTAATTTAATTACTATCTCCTAAAATCACTATTTTTTAATCCTAAATTAATATTTTGATTTTATAATCCCTAAATCACTACTAAATCTAAATTTTCTAATAATATTAACTGTTCTAATATTATCATTATTAAATTAATTACTATCTCCTAAAATCACTACTTTTCAATCCCAAATCAATATTTTGAATTTATAATCCACTAAATCACAACAAATCTAAACTGTTTTGGTAATTTCAACTGCGTTTTGATATTATCCTTTTGATTTAATTATTATATCCTAAAATTACTATTTTTTAATCCCAAATTAATATTTTGATTTTATAATTCCTTAAATCACTACAAATCTAAATTATTTTGATAATGTTAAATGTTATAATATTATCATTACTAAATTAATTATTATCTCCTAAAATCACTACTTTTTAATCCCAAATTAATATTTTGAATTTATAATCCACTAAATCTATTATATCTATTATATATACTAAATCACGAAGATATGGCACAATAAATTGACATATGTCGTTTCTATAAAATTGACACATGTCCATCCTAATTAATTCTTCTTATTCCTTGACAAAAATACCCTTAACAATTACTTTGATATATATCTTGTGCATTTTATTTTATGGATATTATCAACAACCACGTTATTTTAGGATCCATTAATTAGATAACTCTCTAGCAACAAACCAGATTGGAACAATTTAAACACGATAGGCTAACTTGCTTTTTATGAAAAATTAGTTTTAATTATTTGAAAAGAAAATTTCCTTTAATATTAGACTTTTATTTATTTTACCTACTTTTCATAGTTCCATGCAATTAAAATTATTTCCATATTCATTTTAAAACTTCAATCTATTAGCTTCCAAAAATTCTTCCAATTATTTGAACCACGCTAATTGATTCTAAAGATATGCAAATTTATTTGCTTAACCAATTATGGAAAACTCAATCAATTTAAAATTCATGTGAATATTTATTTTATCTTTAAAATAATAATTTTTAGTAATCGATATTTTTAAAGTAGTTCAAGAAATCAACTATTATATTATCAAATTAATTTACATGAATTGAAATTGTAATTTTCACTAATTGATTAGTAAAAGAATCTAAACTGGGTTTTTTTTATGGGATATTGGAAGTATAATTAATTTTGTCATGAAACTTGAAATTAGTTTAATTATTTTATTAAAATGGAATGAACAATTTACGTGAGTTCATATGAGGTTGTGCTGATGTGGTAAGATTTTGAATGGAATCTATCTATTATTTATTATCTATTATCTGTTATCTACATAGCACCATTGAATGACAAGTGTTTTTCCCACATTGTAATATTATGTTCTATATAATTAATGTGCATCCCACACTAATTTAATTATATTACAACATAATATTATACCATTTATAATTATATTACAACATAATATTATATTATTTAAAACATTTAAAACAATTATATCCTAAAATTACTACTTTTCTAATATTATACATTATTCATAATTATACCATACATTATATCATACATGTGTATGGTATAATATTGTAAAACACGATATAACAAAATAACTACTTATCTAAACCGTGCGGATATTATCATTACTAATTTAATTATATTACAAAGATAATATTATACCTATCGCAAATATTTATAAGATTGCAACGACTGTTAAAAGGATCATTTAAGTGCTAATTTTTGTTTGTGTGAATATATTGCACATTCAATAAATATAACTGGATTGAAGACCTAAACTGAAAGAAGCTTAAATGTGATAATCCTGGTACCTATGGTTCAATGGTAATGTGACAATGAATTTGGTGTCTGCAGTTCTTGGCAGAGTTAAATTTTTATTGGCATGCTTCTTGCATTATTTCAGGTGCATCATGGATTTTATTCTGCTTAGCACAACAAAATTTTACGCCCTACAATTCTAAATACTGTTGAAAGTGCAAAGGAGTTATATGAAGACCTTCAGATTATGGGATAGTGCATTCAATGGGAGGGGATATAGCTTCATTTTATGGACTATATCCCACGGTGTTTATATTTATGGCTTCTTCATTTATTGCATTCTATTATATGGATTGTGGCTTTGCACGATTTATTAAGTACTAGCATCCGGTAAATCATTTTCATCATCATTAATATATTTTTTTTTGTATTATGGTAATACTGTGAGTGCCTATAAAATTGTTAAAAATTGATAAAAAAACTAATGAGGTATGTATTCGTTCTTTAACTATAATATTGTGTTATGTATGACACGGTGCTATACTGCTATATTTTTGGACATGGTGTTTGTTTGACATGAAGATCCAATATAATTATTAATTCTCATGCTTTTCAGTTTTCGCATGTAACATGTGTTTTCCCTTCATGTCTGAGGACCGAAACTGAGACATTCTTTCGTTGTTTTCCCTTTCGTTTGGATGTTAGAATTTTGGTGCAAGTAATTAGCGTATACGAGATATGGACTCTTCAAAATGCATCAAGTACATGTGTTAGATATTTGAGGCTTGGTGTAATGTGTAATAGACTTTAAATATACCACTAGCAATCATATCAATATAACAATTCGATGGCATTGTGCATGACACTTTATAAATATTTGTTAGTGCTTTAGAATGAAAGAGTTACCCATTTTTAACCATATTGGTTGCATTATAAATATTTTTTATCAAGACATTATTATATATATATACACACACACACACACACACAACTGTTATGTAATGTTCTGGGGTTTAGTGATCAGATTAATTATATACTTGGATATGTATTTGCACATAAAATTTTTATGCAACACTATATAACATATGCTATTAAAATTTGATAATCACACAACAATCTACCATCTTCTTATTATATTTTAATTTATTAATTGCATGTATAAATTTATTATTTACAAAATGATTAATCCTGGCCAAAAAAGCGGGTTCATATCAGTATATATATACTAAATTACAATACGTAACACCATTGTATGACATGTGTCTTTTCCACATTTTAACACATATCCTATATAATTAATGTGCACCCACACTAATTTAATTATATTACAACATAATAAATAATATTATACCATTTAGAATTATATTACAACATAATATTATATGATTTAAAACATTTAAAACAATTATATCCTAAAATCATTAGTTTTCTAATATTATACCATTAATAATTATACCATACATTATATCATACATGTATGGTATAATATTATAATACACGTATATTACAACATAATATTATACCATTTATAATTATATTACAACATAATATTATACGGTTTAAAATATTTAAAATAATATTAAAATAATAAATAATATCAATCATAACTTCATCGTGTTAATTTTATAATCTCCTAAATCACTACAAATCTAAAACTGCTCGATAATATTATCATTACTAAATTAATTATTATCTCCTAAAATCACTACTTTTTAATCCCAAATTAGTATTTTGAATTTAAAATCAACTAAATCACTACAAATCTAAACTATTTTGGTAATGTCAACAGCCTACGATATTATCCTTTCTAATTTAATTATTATCTCTTAAAATTACTATTTTTAATCCCAAATTAATATTTTGATTTTATAATCCCTAAATCACTACAAATCTAAATTTTTCTCGATAATGTTAATCGTTCTAATATTATCATTATTAAATTAATTATTATCTCCTAAAATCAAGTATTTTTTTTAATCCCAAATTAATATTTTGAATTTATAATCCAAAGAAATCACAACAAATATAAACTATTTTAGTAATTTACATTAGAGTTTATGCCCAGAGGCCAATTATTTAATATAATTGATTAACATTTTGATATTATATTTGATTGAATAAATGAATAATTTTATTATGATTTTATTTATTTGCGTTATATAAATATTAACATAATAAAATTCCTTAGAATAGTGATACAAATTATATAGTTTCAAGTATGTGACTTGAACATGAGATTATATAATTACAATTAGTATCATTGCTCTTAAATGTCCCTAGTTGAGTGTCATTGTTGATGGGACAACAATGATGCATTGAGACTAGTATGTGTATTGACTGATGACCAAATCTCATTGGTCATAAATATATGAGATATTAAGTCAATGCATTGGTACATGTTAGAGAACGATGTACTGGACAGACCCACCATGAGAATTCTACGTAGAACAGTATGCAAAGTGTCATTAGCGATTCTCATAGTGACAATGATGTAATGGTCCACCGACCTGAAATCACTATATTACTACACGAGAATTTATGTACTTTGATATCATCAAATGTCACCTTTAATAGGGTGGACTATAAAGATAATTATTGGGTACATCATGAATCGTGTGAGGAATATGAGTGATCTAGATGGAATTTAACCTCCCATATATTAGGGTGATATCCATAAGTTTCTTGATTGAGTAGGACTATGAAATGCATGACCATGCTCAAATAGTGATTTGTTTCATATAGTCTACTCATTGATCAAGAAAACACAGATTAATTTATGAAGAGTATGACACATTCCATGACTCGAGTTTAATCTAGGATATTAAGGTTAAAAAGATTAAATTACATTGAAACATTGGTCACGTAAAAGGTTGCGCCAGATCGAATCATCGATCTTATTATTACTTGGGTAGCGGTGATGCATTACTAGATGCAATTTCACCGCTTATAATTTTATAATATGATTTTAAAATTATTGCCAATGTAATAATAACCTATAGGTCACACACATAGAATGTTATTATAAGGGAATTAATTTAAATTGTAAGGATTTAAATATATCAATATGGTTGATAGTATTTAAATCACGAATTTAAATTAAGAGGATGATTTGTATATATATATATATATATATATATATATATAAATTCGGATTTTATTTTAATTAGATTAGGGTTTTGATTAATTCTAATTTATTGCAATATATATGATATATCAGCGTTTTAGGGAAGTTAATCATAACCAAAAACCCTAGCCGCTCTTAGAGAGAGAGACTAGAGAAAAATTTCGAAAATCCTAATCCTTGGTGGCTAGTACCGCAGCTCTCTTCACTACGGATCGTGCGACAATTCGCGGGGCGTTTGTGTGGATACCGTAGAGGCACGGTTCTGATTTGATTGCGTAAGGGATTCGAAGCCGTTTCAGAACTCTTTCATAATCGGTATAATATCTAAACCACTGAATTAATTTTTGTTTCGCATGAATCTTGTTTTTGGGTTTCAGAAATTGCTTTGATTATTTTTATTTCCGCTGCGTTTTTGTGCCGAAATCCCTACAATTTCAACTGTTATGATATTATCCTTTTTAATTTAATAATTATATCCTAAAATTAATATTTTTTTAATCCCAAATTAATATTTTGATTTTATAATTCCTTAAATCACTATAAATCTAAATTATTTTGATAATGTTAAATGTTCTAATATTATCATTACTAAATTAATTATTATCTCCTAAATTAATCCCAAATTAATATTTTGAATTTATAATCCACTAAATCAAAATTACAGTACATAACACCATTGTATGACATGTGTCTTTTCCACATTTTAACACATGTCCTATATAATTAATGTGCACCCCACACTAATTTAATTATATTACAACATAATATTATACCATTTATAATTATATTACAACATAATATTATATAGTTTAAAATATTTAAAACAATTATATCCTAAAATCACTACTTTTTAATATTATACCATTCATAATTATACCGTACATTATATCATACATGTATGGTATAATATTATAATACATGTTTATTACAACATAATATTATAATATTATGCCATTTATAATTATATTACAACATAATATTATACAGCTTTAAAACATTTAAAATAATATTAAAATAACAAATAATATTAATCATAAATTTCTATGTTAATTTTATAATCCTCTAAATCACTACAAATCTAAACTGTTCTCATAATATTATCATTACTAAATTAATTATTATCTCCTAAAATCATTACTTTTTTAATCCCAAATTAATATATTGAATTTATAAACCACTAAATCACTACAAATCTATACTGTTTTTGGTAATGTCAACATTGATTCGATATTATCCTTTCTAATTTAATTATTATCTCCTAAAATCACTATTTTTAATCCCAAATTAATATTTTGAATTTATAATCCACTAAATCTCTACAAATCTATCTTTGTTTTGGTAATGTCAACAGATTCGATATTATTCTTTCTAATTTAATTATTATCTCCTAAAATCACTATTTTTTAATCCCAAATTAATATTTTGATTTAATAATCCCTAAATCACTACAAATCTAAATTTTTCGATAATGTTATCTGTTCTAATATTATCATTATTAAATTAATTATTATCTCCTAAAATCAAGTACTTTTTTTAATCCCAAATTAATATTTTGAATTTATAATCCGCTAAATCACAACAAATCTAAACTGCTTTTGGTAATTTCAATCATGTTATGGTATTATTCTTTTTAATTTAATTATTATATCCTAAAATTACTATTTTTAATCCTAAATTAATATTTTGATTTTATAATCCCTTAAATCACTACAAATCTAAATTATTCGATAATGTTAAATGTTCTAATATTATCATTACTAAATTAATTATTATCTCCTAAAATCACTACTTTTTAATTCCAAATTAATATTTTGAATTTATAATCCACTAAATCACTACAAAGCTAAACTGCTTTTGGTAATGTCAACTGCTCGATATTATCCTTTTAATTTAATTATTATCTCCTAAAATCATTATTTTTAATCCCAAATTAATATTTTGAATTTATAATCTCCTAAATCACTACAAATCTAAACTGCATTTTGGTAATGTTAATCGTTACATAATTACTTTGGTTTTTGAATTTTATAATATTATACCATGCATATATATATATATATATATATATATATATATATATATATATATATATATATTCCAATACTACTAACCGTGACAACCCAATAAATCCATTTTTAGAATTTTACAAGATTATATACCATTTATAATCTTATATCATACATTATCATACATATATATAATCTCGCACTAATATGTTTATTTTATAAACCCTAAAATCCACTACTTTTCTAAATCGTTACTAATTTAATTATGTTAAAACATAATTATTATATCCTAAAATCACTAATTTTCTAATATTATACCATTCATAATTATACCATACATTATATCATACATGTATGGTATAATATATATAATATACGATATAACAAAATCACTACCTATCTAAACGTGCAGAGATATTATCATTACTAATTTAATTATATTACAACATAATATTATACAATTTAAAACATTTAAAACAAAATTAAAATAACAAATAATATAAATCATAAGTTACTATGTTGATTTTATAATTCATTAAATCACTACTTTTTCAATATAAACAGCTTTTTATATCATCGTAACATAATTATTATCTTCTAAAATCACTACTTTTTAATCCCACATTAATATTTTGAGTTTATAATCCCTAAATCACTACACACCTAAATTGTTCCAATAATGTTATTGTTCTAATATTATCATTACTAAATTAATTATTATATCTTAAAATCACTACTTTTTTAATCCTAAATTAATATTTTAAATTTATAATCCCCTTAATCACTACAAATCTAAACTATTTTGGTAATGTAAACTGTTCTAATATTATACTTTCTAATTTAATTATTATCTCCTAAAATCACAATTTTATGATAGTATCATTACTCTCCGTTATTTAACCTAATTTTCTTATCAAATATCCGATCAATCCCCTTGCAACAATTGTTTATAGTACATATCCTAATTTATTGGAAAAATTTGACGATGGCTTTTATTTCCAATACCAAGCCATCCTTGGTTCTACACTTGATGCTGTAAATAAGGTGAACGAAAATGTGATGTCTTTTTGGCCAGGTGAATTACCATATCTAAGCTATCCTATTTAAGGTTGATGAAAACTCTAACAGCTATGAAGGCGTTTACACCCCATAATTTTTTAATAACATTACATCTTCTAGAATGCCAAACCACAAGATAACGTTAAAGATTGGGGTTCCTGTAATGTTGCTCTGAAATATAGATCAGTGTTCTGGTTTGTGAAATGGCATGAGATTAATAGTAGCTCAATTGGGAAAACATGTGATAGAAGAAAAAGTAACTTCAATCGGCAATTTTGGACACAAAGCTTTTATACCTCGCTTGGTTTTAACATCGTCAAACATTAGATTACTTTTTAAATTCCAATAAAGACAATTTCCTTTGGTTGTTTGCTTTTCCATGACAATTAATAAGATCCCAGGGCAATCTCTCTCACATGTTGGACTGTATTTTTCACGTCCAGTTTTTAGCCATGACCAATTGTATGTAGCAGTATCAAGAGTTACAAGCAAGAGTTGATTAAAAATACTAATTTGTTACAAAGATGAAAAACCATACAATACTACAAAGAATGTAGTTTTCCAAAAAGTTTTTCACAATTTAATGTAGAAAGGTTTGACTGTTTGTGGCTATTATCTTTTTGCTGCTCATTATTAGTGTAAACCCTGACTATTTTATTATTATATCTCTGAAATTTTTATTATAATCTATTTTAATCTTTTTTAGGTAAATCTATGATATGCATTTACAAAGCTATCTCTATCGAGCCAAATTCCAGTTGCAAAGACAAAAATAAATCGGTAAACTCTCAACACTACCCCATACAAAATTGTTTAGTTTTTATTATACCTTCAACTTTTGAACTATCAACTAGAAATTTTGTTAATACATATACTGAGTAGAGTTTATGTATATTCATTTTTTTTCTGTATATATATATATATATATATATATATATATATATATATATATATTCATGTATAACCATTGAAAAACTTTTAAATAATAGTATAGTATGCTTATCTTTTACTTTTTGGATGACAGTATTTGAAATTCTATGTAAGTCCATTTTGTATGTGTTTTACTCTAATTCTTTTCGTTTTTATTTAATATAGGAGCTAAATTCCTTTATGTTCTGTTAGTTTTCAATCCGACAAATACATGAATTTTTAGCTAAGTGTGAGACTTTTTTTTTTATCTCGGATAATACTATTTCCTATCGAAGAGTTGTGGAAAGATAATTATTTATTTGGTTGATAGTTTATGTAATGTTGAAATCTACTATTAAGTATGTCTAAATTCTTATATCTTACTATTGCTCAGATTCCTGTCGCAAATATTTATAAGATTGCAACGACTGTTAAAAAGATCATTTAAGTGCTAATTTTTGTTTGTGTGGATATATTGCACATTCAATAAACATAACTAGATTGAAGACCTAAACTGGAAGAAGCTTAATTGTGATAATCCTGGTACCTATGGTTCAATGGTAATGTGACAATGAATTTGGTGTATGCAGTTCTTGGCAGAGTTAAATTTTTGTTGTCATGTTTCTTGCATTATTTCAGGTGCATCATGGATTTAATTTTGCTTAGCACAACAAAACTTTGCGCCCTGCAATTCTAAATACTGTTGAAAGTGAAAATGAGTTATATGGAGACCTTCAGATTATGATGACAGTGCATTCATTGGGAGTGGCTATGACTTCATTATATCCCACAGTGTTTATATATATTTATGGCTTCTTCATTTATTGCATTCTATTATCTAGATTGTGGCTTTGCATGATTTGTTAAGTACTAGCATCCGGTAAATCATTTTCATCATCATTTTTTTGGCAATATTGTAATACTGTGAGTGCCTATACAATTGTCAAAAATTGATAAAAAACTAATAAGGCAATGTATTCGTTCTTTAACTATAACATTGTGTTATGTATGGCACGGTGCTGTATTGCTATATTTTTTGAACATGGTGTTTGTTTGACATGAAAATCCAACATAATTATTAATTCTCGTGCTTTTCAGTTTCCGCATGTAACATGTGCTTTCCCTTTATGTCTGAGGACCGAAATTGGGACATTCTTTCGATGTTTTCCCTTTCGTTTGGATGTTAGAATTTTGGTGCAAGTAAGCGTATACGAGACATGGATTCTTCAAAATGCATCAAGTACATGTGTCAGATATTTGAGGCTTGGTGAGGTTTGTTTAACGTGTAACAGACTTCAAATATACAACTAGCAATCATATCAATATAACAACTCGATGACATTATGCATTACACTTTCTAAATATTTGTTAGTGCTTTAGAATGAAAGAGGTACCCATTTTTAACCCTATTGGTTACATTATAAATATTTTTATCAAGAATATATATATATATATATATATATATATATATATATATATATACACATACATACACACACACACACACATATAACTATTATATAATGTCCTGGGGTTTAGTGATCAGATTAATTATCTACTTGGATATGTATTTGCACACAAATTTTTTATCCAACACTATATAACATATGCTACCAAAATTTGATAATCGCACAACAATTTACCATCTTCTTATTATATTTTAATTTATTAATTGCATGTATAAATTTATTATTAACAAAATGAATAATTCCGTCGTAACGTGCGGGTTTGTATCTAGTACCCATTAATTTGACAGAACTGTGTGGTATACGTGGTACGATAAGATAAAACACTTTTCGATATAATTTTTTTTAGAAAAGTGTTTTTATATTAGATATGGAAAATGTTTCTGAAAATATCTTGAAAATTAAGGAGACATTGATGCAATATGTGTTATGGTATAATTCAAATGACAATTAAGACTGTAATAAAAGTTTTGTCCATAATTAAATTTGTGACGCCCCCAAAATAGGTCCAATCCATCCAATCTATTCTGAGTCGCCCACTACAAGAAAACTGGCTAATTCCAATGGAGTTTTCCGTCGGATATAATCCTCTTCCGTCGAACATTGACTATTTCCGACGAAAAAGTCCGTCCGAAATTCGGTCGTAAATAATCACGTCAGAAATAAGATCCGTCGAGAATTCTGTCGGATATAACTTATCTTCGACGAACTTATCTCCGACGGGGTTTCATCGAACATAACTTAGTTTCGACAGAATATGTAGGACGAAACTTTCCGTCGGATTAAAAAAGTCCTATGTCTGACGGACTAATTCTCTCGGAATTATCTTATTTCCGACAGAAAATTAAAATAGCCCAAAAATTATAAAACATGACTGCTTATTAAGGTCGACGGAATTTTCGTCGGGAATAGGATGTTTACGACGGATGTATTCCATCGAAGATGGAGTATTTACGACTGAAATTAGAATATTCTGGTAATTATTAAAAATTGTTTTTTTGTTATCTCTGAGGGAATTTCCGTCGCAACTACCTTATTCCGTCGGAATTAACTAATTTTTTTTTAATACAGCTTTTAAAAGTTCAGTTTCCAGGTGTTTAAACCCATTAATGTACCTGTAACCTGTCACAACCCAATACACAGTATTATAAACCTGTATCTCACATTCAAATATGCAACGTAGCACTAAAACGTAATCTTTAACTCATTATCATTCACATTCACATTCAAATATCCACCAAAACGTATTATAAGCTAACCAATTACAAATATAAGCTAATGTTCCATAAATGTTAAACAATATAATTTACAATAGTTGTATAGACGCAATTAGACAATACAATATATACAAAAGTTCTACAATATCATGAATATATACAAATGAACTATAAACTAGTAAAAGGATCATCATCAAGTAGGAGGTGAACAGCGGTCTTTGCGCTCGTGTATGGAAATCACCTCGTGTTCTCCGCCATCATCGCCAACCTCGCCGCTTATCGCCACCACCTGTTGATAGAATCAAAATATAAATCATTAGTCAGTATATATATATATATATATATATATATATATATGTGAGAATTAACAAACTAGCCTTAATTGAAAAATATAAACAATAAGAATACCTGAGTAGGTGGGGGCGGACAAAAAGCCTCCTCCAAGAGGGTAATCACCATCTCGAGCATCTCGGCGCTCCAAGCGTCGAACTACTCCCGAGGTAATCCCGTACTCTCTGCAGAGGCTCCTGCTATAATATCCTGAGCAATCTGGTGATGACGAGATCTGGAAGGCAACTGCTGACGTCGAAAGACCGGATCGGTATGGAACCTATCCGACACGGCCCGTATCAGCCGCTGGAAGATATCGTCATCGAAGCCTTACCGTATGAGATGGTCGACACATGTTCCTTGACGTGGTATTTGGTTGGAGCCTATAAAGAGATACAAATTTGATTACTAATAATAATTTATATAATGTGATAAATTCGGATAATTTCGTGAAACATAAAAAAATATTACCTCCAGGAAGTGTATATGCGGGTATCCTCGGCAGACCCAACACTCGATATCTGCTGGTACTGCTACTAGGGGGATCCTGAGACGCGACCCATAGTCTCAACTCCTCATCCCGATCTAATATAATATCGGGAAGAGGGTGATGTAATCTAACTACTCGAGTAACCCTCCTAATAGTCTCTAGCTAAACTACTCGCGCTCGTCATGAAGCTTTTGAAATCGGTCCTATAATGTATTCCGTATACGTATGTTAATTATATCATTTTATTTACGATTGAATATTATTAAAAGCTAAATAGTAAGATGAGTTTTACCCGTATAGCTAAAGCTTCTTGAGACAAAGCACGCTCGTTCTTAGGCGTGTGGGCTCGATCCCAAAACTCTAGCATGGTAGGATCTCGGCCCAAGGTTCTCCCCAATGCCTAATACAAACATTCATAAAATAGGTCTTAAGTATTTGGGTGAGAACTTGACACATAAATAACTAAATACAACGCACTTACCATCTTCGCCTCCTCGAACGATTGAGAACCAGTGGTGTGTACTATCCGGAGCTGACCACGGTTCTTCTTTTCACTCTTTCGGACTTTTTTCTTGAAGTCATCAGCCTCTCAGTGAGCACACATAGTCGCCCAGGCTAAATCGGAGACTATGCGGGGCTGATGATCTCTGATGGTGGTCCCAGGCTGGTCCACAACCCGCCTGAAGCCGCCATCCCGCATCTCATCTGACCATCTAGAGTAATTCGCAGTGACGTGATGCTCAATCACAGCATCGCCAGCTGACTGAGAGATGCTCGGGTCAAATCGATAATAAACCTATAACTAAAGATTATTTAAAATTAAGAACATTTGATTTCGTCATCCCAATACAACTATGTGGTGATAATATGCTTAACTTACGTGGAACTCCTACAAGAGACGGCCTCGCATAAAATGGCATCGCATCACAGATATCGGTGAACTGCATGCACCCTCTGGAGATGCGTCAAACAAATCGCATGTAGGGGTGTGCTTAGCCACCGGGTCTAGTATACTATAGAAAAAGTATAACAATATGTGTTATGTGAATTGTGTTTTGCAATAACTGATAGAAATTGTAGGAATATATTAACACTTATTACTGGGAAACGATATCCATCCCAGATCGTAAGGCACCGCCGTGGAAGCCCAAGGATACCGAGGTTCGTCCCCAAGTGTCGTCGATGAGGTGCATCAGTAGTAATCAGATTTAATATAGTACTTCAATAATCATTGTAATTAATGCGACTTGAGATATATTTAAATCCTAGTTAAGATAACTTACTCGGCGCTGAAGAAGAGCCTCCATCGTGGCTACTAGTCTCAAAGAGATCAATCGCCACCACCACCTCGGCGACCTCCACCACTATGTTCAGCCATGAATATCCTACTTCAATAACAAAATTGGTAGATTACGAATATGTAAGGTTTAACAATATGTGGTAAGGACTAATATGAAAGCTCATTTTCAATTACACACGTCATCAAACCCATCGTAATCAACGCAGTATATCATTCTCGGATTCGGTATCTTCCTCATCCTCGATTTGAGATCGGCCATCGTCATCGTTATCATCCTCAACGACTACATAATCATTCATGTGTACGGTGGCCTCGACATCCTCATCGTTAGGTACGTCAATGACATCAGTACTCACCACATCTTCAGCATGGAACACTAAGGCCAATGGGTTGCTTACATCTTCTTGCAACGCCTCATCCATACCAAACATGTTATCAACATTAAATGAGCGTGTTTTAGTAGTGACTACTGTGTACCAGGGGCTTCGAGTATTTACGACATTAGGAGCGTAATACACTTGAGTCACTTGACTTGCTAACACGTACACGTCATCAAAATTTAACACCGACTTGATATCCACGATTGTGATTCTATTAAGATCAACTTTAACCCCCTTTTCAGTATCAAACCAGCTACACTTAAATGTAACTACCTTTTTGCCGCCGTGATGATTGAGCACAACTACATCCTGTAAATGACCATAGTAATTGGACTCAGAATCTTGATAACAGCTTCCTAACACCACAGCCCCAGAATTGACTGATGTGAGTTCATGCAAGTCATCGACTCTAAATCTATACCCATTCACGATGCAACCAGGAAAAGAACTAACAATTTTTTAAGGTCCTTGGATGACATCTAAAGTGGTTTAATGACATCTAATAGTGGTCTTTGTCGCTTAAGTAAGTCAGAGTCTCAGGGCCAAATGGTTTAGCCGGATATGTGAATACAGCTAACTCATCATCAGCATGAGTCATTGGACCAACAACCTCATTCCTTTCTAAACGGTTGTGCTTCGTTGAGACAACATCGTCAAAATACAATGAGCAGAAGTTGACAATCTCTTCCTCTGTATATCGTTCATAAATAGAACCCTCTACACGAGCTTGTTCTTGACCTTTTGTTTTAATCGGCGCATATACCTACGATAAATAATATGCAGACTTAGTGAAGTATTATTAATATGGGCAGGATAGAGCAATTATAGTAGTTTATATATTACCTCTCAAAAGGATACATCCACCGATATTGCACCGGTCCTCCAAGTTTGAGTTCATACAACAGATGAATAGGCAGATGTTCCATCGAGTCAAAAAATCCTGGAGGGAAGATCATTTCAAGCTTGCACATGGTAAGCACAATATTCTTCTCCATCTGCTCGACATCACTGTGCTTAATTATAGTTTAGAAAATATCTCGAAAGAAATTTGTGATTCGATCAATGCATCCGAACTTTTTCGGGTAACATCTCACGAAATGCAATTGGAATCAACTTCTGCATGAATACATGACAATCGTGACTCTTGAATCCAGAAATTTTCAATTGCTCAACATTACAACAACGTGTTATGTTCGACGCATATCCATCTGGGAGCTTCAACCCACTAACCCACTTACAGATGTCTTCAACTTGTTGCTTAGTAAGACTAAATGGAGCTTTAGGTTTCGTAGTGTTAGGGCGAAGCCACAATTCTGTCCTAATGTTCAATGCCTCCAAATCTTTTTGAGCATTGTCATTGTCTTTAGTTTTACCACTTGCATCTAACACGGTGTAAAACAAGTTCTCGAAAACATTCTTTTCGGTATACATGACATCTATACAATGACGAACTGAAAGTGTGCCCCAATACGGCAACTCAAACCATATAGACAAGTGTGTCCAATTATGAGTCTTCCCGTACCCGGCTGCTCTCAATTTACTGTGTTCCTTCCCCGAAAAAGGAAAATCAAGTTGATTCAACCACTCCAAGACCTCATTGCCCAACAGCCGACCAATAACCCCCTTCTTCTCTATCTTT
The DNA here is from genome assembly GCA_020205615.1 of Panax quinquefolius. Classification (NCBI taxonomy): domain Eukaryota; kingdom Viridiplantae; phylum Streptophyta; class Magnoliopsida; order Apiales; family Araliaceae; genus Panax; species Panax quinquefolius. The sequence continues at coordinate 118,804,086 of CM035161.1, forward strand.
CTGTTGAACTGTGTAGACATCTTTCTGTAATTGTGATCAAGAGGCAAGAATCTATGAGCAGTTCCAAAGAAACTATATTTTCGCCCATGCTGCAACTGGTTGCTTTGCACCTCCCCCATACACACTGGACAGGACAACTTCCCGTGAGTTGACCAACCACTAACCATCCCAAGAGCCGAAAAGTCAGTGATAGTCCATAACAGGGCTGCCTTCATCACAAAATTCTCACATATCGATTTATCATACCTTTGAACCCCTGTCTCCCACAACATCTTTAGTTCATCCACTAACGGTCAAAGGTACACATTAAGATCTTTTGTAGGACTTTTATCCCCCGGAATGAGTAAAGTCAAAAATAAATATGGATCCCTCATGCACATTGCCGGTGGAAGATTATAAGCGACCATAATGACTGGCCAAACTGAGTACGGCAGGCTAAAATTATTAAAAGGGCAAAAGCCATCACTAGCCATGCCAAGCTTAACATTCCTAACTTCTTTCGCAAACTCAGGATAATTTACATCAAATCTCTTCCATTCATCTCCATCCGCTGGGTGAGTCAGCTGACCAGGCACGATATCCATTGTTTGATGCCAACTCATATGTTAAGCTGTATGAGACGACATGAATAGCGGCTGAAGTCTCGGCGCAAGTGGAAAGTACCTTAAGATTTTCTTGGAAACATGTTTCTCCTTCCCCCCACGTTTTGTAACCTTGTAGCGCGATAAGTCGCATATATCACATCATCGTCCTTATCTCCATCCTCCCATAGTATAACATGCAATCCTACTCACAAGCATCAATTTTCCGATATTTATATTTAACCCTTGACCATCTTCTTCACTTCGTAATAATTCGCAGGGAAGAGTATGATCCTTGGGTAAAGCATCCAATTATAGCGAGCAAATCGTTGAAACCTCTCTCACTACAGTCGTGCTCATTCTTGAAGTGTAAGAGCTTCATCACTGCTGTAAAGCTTGGTGTTCATATCATTTCTCGGATATAACGCGACCCCAGATTCAGATAGCAACTTGTAAAAGGCAAGAAGCAGCTGTATCATTTGGCACTTGCTTCAAGACCGCCAAGAAGGTTCATATTCAGCCCAATCAATAGTAGTAGGGCTATAAGCATCAACCAACATCTCAACTGGATCATAGTTTTTGACGTATGAATCCCGTGGAATTGGTTGTTCCACAATATTTTCAATCACTTCCGATTCCCCGTGATGAGTCAATATGAAGTACCCATCTACAAATCCACGAGAAAATAAGTCGAATTTAATCTCGCCGACTTTCTTCAAAAATCGATTTTTACACTTCACACACGGGCATCGATCTTCCGGTCTTGGATCATCATGTATGTTCTAGTGCTTTGTTCAAGAAATCTAAAACCCTAACACGATAAGTCGAGACTAATCCCTCCCATCACTTGGGTATCCTACTAAGTACATCCAACTCCTATTTGGTGACATTTTTAACTACATAGAAGTACGCATTAAGTTAATTTGGATATTCATGCGTGAATTAGATTTACCTAGTATCTCTACAGGACAGGGTTAAGGCTTCTATCCCGTTATTGGATGTGTCTCGTCACTAGTGCAAACAAGTTAAATACGTTTCATGAGTTTCAAGAAAATTTCGGCAGCACCTCCTCATGGTCTCCAAGCACACGAAATAGACTAAGATAACTTAATCTAAGTATGCACTCGAAGAACATATAGAGATAACAGTCGATTAATCCTCAAAATAACAAAAAATGTACCGTTTCGTATTGTCACCGGCCTAAGTGAGAGACATAACTGAAAGTAATATGCACACAAGCCAATCATGTTTGATGATAAAGCATATACTTTGTAACAATCTTATTCATTTATTAATAAAAAGTATTAATTTATTAAAGGTTTTTAATTATCTACATGATGCTGTTTTATAATATGTGATAAACCCATAGTTTTAAGCAATGCTTTTAGAATAATGATGATGATCATTCTAATGAGATCTAAATTCTTAGAAAGCTTAAAACTAAAATAGTTCCCAATCATTGGATTACTAAATTGGGGATTAGTGAATCCGGATAGATTGGTACATCGTTGCTTGCTCATTGGATGAGGATGATTGATCTCATGATCATTTGTGTGGAGACACTAAAGCAAGTATGTAGGTGCTTATTAGAGAATAAGTTCATTTGAGCATTGGCTCGCTAAGGAATACCTAATGGAGTTTTACTTGTATTCATCGATAGGAATTCTGTAGTGATAGTAGTACAAGTAATCCTTGGACTTGAGATCATCATATTATCTTGTGTATGATGAGTTATACTTTGACTTATTCCTTAAGACCCTTAGGGTATATCAAAGGGTATGCTTGGGTATAATAAGTTGTACATGGAGATAATGTATGATCAATAAAGAATCTACCACTTCTAATAAATAAAGAAATGTGTCTATGTGATTCGATAAATGACAACCCGGTAGTCCTGGTGGCGGCGTAATGAAATTAGAAAGGAGTTTCTAATTTGCATTATTTGAGTCATGCATTTAAGAGTCGAAATACATATAATTAAATAAAATAAGACTTTGATGTAATTCCATGTCTTATATTTAATTGGGACATTGTATGGTGGAAGGATTGGATTATCACGGTAACTATTTACTCAAAGGTTCTTTAATGATTAATGTTGAAATCTATATTATCCGGAAAGTCGTTGATCGCTAGGAGGCTTATCCTATTGTAGAATAAATATTATTTATTTAAATAAATTAATTGTTTAATTTATTTATTTAAATAAGATTAGAATTGTTCTAATTGATTTATTCACAATTAGGTTTAATATGGAGAACCTAAAGGGTCACACCACCAAAAGGAAGAATAATTATTTAAGAAGTTAATGGCATAATCGTAATAATATGTTAAGTATATTTAATTTAATCTATGGTGATAGAATAAATTAAATAGCTTAATATTTATTATTTAATATTTTAGAAATATTAAATATAAATTAATAAGAGGAGTCTTATTAATATTATTACAATTATTATTATTTTAATTTCTAAAAGAGTTTAGGAATTAATTTAATATAAGTACTCTCATTTATTCCTAATAGGATTAGGAGGAAAATTAGTTAAAGGAGTTTAATTAATTATCCCTAATAAGATTAGGGAGCTTAATTAATTAAAAAATTTAATTAATTAAATAAATCCCAATTCCTTAATTGTTAAGGTGGGTTGCCCACATCTATAAATAAGAGGAGTCTTATTATGGGTGAGGTGGTTGTTGACTTTAACAACATCACGTAATTCCAATAGTTGGGAGAGTACGCTTTTTCTATAGAGATAAAAAACTAGGGTTTAGCCAAACACCCCATCTTCTTCAATTCTTATTATTCCTTGGTGGATCACCTCTGAGGCCAAACATATGGGTGGCTAACGTTGATCAAAGGAAGGAACCAAACCCGGTGGATTCAAGTGAACGCGAAAAGGATTGGAGGTGAACTTGTACCTGAGGAAGCTCGGATCTTCAAGGGTATGTTTGTTCTTCATATCTTTTCGTTTAATTAATAATTGTGCATAAAGGGTGATCCGGGTATATGGTTTGTAAATTTTTTAAACTCTGATTTATCTCGCTTCCGCTTAATTTTTGCAATTTGATTGCGTTCATGAATATTACAAACCTAACAATAACATCCAATAACAGTCCCAAACTGGGGACTATTTGACATTCACCCCTATTGAGTGTATGTCAAACGGGTTTCTAAGTTTCAAGGTATAGTACATATATAATTGAAAATGCTACTTAGTTTATTGAAAATTGTGGCAAACTACACAAATGCTACTTAGTTTATTGAAAATTATGGCAAACTACACAAATGCTACTTAGTTTATGAGAATTTATGTGGAATCTCTACTTGAGTCGGTAACCGGGAAAAAAAAAGGGTCGTAGTTCCTGTTGTGTCCTATACTCGAATAATAAAGTTAATTCAATTATCAGAACATTCCTCTTTGTTCCATCATAATGATGACAACATCTCGAAGGAGTTCCATTAAGCTATTGAACAAAGTTTCAGCTTAAGCAACCCTCTAGATGAACAAACAATCACTTCTCTGCTAGGAATGAATCATCTCACCATATGGGTCCAATCTATGATATAGACAGCTTCTCACCACTCCGAATTCCTCAAATGGATAGTTCTCATTCAAGAGGTGAGACGTTCTGTGAGAACTACCCATTTGAGGAATTCAGAGTGGTGAGAAGCTGTTTATATCATGGATTGGACCCATATGGGGAGATGATTCATTCCTATGGGAGAAGTGATTGTTCGATCATTTAGAGGGTTGCTTAACCTAGAACTTTGTTCAACAACTTACTGGCACTCCTTCCGGATGTTGCCATCATTATGATGGGAAACGAGGAATGTCTCGCAGAATTCAATTACCTTTATTATTCGAGTATAGACACAATCGTGAACTACTACCCCTTTTTTTTATTATTAGGAGGAACCTATTGAGTACTATTAGCTACTAAATCGCTATGTCGAAACTCAAGATACAAGAAAGAGTACATATATATATGTAGGGAGAGTATTATTGCATTTATATATATAGTTTATTTTGCCAATGATAATAAACTAAGTAAGTGGTACTTAGTTTATGAGAATTGTTATTTGGAATCTATAGAGATGTACTACTGTTCGACATTCACTCCTACTTGTTAAACGGGTTTCCAAGTTTTATATTATAGTACATATATGTATTATATACATATAATACTTAATTATTGAGTTTATTGAAAATTGTGGCAAACTAAGCAAATGCTACTTAGTTTATTTTGCCAATGAAAAACTAAGTAAGTGCTATTAAGTTTCTGAGAATTGTTATTTGGAATATATATGAAGACTACTATTAAATTATTTTATTTTATTTTATAAAATTTAATTATATTTATTATTGTATTTTATTTTATTTTAAATTTAATTTAATTTAAATTATGGTACTTAAATTAAATTTATTTTATTTTATTACATTTTTAAAATTTTTAAATATTTTTTATTAAATTTAATTTATTTATTAAATTAAATCAAATTTGTTTTGTTTTATTCAATTTAATTTAATTAAGTATTTTATTTTATTTTGTATTATATTATATTATCTAATTTTTAAAATTTATTTAAGTTTATTATTATATTTTCTTTTATTTGTTTAATTTTTTAATTAATAAATATTATATTTTCTAATTTTTAAAAATTATATTATAGTATATTATATTATCTTATTTTTAAACTTCACTTGTAAATTTTTATAATTTACAAATTTTATTTAATTAATTATTAAATTTTATATTAAATTAATTAAATAATGCATAAATATATTTGTAGGGCCCACAAAATTTTCAATTGCAGATTTTATGAGATATTAATTTAGAATTCCGTGGGAAATATCAAATATCACATTCTTAATTATACAATCGACATATATATATTATGATCCAAACACTATAATTGTTATGACCCAAACACTGTAATTGCACAAATAAATCAAATTTCAGCAACATGCATTCACTTGCGAAATTGAAGTCAAATAATCCCAATTTAAAAAGCATTTAAAGCATGAACAACTTTCATAAAATCAACAACTCTAACAAAATAAATTTCATAATGAAATGAACCCAATGTCAACAAATTAAAATATAAAACCCAATTTCGATCTGATAAGAACTCCAAAATTATTCTCAAGAATAATACATGAATTAAAGGAGGAGCATTTAGGATTTCTTACCTTGAATTAAAGGAGGAGAAACGAGGAAGAGAAAGGAGGAGCTAGGAGCTACTGTGACGCGTGGCAGTCATTGTGGTGGCAGAGGCTTGAATCTGTGGCGCTGTGATAGGCTGGAATCGGGCACCCACCAGGGAGATGAGAGGAGTGGGGGGTACTTGGGGGACCAAAGGGTGGGTGGGGGACCTGGGAGAGGGGCTGGGGGAATGGGGGGTAGTGTGGGAGGCGGGGAGAGAGTGGGGGTACCAGAGCAGCAGGGGGTAGGAGACTGGGGGCACAGTGGGGGAACGGCAGTGGTGGGGGGAGGGGGACCAGGATCTGGATGGGTGTGGGTGGGGGTACGGGGATGAGAGAGGCTAGGGAATAAGGAGAGTGAGAGAGAATGAGTGAGAGAGAATGAGAGAGAGATCAGATAAATCGAGCGTGTGAAATGAAAAGGCCGAAGGTGAAAAGTTTATATTGTTATTTCCTACAGAATGTCTATCCCTCGAAGATAACCTAAATTCGACGAAATATCCCTCGAAAATAACGTTTATTCGTCAAAATTACTTTTTGTGGTGGCGTGAAATTTGGCGCCAACTGGAGAGTTCTAAGGTCGATTTTAATTTCGCGGAATTATGGTATTTTCGAGGACTTATATCCCACGTATTATTCCCTCGGACATAATCCTATTTCGACCGAATATAATCCGTCGATTATACGTCCGTCGAAATTAGCCGGCTTTCTTGTAGTGGCCAAATACATGGTACAGAAAATAACTACAACTTTATTACTACAATTATCATGCAAAATACAACAACACATATACTATGAGTTTTAATACCAACTGTGACTCATGTCCCAACTATGGACAACACCTCACATTGATACATTACATAAAGGTACAGTCAATAACTGTTTTAGAAATTAAAATATTTGGGAAGTGCTCAAGAAAACCTTCGTACATGGGAGGCCATGCGTCTAGGTTATGATAGATATCATATGTCCATAGAATTATCCTTGGTTGACCCAATAGACCCCAAAGAAAAATGAGAAGATTACTATCATGTTCCTTCCAATGGTGAGTCTTCTCTTGACATATAACTATCTCCACCGTCTGCGATTGAACATTATGTATCAACCAAACTCCAATATCATATAGGTAGTGCTCGTAGATATACTCAGCAAGTGGATGTGCACAACCTTGTCTTATGATAACACGAGGTTGTATGTCATTAGACATCTTGTATGATAGTGGCAAAACACCCTTCCAAATTTGGGTTCACCTCACCCTATTCGGTTCACCAAAATTAAATATCAAATGACGTATAAAATAAGACATACTTATCTAAAGTTCTCAATAAGATTATTTTCATACTATTTAGGGAGAACCTCAACAGCTATAGACCACCGTTCTATTCCCCTATTATCCTCGCTTGACCCGACAACACTCTTATTATCTGAAAGGAATTGTGAAGCAAAAGGGTGAGCACAAATAGCCTAGTAAAGAACATCATGACTAAAGATAATTAAATTATCAATAGCCTTCCTCAGTAATAAATCAGAGATTTAGAACATATGGTAGATGATAAAACTTTTCAACCATAGTTGCAGCGGATTGAGCAATCCATTAGAAGAGTCAAATAGACTATAAAGTCTATTATCTTCTCCACGTTAAAAGTCCACCAACAATATTTTACCCCTATAACATCAATCAACAGTTCCTTTCCACAATCATATGAATAACTCATAATCATGATTGTGATTCTAAATTCCTCTTCGCACCCAGGACGAAGATAATTTTCATTACATGTCTTTACCTGAAACATCAAAGATCATGGTTATACCAAATCACAGTTGCTGTTTATAATTATACTAATAAATTCATCTTTGCACTATGGGCCAAAGATATTCATCAACAGTTCATCTTTGCACTACAGGCCAAAGATATTCAACAACAGGTCATCTTTGCACTACATGCCAAAGATATTCAACAACAAATCATCTTTGCACTACGGGCCAAAGATATTAATATCTCAAAGAAATATATAATCATTTTAGAATTTATATAAACCATAATTATAACCATGTTGATTAATTCACCTTTGCACTTAAGCTAAAGATAATTGTTTATAAATTCAATGGTCATGATCATACCAGTCAATAATTCATCTTTACACTACTGGCCAAAGAGAACCCATAGTCACGATCATACCAATAATCTACCCATCTTTACACTTAAGTCAAAGAGAAATTTCATCACTGAAATTATAAAAATGTTATATGAACAATATAATCAAAACATGGATTTAATTCCAAGAGTAAGATTCATAAATCAACGATTTCATAACACATTAATCCAAATATTATAAATCACTTAATAATCTCATAATCTAATATTATTAATATTACCACAATATTTTAATCATTTCTTAAACTTATAAACAATTTATTTTAATTGTTTACACTTTACTAATTAATGCATTTAATCATCCTAAAATGCCAAACTCATAAGATTTCATCACCAATAACCAAAACCCTCATCAAAAATCTGCATATACCTTATATAGGATTCTCAAGCCATAAAATCCTATTTTCCAATTTTGTTACTTCACATAACATATTTAATTCATTTACTCATAACTAGTCTATTTTCATGAAAAATACCAAATCAAGTACAAACAAATTTTCTCTTCGGGATTTAATGAACATAGTCCCATATTGAACATATATTTTTCTAAATTTTAAAATTCATTTACTATTTTTCATATGGCCAAAATTGCCTTAATATTTAAACATTTATCATAAATTGTACTTTTGTCCAAAAATTCAAAATTTATTGTGGTATCTTGATATTATATAGATGTACTTCCAATAAAAATTTTATCAATTTTGGAGTTAACCACAAGGAGTTATAAGGGTTTACTTTTAAAATAGTCTTTTCCCATAAAATTCATAACTCCTAATCTATACATCCAAAAATCGCCATTTTTGGACACAATCGAGAAAACTCATCAAAATATCATTTCAATTTTTTCCAGAATTTTTGAAGGTCAGAAAAATTACAAAACTGAAGAAACATAATAACCCTTACAATCCCTTACATAATAACGACAATATCCCTTACCTCAAAAGAACAGTACTTCTGATTGGAATGTTAGATATAACGTTGAACGAACTTGCACCGTATAACAACAATCAAAGTATCAAAATACTCACAAAAATACGCTCGATATTATAGAGAGAGAAAACTTTAGTTTCTGGTGTCATTTTCAATTCTAACCTAAGCACCCTATTTATAGAAAAATACTTAGAACACCAAAGCAGAAAATTTAATAAAATATTAATATTTATTTTATTTTTCTACACACACCTTGCCATCTGATTTCAGCAACTAACACATGCAAGTGGGGCCCACCAAAATAAAAAACATGGTTTTATCATTTAATGTAACAAAATCAATTCAGACCCAATGTGACACCCCCAAAATAGGTATACATCACCTATTCTGAGTTGTCAATACATGGTACAGAAACAACTACAACTTTATTATTACAACCGTAAAACTGTGAGTTTGAATACAAATATTATCTTCTAGACAATATCTATACTCAAATAAATCCTCATCACATTTATTGATACATTATTTTACAAAATGGTGAGGACTACTAAACAATTCTTTCTAAAACCTTCATTCCATATTTCGACTGCAGTACTCGCTATATATTCTCGCCTCCGAGAAGAAAAATGGAACAAAAAGGAAAAGGGTGAGCTCAACTAGCCCAAAGAAAGAATATTATGACTAAGATAATATACAACAAATTATGAATTAGTCTTCAACAGGGAAAAATCTAATAGAATACAATAGACAACAAATTTTAAATCAATATTCTATGGAAATAATAATTCATTAGAAGAGTTAAGTAGAGAATGCAAACTACTATCTTCTATGTATGAATTTAAAAGTTCATCGCTCATCTTTTATCCCGTAACATTAATCAATATACATCCGAATCAAATATTCATCTTTGCACTACAGCCAAAGATATTCATCGATTGGTCATATTCATCTAAACACTGCTCATCTTTGCACTACTACCAAAGATATTCTTCAGAAATCATTCATCTTTGTACTACAGCCAAAGATATTCAATAATATCATCATTTAAGACCGAGGATGATGAAAATATTTTTAAAGAAACGAATCCAATTGAAACAAAATGACAAGGATTAAGGATTAAGGATTCGTACTTTTGTTTTATCCATGTTCAAAAATACCTCAAAATAATCATAGTGGTGTAAAATTCAAGAATGATCAAAACATGGATACAATCAAAGCTAGTATCCGTAATAGATATTTTAGATTTAAAAGAAAAATTTCATTTTTAAATTGAATAGTCTTGCCGTATTCGTGAATAAGTCAGATATCGTGAATAAAGGCCAGATACTTGAATAGTAACTCCGACACCAAAAGATAGAAATTCCACAAAAAACATCTTCACGCTTCATGAATAGTACTCGTGAATAGTAATCGTGAATAGTAACTCATGAATAGTAATCGTGAATAAGAACTCATGAATAAGTAACCCATACATGAAAAAGTTCCAAATTTGATAAAAAGTTCCAACCAATATTTCAAAGATAATGATATTGAAGAAATAATATCATTTGAGAAGAAAATAACATCCCTTACCTCGAAAGATCAAGATCTTCTATTTTAAACACCTGGATATAAGCTATGACTTGGACTTGCACCGTATAGCAATACTCAAAGTATACTCAAAATACTCACAAGAATACGCCGATCATATAAAGAGAAAAAACTTCAGCTTCGTGTGATTTTCAATTCTAACCCAAGACCCTATTTATAGGAAATTGCTTAGAACACCAAAGGTAAAATTTAATAAATTAATAATATAATTATATAAATTTCCTACGATGCCTAGAATCTGATTTCAGCCATCAAACACATGCCACCTTCTAGAAAAAGTAAGAAAAAACGTTTTTCTAATTTTAAATATTTTAAACTTCCAAAAATTAATTATTTCGGAGCTTCAGAACTTTAATAATTCATAATAAATAGCCCTTTCATCAGAAAATTCGAATCTCGCGAGTTTTTATAGAAAATTCAATTCTCTACAACTTTGCAGAAGAAAGTGTTTCCAAATTCCAAATAGAAATTGACCGAGAAATTCACAAACGGGCGATTTTACAAAGTTATAATCAAATTTCAACCAATAAATGGGGTCCAACCGACATGTTTAACATGTTTTAAACATTTATTGCAACAAAAATACTCTTCCTCCTCGTATACTCATATATCCCACATTCGTTGTAAAAATATCACCATTATTATATTATTAAAATATAATAATATATTTAAATGAATTATTTTATCGTAAAAAGATAAAATTTCAATTTTCAACAATTGTCACATTGAAATTTTTCTCCATCTATATCCACAAAAATCAATATTTTCCTCATCATATGAATCAATAATTAATTATTCACAAATAATATTATTGTAATCACAATATTGACAACCACGCAGCTCCCTGTGAAAAGGGGCTTTCAATAAGAATTTCTTTTTTCGGGCGCGCAATTAGGTGACCAAACCTCTCCTAGATGTAACTTTCTAGACATTGCAATAATGTTATCTAATAATATTATTCGGATAATATGAATTATTGCTTCGATAATGAAAAAATCTTGTGTAATGACAATTATTGAAACAACAAAGAATATAAAATATCAACGCAAAGAATTATTAACTCAATAAAATATCGAAGCAAGAATTATCGTAACCATTATTGAGTAAAGTGCCTTCTTATGTAAGAATCAATAATTGGTGCAATACTGGTATGCTCTTTGTGTTTTAACCACGGGTATTTTAACAAGATTAATCAGTAATAACTACTGTGAGTTATTTTTAACCCACTTATATTTGTCGTTTTCTTCATCCAATCGCTTTCAGTTATGGGCCCACACACGGCTGCTTTGTTGTCAAGTATTTAATATTCCCGACAGCATTTAATATTCCACGACCAAACTAATATTCCCGACAACAATGAATATTTTATAACCACTTGCTTATTTTGAAGTATTTGCGTATTTTACCCCTAACTATCAACATTAATCAAATCAACCCTTAAAATAATAAATAGAGAAAATTAAATTTCATTAATAATAAGTTGGGGTCTTACACCCAATATTCCGGAACTTCAATAATTCATAATAAATAGCCCTTTTATCAGAAAAATTCAAATCTTATGTCCGTTCGATAGAAAATTTAATTCTCTACAACTTTGCAGAAGAAAGTTTTTCCAAATTTCAAACAAAAATTGACCGAAATCCACATACGGATGATTTTACAGGCTATAATCAAATTTCAGTCAAAAATTGTGTCCACCAACACATAAAACATGTGTTAAATATTTAATGCAACAAAAATACTCTTCCTCCTCATTTATTCATATATCACACATTCATTGTAAAAATATCACCATTATTATATTACTATAATATAATAATATATTTAAATGAAATATTTTATCAGAAAAGATAAAATATCAATTTTCAACAATTATCACATTAAAAATTTTCTCCATCTATATCCATATAAAATGAATATTTTCCTTATCATATAAATCAATAATTAATTATTTACAAATAATATTACAGAATCACAATAATGACAAACAGGTAGTTCCCAGGAAAGATGGGGCTTTCCAATAAGGATTTCTCCTTATACTGGCGCGCAATTAGGTGACCAAACCTCTCCTTAGACAAGACTTTCTAGACATTTCCAATAATGTTGTCTAATAATATTATTCAAATAATATGAATTATTGATCTGATAATGGAAAATACTGTGTAGTGACAATTATTGAAACAACCATAATATAAAATATCAACGTAGCAACTATTAAATCACTAAAATAAAATATTGAACAGTAATTACTGTAACAATAATTGAGTAGTGCCCTCTTACGTAAAAAAATTATCATGCTTCATGAATAGTACTTGTGAATAGTAACTCGTGAATAGTAACTCATGAATAGTAACTCATGAATAGTAACTCATAAATAGTAACTTGTGAATAGTAACTCATGAATAGTAACTCGTGAATAGTAACCCCGACATGAAAAATAAGAATTTCACAAGAAAAATCTTACCAATATTCCGATATAATGATAGTGAAATCAATTTAACCATTTACTGAATAGTAATTATAAGAAAAATTGAATACTTTTTTTTTTATAAAAATTCGGGTCTTACAAAATTATGGTTGTAACGCCCCCAAAACAGGTCCAATCCATCCAACCCATTCTGGGTCGCCACGAAATACATCAACACAATTTCCAAATACAAATCTTCAAATTCTAACTTTTAAACTATCGTACAGAATACGATCACAGTTAAACTATGAGTTTTAATACAAATATATGTAAGTCTCATGGTACCTCGACCGCAACACCTTACAATGACACTTTACATAAAAGTACAGTCAATAACTGTTTTAGAAATTAAAATCTTTGGAAAATGCTCAAGGAAACCTTCGTACATGGGAGGTCATACATCTAAGTTATAATAGATATCATATGACTTGAGAATTATCCTTGGTTGACCTAATAGACCCCAAAGAAAAATGAGAAGATTACTATCATGTTCTTTCCAATGGTGAGTCTTCTCTTGACATATATTTATCTCCATTATCTCCAATTGAGAATTATATTTCAACTAAACTCCGAGATTATATAGGTAGTGCTCATAGATATAATCATCAAGTGCATGTGCACAACCCTATCTTATGATAACACGAAGTCGTCTGTCATTAGACATCTTGTATGATAGTGGCAAAACACCCTTCCAAAGTTGGGTTCACCTCACCCTATTCGGTTCACCAAAATCAACGGTTAAAATGACGTATAAAATATGACACACTTATCTAAAATTCTCAATAAAATTATTTCCATACTATTTTAGGGGAAACCTCAATAGCTATAGACCATCGTTCTATTCCCCTGTTACCCCCGCTCGACCCAGCTACACTCTTTTTACCTGTAAGGAATTGTGAAGCAAAAGGATGAACACAACTAGCCTAGTAAAGAGTATCATGACTAAAGATAATTAAATTATCAATAGCCTTCGTCAGTAATAAATCAGAGATTTAGAACATATGGTAGATGATAAAACTTTTCAACCACAGTAGCAGCGGAACGAGCAATCCATTAGAAGAGTCAAATAGACCATAAAGTCTATTATCTTCTCTACGTTAAAAGTCCACCAAAAATGTTTTATCCCTGTAACATCAATCAACAGTTCTTGTCCACAATCCTGTGAATAACTCATAATCATAATTGTGATTCTAAATTCCTCTTTGCACTCAGGACGAAGATAATTTTCATCACCTATCTATACCTGAAACATCAAAGATCATGGTTATACCAAATCACAGTTCCTGTTCATAATCATGCTAATAAATTCATCTTTGCACTACGGGCCAAAGATATCAATCAACAGTTCTTCTTTGCACTACATGCCAAAGACATATAACTATAAAACCAATAACCAACAATCCACTATGCACTATGGGTCAAAGATGACTTTTAACGCAATAAAAGCATGAGGATCATGACAATGATATAAAGAATCAATCAAATGAGATAAAGGATAAATATTAAACATTTATAATATAATTTATCTAGAGTTCAAGAATATCTAAATTGTCAACATGATCACCAATTGTGGAGTAAAATTCAAGAATAATATTCATGTATCAAAAATTAATTTGGACAGAAAAGAAATAAAATTTTCGGGTGAATAGTATCTCGTGAATAGTTCCTTATGAATAGTATTTCGGGAATAGTACCTCATGAATAGTACCCCGACATGAAAAGTGCCCCAAATACCCAAATGAATAATATTTGAATGAATAGTAACTGGGTGATTAATAGTAACCCATGAATAGTAACTCATGAATAGTACCCTAGCATGAAAAGTGCCCTAAATACCCAAGTGAATAATATTCGAGTGAATAGCAACCCATGAATAGTAACTCGTGAATAGTATTCTGGCATGAAAAGATCAATATCTATCAAGAATGCTCAGAATAATATTTCCATGAAAAGATACTGGATGAAGCGCAAATATCAAGGATATTCTACTAATTTCATGGAATATAGAAGCAATACTTCAACAAAATGAGTGTAGAATTAGGGATACGAAACGAAATAATATTACTTACATACTACAAAGTATGAAAGAAAATATTATTTCATACGAATACTGAACAAAAATAATATCCCATACGAATACGAAAGAAATAATACCCCTTACCTTAGTAGAAGGTTGGATACTGCAACAGTGAAGTAACAAAATACTCTTCTTCTTTCTCTCTATAGCTTCTCTCTCTATAATTGCTCTTGTGAGTCTTAGTGAATTGGTGAGAATGAAAGAAGAATGAGCTTCTATTTATAGAAAAACATAGTTTCGATAATTGCACATTTTGGGGATCGAAATATTACAGTATAATACTTTCATCTTTTCCTTCATTTTTAATTTAGTTCTACAAGTATTATCAAACTTGCACCACCTCCCCTAATAGTAAATCATGTGAATCAATAGTACATACATGTGAACAAATAGTTCTATACATGTGAAAAAAATAGTTACAGTATAGTACATGCATCTATACCTCCCTTTTTAATTTAGTCATGCAAGTATTATCAATCTTGCACCACCTCCCCTAATAGTACATGCATGTGAATCAATAGTACATACATGTGAATAAATAGTTATAAGCATGTGAATTAATAGCAATTAATTTCTCATTTATCCGATTAATTACCCGATTGGTCAATATAACCTCCAGAAATCAACTATTATCGAAATAAATGTCGATTTTCATTAACACTAATAATCCTAACACAATGAAAATATCAATTTCATCTTTAATCAACACGAACTTATTCATCATTAATATTATAACTCACAATATTTAACAAACCAGTCATTCCTGTGAAGAGAGGGGCTCGATAAAGATTTTTCCCTATTGGTACGCAATTAGGTGACCAAACCTCTCATCGACAGAACTTTCTAGACATCGTCAATATTGTAAATAATAATATGAATAATTTTTCATCTCAATTATTGATTTAATAATATAAAATATTATACAGATGATACTGTGATAATAATTGAATCAATAATATGAGAGATATTATGCAACACAATCAGTAGCAATAATTGAGTATAATCGAGTGACTTCTCACGTAAGCATCAATAATTAATACCGCAGTGCTACTATGCAACCATACGACATCGTATTTCTTTTACCACCGGGTAGTTCAACAGTTTAACGGTAAAACTTTCGCCGTTATTTTTATAAAAAGATATTTCTGTCATTTTCTAACTACGACAATACTTTCGTTGTGGGGTCTACTAATGATTGTGTCGTCGTATGAATATTCCCTGTGAAAACGAATATTCCCCGACTAATCGAATATTTTATAACAACTTGCTTACTTTGCAAAAATTTTCACATATCACCCTTAACTTTAACTTTTTATCAATTTAACCATTTACTAAATAGAATAATAATTATAAGAAAATTGAATACTTTCAGTTCATAAAATTTGGGATCTCACAATGGTTGAATTATATAGGGTTAAATACAGTTTATACGTAAAGTATTATCATATTCATGATTAGGCCTTCAAAGAGTTTGGGCTTACACAATTTAGCCCCCAATTTCAAAATCTGGCCAAAATTGGTCAGAATACCTAATTTTCCGACCAGATAAGAATTGTATACGATTTGACTGTATAGAATATGGGCTAATAACATTTATGTTACATCAAGTACCACCAAATTTACAATTTACTACATCAAGTACCTAATTCGTATAAAATTTGTATAAATACTTATTTTGACGTATTAAATCGGTATAAATCCTTATTCATAGTTATTATATGTTGAATTATTAAAATTAAGTATTAACACAAAGATTATTAAATATAATTTTTTTATTTTGAAAATTTTAAAAAAAGACTTAATTACCAAAAAAATCAATAAACTTTTAAACAAAGAAATTATATTTTTAACACGAATAACGTTAAACTTTTAAACAATTGACAAAAGTGCCCAAAATTTAGTTAATTAAATAATACCCTTTTTATATTGAGAGAGCATACAAAAGGAGGAAAAAATTGAAAAAGAAAAAAGAAAAAAAATGACCCATTTGCTTTCTCTCCTCTCTCCCTCTTCTTTAATCATTCAAATTGTTTCGTTCCTTCAAATTTAGAAATTTCAGCGCCTTGAATTCTGTCCAGTAGCTATGATCGACTTAAGCAAAAAATAACCTGAAATTTTATGTTATTTCAAAAATTTTCTGACGAAAAAAGCTTTATTATCGCCATTGAAGGAGGAGTAAAGATGAAATGGTGTGTAAAAAGTGAGTTGCAAAGAGAAAAGGTACATAAGACGACATAGGTAATATATTTTGGATTTGGAAAGCGAGTTTTTTTTTATTTAGTTAAAAGGTTCTTCAAACAAATAGTAGTTAATTAGTTTATCCAACAACATTATTTTCCGTCCGTTTCCCGTTTAATTCTTCAAACAAACAGTGAGTTAATACATATATTATATTTATAAAAACATTAATTTTAAAATTGTATCTATAATTTAACAAATTGTATGCATAAAGTTTTACAACTTAAATCTTGCAAATTATAAATTATAAATTTTAAGTCTTCAATTTTATAAATTATATCACAACTTAAATTTTACAAATTGTATTTACAATTTTTATAATTTTATTTATAAATATTTATAATTTTAAATTGTATTTATAATTTTATACTATATTTCTACCAGATTAGTTAGTTTTTTTTAAAGGGCTAAAACTTATTATATTTATAATTTTTTTTATAATTTTTTTTTTTTTTCTTGGGGTATAACACTACTACAAAACAAAGTAAATAGACAAATTAAAAAAAAAAAACGTTGTGGTTTTGATCGGAAAAGCGTCGTGGTTAAGGGTGTTATCTATTTGACACCCTTACACAACGCTTTTTAAACGCGTTATAGTTAAGACATATACAACGCTTTTTTAGGAAAAAACGTTGTAGATTTGTTTTCAAAAAATTAACGGATGCTTAAAAACGTTGTAGAAGGTATGATTCCACAACGTTTTTTGGTTAAAAATGTTGTTGTTTAGTATATAAGGCAACATTTTTTAAATGTTGTAGATTAAAAAAAAATGTTGTTGTTTAGTATATTAGACAACGTTTTTTAAACGTTGTAGATAAAAAAAGAAAAAGAAAAAAAAGATGTGGTTCACCTATATTACCAATGCACCTGCAATATGCTAATGCCATGATATATAGCCAAAATGTATCAACCATTCAAAATACATCCCAATAATACCATTTGTTTACAGTTTCAAATTACTACATCCACAAAATATATACCAAAATGTATCCATATATGCATCTCAAATTCACTTTTCAATATAAATTACTACTATATTGAATTGTGAATTTGATTACATGCATTCACAAAATAAACCAAACTATCCATAAAATTAAGCTACTACCTAAGCATGTGCAACAAAACCTAGTTCTCCCAAAATACGTACATTCATCTAACATATTCACCGTTAACTCGAGGCTCTACATATAGCTGCTCACGTACGTTGCCCACTCATCCCATACTTCGTCAATTTGTTCTTGTGTGTACGTTAATCCACATGCCTTATCCCACTGAAATAAAAGAACAACAAATTTAGTATTCAACAAAGATACCAAATCACAAGGATACCAAATCTGACCTGCCATACTGATGTATAGGAAATATGAAATATAACACATATTTCTAACTTGCTATACTGATTTACTGATGTGAAATATATGTTAACACCTGCTATACTGCTATATTGATGTGAAATATATGTTAACACCTGCTATACTGCTATACTGCTATATGTTAACACCTGCTATATATTATGTATGTCAAAGAATAATGTCCCAAACAATTAGAGGATAAGTGTTCACCAAATGATGAATGCCATTTGAACTAAACCTCAAGTTGGAAGCCCGCCTCACGCCCGTATGTAGCCTATTCATGATTGGCATCCTAAAATATTTCGATTTTCTATATCCTTGTGAAATTGTTGAAATGTTTCAAAGAACAAGTTCACCTAAGATTCAAAACTCCGTTGGGTTTCTACATTTTTTCGATCAATGAAGACCTTTAACATGCTTAAATATATATCAAGGCTATTAACACTACCAGACATTCGGTATTCAGAATTAAACTCGCATGCCATTTACCTCGAGGCCTCTCCAGGAAATCCAACCAAATTTCCCTTTTCGAAGTGCGCCAAGACACTAAAGCTCGCTTGATGAGTGTCACCATTGAACAAGTGAATTGCAAGCTTCGCAGACAAATCTGCAAATTTTAGGAAAACTATTATAATCAAATCCGGTCATTAGTTGAAATGGATTGAAATTTTGATTGTCTTCCGTCCCACAAATAGGTTTTGTAAGCCCAAGTTATAATTTCATCGCTTGATACATGCATGGTAGGCTTCCATAATCTTTTAAATGTCCGGACTCGTAAAAGCAACCATATGAGAATAAAAAGAATGGGATGCGAGCTACCAAACTAAAACTTACGCTTTACCACGGTGAGAATCGCGTCAAACTTATAGTGTTGGCAAAGAACTTTGTTTCGGAAAGAAAGACGGTTTATACGGGATACATATGAATATAGTGGTATTTAATATAATGGAACTATAAATAGCCATTTTTTAATAAAGTCAAACCATATATTTATACGGTCAACTGGTATTAAATACACAAAACTGTTAGGTTTGTAATATTCATGAACGCAATCAAATTGCACAAAATAAGCGGAAACGTGGAAAAATCAGAGTTTTAAAAATTTTACAAACCATATACCCGAATCATCCTTTATGTGCAATTATTAATTAAACGAAAAGATAAAGAGCAAGAATCATACCCTTGAAGATTCGAGCTTCCTCAGGTACAAGTTCACCTCCAATCTTTTTCGCGTTCAACTTGAATCCACCGGGTTTGGTTCCTTCCTTTGATCAATGTCAGCCACCTAAGTGTTTGACCTCTAGAGGTGATCCACCAAGGAAGAAGAAAGATTCAAGAAGATGAGTGTTTGACAAAACCCTAGTTTTTCTATCTCTCATAGAAAAGGAGTGTACTCTCCAACAATTAGAATCACATCTGTTGTGAAAAAGTCAACAACTCTACACCCATAATAAGACTCTTCTTATTTATAGATGTGGGCAACCCTCCTTAACAATTAAGGAATTGGGTTTTATTTTAATTAATTAAACTCATTTAATTAATTATTCTCCCAATCTTATTAGGAATAATAAAATAAAATCTTTTAATTAATTAGCCTCCTAATCTTATTAGGATATATGAGAGTTCTTTTATTAATTAATTCCCAAATTCCTTTAGGAATTAAATAATAATAATAATAATAATAATAATAATAATAATAATAATAATAATAATAATAAGACTCCTCTTATTAATTTATATTTAATATTTCCAAAATATTAAATAATAAATATTAAGTTATTTAATTTATTCTATTACCATAGATTAAATTAAATATACTTAACTCATTATTACGATTATGTCATTAACTTCTTAAATAATTATTCTTCCTTTTATGGTGTGACCCTTTAGGTTCTCCATATTAAACCGGTTGTGAATAAATCAATTAGAACAATTCTAATCTTATTTAATTATTTATTTAAATAAATAATATTTATTCTACAATAGGGATAAGCCTCCCTAGCGATTAACGACTTTCCAGATATATAGATTTCAACATTAATCATAAAAGAACCTTTGAGTAAATAGTTACCGTACAATTCAATCCTTCCACCATACAATGTCCCAATTAAATATAAGACATGGAATTACTGTCAAGTCTTATTTTATTTAATTATATGTATCTCGACTCTTCAATGCAAAACTCCAAATAATGCAAATTAGAAACTTCTTTCTAATTTCATTCTGCCTTGGCCAAGGACTACTGAGTTGTCATTTATCAAATCACATAGGACATTTCTCTTCATTTACTAGAAGCGGTAGATTCTTTATTGATCATACATTATCTCCATGTACAACTTATTATACCCAAGCATACCCTTTGATATACCCTAAGGGTCTTAAGGAATAAGTCAAAATATAACTCATCATACACAAGATACTATGATGATCTCAAGTCCAAGGATCACTTATACTACTATCACTACAGGAATTCCTATTGACAGGTAAGTAAAACTCCATTAGGTATTCTTTAGCGAGACACGTTCAGTGAACTTATTCTCTAATAAGCACCTACATACTTGCTTTAGTGTCTCCACACAAATGATCATGAGATCAATCATCCTCATCCAATGAGTAAGCAACGCATGTACCAATGTATCCGGATTCACTAATCCCCAATTTAGTAATCCAATGATTGGGAACTATTTTAGTTTTAAGCTTTCTAAGAATTTAGATCTCATTAGAATGATCATCATCATTATTTTAAAATCATTGCTTAAAACTACGGGTTTATCACATATTATAAAACAACATCATGTAGATAATTAAAAGCCTTTAATTAATTAATACTTTTTATTAATAAATGAATAAGATTGTTATAAAGTATATATTTTATCATCAAACATGATTGGCTTGTGTCATATTACTTTTAATCTTCCACTTGAACTAAAGCCAATCGTCATGGTATCTCATACTCTCCTTATCTAAGTGACGATTATCTTGCTGTTGGATAAGCTTCAGTAAATGGATATGTAATGTTGTTCTTGAGAGTCCACTATCTTTATACTGATTTCCCATCTTTCAATGATTCCTCTAATCAAATGAAAGTGCCACAACACACTTGTATTTCAGCAAATACACACATTCAACTCTTTGAATGATCATCTCCTTTTCTTATACTAATTTGTTCAATATGCAAAATTATATTCACGTAAGTCAAGTATACTAAATCCATTAAGTAATATTTCAGTTCTATACAAAACATTATTATTATAAATAGAACAATAATTATTCTTAAATATAATACCAAAGATTTCATTGTCCAACAATAAAATGGAAATAATATTTCCAACGAGAACTGGAATACAATAAAAACTTATTGACTTAATAGATTTTCCCGTAGGCAGTGCTAAACTATAAGTTCATATGGTTAATGCAACAACCTTTGTTTTATTTCCCACACATAGGATTACTTATCTTTGTTTAGCTTTCTACTTCTGCTTGGTTCCTTCATAAATCTATATTTATGAGAACCAAAGTCGGTATCCAATACTAAGTAGAATCTTGACTTAAAGAAAAATTTATTTTAAATAATGAACAAAATTATATTTGTAACCAAAATTTCACTAAGCTTCTTCTGGTTAGCTCTGCAAGATACTTCTCGCAGTTTCTTTTCCAGTGTCCTGGCTTATTGCAGTGGAAGAAAACTAATTTGCTACCGTATCAGTTTTGTTCTTATTATCCATTGTTTTTGCCTTTTTTTTACCTTCTTAGAATCGTTCTTCTTTTAGAAGATCTTTTGGCCCCTACTAGTAAGACTTGATCTTTCTTGGTTGGAAAGTGACTCTCTACATTTTTTCAACATGTTAGCTAATCAGCGAGGCTGATATCTAGCTTGTTCATATGAAAAATTCACAACAATTATGAAAGGAGTCCGGGAGTGAGTGCAAGATCAAATCTTGACTCAACTCTCCATCCATGACAAAACCTATTGTCCTAATTGTTCAATCAAATTGATCATGTTAAGGACTTTTATCTTTACTGTAGTGTAATTGGTCGTTCTAGATCGGAAGAACTCCTTAGATATCTGATATCTATCATTCCTACTTTCCTCACCATCAACTACTTAATGTGCAGGAATATAGTAGGAGCATCCATAGTTTCATACTGACGCTGAAGCTCGTTACTCATGGATGCGAGCATGATGCATTGAGCCAACTGTGCATCATCTTGCCACTTTTTAAAAGTAGCAATCTCTTCCTCAGAGGCATTGTCTGCAACCATTGCAGGGATAGGCGTATTTAAGACATAAGATAGCTTTTCAGCCGTGAGAACTTTTCTTAATTTCCTTAACCAATCAGTTTAATAAGGTCCTGTTAAATAGCATCTACTATGCTTCACAATGATAGTAATTTAGACATTGTAAAATTCTGTAAATGAATTTGTAATTAACAACATTTTAGCATACATTCTTTTATTAATTACCAAAATAAATTAGGTCTTGTTTTAAATTGGCATCTCCCACTATTTTCTTCAAACTATATTACCCTCAATATATATAGTTCGGCAATATCTAATTGAAGATATGCTAATGAAAATAAGGATCTCATTTCAAATGTATATAGCCTTGTGGTGGCACACCAAACTATATATAAATAAATAGGTAGACAACTCTTGTCAATTACATCAACTATGCAACTCCTTGTATTTTGCCTCTTAGATTATTTTGATCAAGTGGTGGCACATCCGAATCAAAATTATCTAAGTTAAGTCCAACCTAGCACTCCATATACTCAAAAAAGTAAAATATTGTCCTTGTGGTGACACAACAAAATAACATTTTTCAATTTTCTTTATAATAATCAAATGTGATAAAATTAAATCTCAAAGAATTAAGATAAGCCTTGTGGTGACACAACAAACTTATAATAATTAATTGATACTCTATTATTTTTATCATGCTAGAAAGAGACGTTCGATATTCCAAATATCTTTGAACGCTTAGGACTTAATATAAAATATTTGAAGGGTTTGTTATTAATTTGTCTCATCTTGTTTAGCACGCATGCACACACACACACATATATATATATATATATATATATATATATATATATAAAATACGTGTCATATTAATTAACATGCAAAGCATGTTTGCATAATATATAATATATATATATATATATATATATATATATATATAATACTAGCATGCATATATAAAATACTATATTCTACTCGGATTAATTATGAACTTTTATTCTAGTTTGGTTTACTAGAGCCACCAAGTGAACCAAAAAGTCAAACCTTAAGGGTGCAAGAATTAATATTTAAGTATAACTATTACATTTAAACCCGGGCTCCATTACAAATGGGTCTTCAAGCGCTCCTTGTTCCTTTGTCTCCAATTCATCAAAATTAATTCTAACTATTCCTATTACAAAACTATTTAAAATAACTATGACGCCCCCAAAATAGGTATACATCACCCATCTTGAGTCGCCAAATACATGGTACAAAATTCAAATATAACTTAATTATACAATGCGTGTAAAATACGACAAAACATATGTCTTTGTGAGTTTTAATACAAATATTGTCATCTAGACAATATCCACACTCAATTGAGTCCTCATTACATTTATTATCACACTATTTAACAGAATAGTGAGGACTACTAATGCTATTATCTGGACCGTCACTCCGTTCTCCGACTAGTCCCTGCCACGTTCTCATTTCTGAAGGAAAAAAGAAAATAAAAAGGTGAGCTTAACTAGCCCAGTAAGAAATATTATGACTAAGATAATACAGAATAAATTATCGTTAGCCTTCAACAGTGTTAAACTGATACAATATAATAAACATCAAGTTTAACTGCAGCGGAACAAGTGATACATTAAAAGAGTCAAGTAGAGAATAAAATCTACTATCTTTTATGATTTAAAAGGTTTTTCATCACTTTTATCACTGGGACTCAGCTTAATAAATAATTCGCATCATCCCTGCACTACGGCCAAGGATATTCATTAGTATCACGACCACAAATTATCCATACACTACGGGCCAAGGATATTCGTGTATTCATCAACGGTCCTGATCATGCCATAAAACAATTCATCTTTGCTCCCTTGGCCGAAGAGAATCCATAGCCATAATCATACCAAAAACTATCCATCAATGCACTACGGGCTAATGAGGACTTTTTCCACATCATTTGTAACATTACAGTCATGATTATACCGAATAATCCTCGGTCATAATCATACCAAGTCCATCTATGCACTATGTGCCACAGATGACTTTCAAAGATAATATAAACATGAGGATGATGACAATGATATAAGAATTCAATAAAACAAGTTCAAGAATTAATTTATCCAGAACTAATAACGTGCAAAATTGTCAACACGATACTTCTTTATAGAGTAAAATTCAAGAATGCTCGTAAGAATATTTCCATGAAAAGATATTGGATGAAGCACAAATATCAAGGATATTCCACTAATTTCATGGAGTATAGAAGTCAAAACTTTAACCAACCGAGTATAATAAAGAATGGAATAACAAAAGAAATCACCAGCATTCGATAGAGCCGCATGCAGAAAAGTTATTCCAATGTAATAATAAATAACGGAATTCAGTCATGCAGAACGCACGGACTTGATATTCTAAATGTAATAATAAATAACGGAACCAGTCGTATCGAAATTCACAATCGATGGGATGTTCCAATGTAATAATAAATAATTAAATTCAGTCATGCGTAAACGCATTGCACAAGATGTTCCAACAGTAATAATAAAGAATGGAATAATGTAAGAAGAATTTCACCATGTATGCAAAGACTTCACGTACAAAGTTATTCCAACATAATGATAAAGAATGGAATAATGTAAGAATTTCACCATGTATGCGAAGATTAGCATGTATAAAGTTATTCCAACATAATGATAAAGAATGGAATAATGAGAAGAATTTCACCAAGTATAGGGTAGATCACAGATATAAAAGTTATTCCAATGAATAAAAAAAATAGAATAATGTAAGTTCTCTTCATGAATACGAAAGAAATAATACCCTTACCTTAGAAACAAATTGGATATAGGAGTAGTGAAGTAGCATAATACTTTTCTTCTTTTCTCCATAGTTTCTCTCTAGAGTTTCAATTGAATTCGTAAGAAATAATGAAGGAATGAGCTTTATTTATAGGAGAATGGACTGAAAAGTAACTAATTCTAACGGTCCAGATTGATTTACTTTTTAAGCGGACGGTCAGTATTGGTTTACTATAAAATATTCTAATAAAATAAAATCTTTTAAATATAATATATTCTATTTATAATCTAATAAAACTAATAACTTTATAAAAGTATTCTATTTTATATAAAAAGATTTTACTATACAAACACTATGTAGGCACTATGCAAACACTATGCATAATAAAATATAATATATTCTATTTATAGTCTAATAAAATGAATAACTTTATAAAAGTATTCTGTTTATAATAAAAAGATTTTACTATACAAAACAATATGCATAATAGAATATAATATATTCTATTTATAGTCTAATAAAACGAATAACTTTATAAAAGTATTACATTTTATATAAAAGCTTTTACATTTTATTACATTAATAATACTAATAAAACAAAACTTCATCATCATTATTATAATTTATACTATTAATCGACAGGTCGTTCCCAGGAAAGAGGGGGCTTTCCAATAAGGATTTCTCTCTATATGCGCGCAATTAGGTGACCAAACCTCTCCTTGGCAGAACTTCTAGACATCGTTAATATTGCAAATAATAATATTAATAACTTCGTCGTCTCAATTATTGATTTAATAATATATAAAATATCGACAATAATTGAATTAATTAACGTGAGATACTATGCAACAATTACTGAAGCAATAATTGAATAAAATTGAGTGACTTCTCACGTAAGCATCAATAATCAATACCATGTGCTACTATGCAACCACGCGTATTCCTGTACTTTTAACACCGAGTGTTTTAACAGTTAACGATAAAACTTCCGCCGTTATTTTCATAAAATATTTTTGTCATTTTCTCAATCCGACAATAATTCTATTGTGGGGTCCATCAATGATTGTGCCGTCGTACGAATATTCCCTGTTAAAACGAATATTCCCCGACCAATCGAATATTATATAACAACTTGTGTACTTTGCAAAATTTATAACTATTACCCACAACTATAACATTATATCAAATGCATTCCATAATATTCAAAAATGATAATTATAGAAAATTCATATTTATTCATAAAAGTTGGGGTCTTACAATCTCCCCTTCTTATGAAATTTCGCCCTCGAAATTAGGTTACGTACCTGGTATGTCGAAGAGGTAAGGATAACTTGATTTCATTTCAGATTCTAACTCCCAGGTCATTTCCTCAACAACGTGGTTCCTCCATAAAACTTTGACTTGAGGTATAACCTTGGAGCGTAGAATATGTTCCTTCTTATCCAAGATTTGAACAGGAACCTCTTCATACGTTAAATCTTCCGCTATTTCGTCCGGTTCTAACTCAATAATGTGGTTCGGGTTTTTCACATATTTACGTAACATGGATATATGAAAAATGTTATGAACACGAGACATACTTGGCGGTAAAGCGAGTCTATAGGCTACAGTCCCTACTAGATCGAGGATTAAAAATGGGCCAATGAATAGAGGATTTAGCTTTCTTCTCTTTTCAAATCTCGTAAATCCTTTCCATGGAGCAACACGTAATAACACATGATCTCTAATATCGAATTTCACGTCCTTTCGATGAAGATCAGCATAACTCTTTTGTCGGTCTTGTGAGGTTTTTATACATTGTCGGATCGTTTGAATCTTTTCCGTAGTCATACGTACCAACTCTGGTCCAAACAATGTTGCTTCACCCACCTCATCCCAGCATACTGGAGAACGACACTTTCTTCTATACAACACCTCGAATGGAGCCATTCCAATGGTTAGAACTTGTCCCAACTTCCCTTGAAGTCAAGGACACAGTCTTAATAAATCTTCAAGAGTTTGAATAGTCCTCTCTGATTGTCCGTCCGTCTGAGGATGATATGTTGAACTAAATCGTAAATTCGTGCCCATAGTTTTTTGTAAACTAACCAAAAATCGTGAAGTGAATCTTGGGTCTCGATAAAAAACTATGGATACTGGCATACCATACAGTCTTAAAATCTCGTTTATGTACATACGAGCAAGACGTTCAAGTGTATAAGTTTCTCGTATTGGTAAGAAATGAGCAGACTTGGTCAATCTATCAACAATGACCCAAATTGCATCTATGCCTTGAGAAACCTTGGGAAGACCAGTAACGAAATTCATGGTAATGTGCTCCCACTTCCATTCTACAATTTCAAGTGATTGCAATGGACCTTTTGGTACTTGATGCTCTGGCTTGACTCGTTGACAAGTTAAACACCTTGAGATAAACAGCGCTATCTCTCTCTTCATATTTCCCCACCAAAATGTATGTCGAAGATCATGATACATTTTGGTACTCCCAAGATGGATTGCAAACGGTGTGTTATGCGCCTCCATCATGATTTTATACTTTAACTCAGGATCGTTAGGAACACAAAGTCTGGAGTTGACTCGAAGTATTCCTTCTTTATCAATTCTTACTTTCGGCATAGCACCTTCTTGTACTTTCTTCCTCATATGCATCAGCTCCAGGTCTGTAGCTTGAGCAGCTTAAACTTTATCGATTAAAATTAGTTCTACTCGTATATTCGCCATCATCACGTGGGTCCCTGGAGTCTTTATCTCTATCTCCATCCTTTGCAAGTCATACAAAATGGGCCTCTACGTTGACAATATCGCACTCGTATCCGCATATGATCTTCTACTCAATGCGTCAGCTACCACGTTTGGTTTTCCAGGATGGTATTGGATGGTATGATCATAATCTTTCAACAGTTGAAGCCAACGTCGTTGTCACAAGTTGAGTTCCTTTTGAGTGAAGAAATATTTGAGGCTTTTATGATCCGTAAAGATCTCCACTTTCTCCCCATACAAGTAATGCCTCTAAATTTTAAGTGCGTTGTTACTAGATCATGAGTAGGATAATTCCTTTCATATTCTTTGAGTTGTCGAGAGGCATAGGCTATGACTTTCCTATGTTGCATGAGAACACATCCTAACCCCTTGCCCGAAGCATCACTGTAGATGACAAATCCCTCTGAGCCAGATGGTATTGTCAGAACAGGTGCTAAAATGAGCCTCCTCTTGAGTTCTTGAAAACTCTTCTGACATTCCTCGTTCCAACCGAATTTTGTATCTTTCCGAGTCAGTTGAGTTTAGGGAGTAACGATTCGAGAAAACCCTTCTACGAATCTCCGATAATAACCAGCTAAGCCGAGAAAGCTACGTACTTCGATCACTAATTTAGGTTGCTCCCAGCTTTGAATAGCTTCAATCTTTGCTGGGTCAACAGATATTCCATGACTTGATACTACGTGCCCAAGGAATGCTACTTCCTCAAGCCAAAACTCGCATTTCTTCAACTTGGCATAAAACTTATATTCACAAAGCTTTTGGAGTATCAAATTTCAAGTGTTGCTTTCATGATCTTCACTCGCTTTTGGAATAAATAAGGATGTCATCAACAAAGACAACCACAAAGTGATCCAAATATTCTTTGAATACTCGGTTCATCATATCCATGAAGGCAGCAGGAGCATTAGTCAATCCAAAAGACATGACTAGGAATTCATAATGCCCGTACCGAGTTCTGAAAGTCGTCTTTGGAATGTCATCGGATCTAATCTTCAATTGGTGATATCCGGAATGAATATCAATCTTTGAAAAGAATTTGGCTCCTTGCAACTGGTCAAAGAAGTCATCAATACGTGGCAATGGGTACCTATTTTTGATGGTGACATGATTCAACTCCCGATAATCAATACAAAGTCGCATACTCCCATCTTTCTTCTTCATGAATAGAACAGAGAGCACCAAGGAGACGATTTAGACAAATGAAACCGATGTCTAACAATTCCTCGCAGTTAGGTCTTTAACTCACGAAGTTCAATAGGGCCATTCAATATGGGGCTTTGGAAATGGGTTTTGTACCTGTGTTCAAGGTCGATACAAAATTCAATTTCACGCCCGGAGGTAGGCCAGAAGTTCTTCGTGGAATACGTCAGAAATTCATTAACAATAGAAATATCATTCAAAATTGACGTATTTTTGTTTAGATCCGTGACATGAGCTAAGAAAGCTTGACATCCATTTTTCAATAAACGAATAGCTTTATGGCTTGAGATGACAATGATTGATTTTAATGGTTTGGTTGCTTGAATTCGCATAATAGGTTGGTTAGGAATATGAAAGCTAACAACCTTACGAAAATAATCAATTTTTTCATGATGAGTAGTTAACCAATCAATCCCTAGAATCACATCAAATGCAAGTATTTTCAAAGAAATAAGATCGACAGGTAATGTGAGGGTACCAATTTGAACCAAACAAGACTTATAAACAGTGGATGTAATGAAGGTTTCTCCCAATGGAGTTTCAACAAATAAGTCAAAGTCCAATTTCTTCGGAATCAAATTTAAACATTGAGCACAAGTAGGAGAAATAAAAGAATGGGTAGAACCAGTATCAAATAAGGTATATACTTCGCTAGAGTTTATGATAAGTTTACCTGTGATAACCTCGTTCGGGTTCCTTGCTTTCTGGGAGGTCACGACAAACGCTCTCCCTTGAACTACCAATTTTGTCTTATTTGTGACGGCCTTTGATGCCTCTATCCCAGCTGGACTTGTCTTCGGTGCACAAAAAAATCAGGCCAGGTGACCTTCTCTTCCACAATTATAACATGCTTTGGATGGCATCGCGTAGTTTGGACTGATGTGTCCCTCCCCTCCACATTTGAAGCATATAATATGTGGTCGTTCTCTTTCCTTAACGACAGGTGCTGATGCTGACGTCTTTCCATCATTGTTGAATCTCCTCTTCTTGAAATGTCCATTCTTATTATTTTGGCAATGATTACCACCGAAGTGGTTACCATTTCTGGCATGTTGATTCCCTCCACGCTTATTGTCACCGCTTCGATGACTGTTATCACTGGTATTATCATTTTGCCGAATGCTCTCTTTTGGTTGGGTTAACTCATTATCGCGCTCCAATAACTGAGCCTTATTAACAACATTTGAATACAAACACATTTTATGAGAGATAAGATATTGACGTATCTCGAGTTTCAAACCTCTTAGAAACATTCGCGTCATTCTCTCCTCATTATCAACCAAATGGGACGCAAACCGGGACAACTCGGCAAACTTGGCTTCGTACTGCGACACGGTCATGTTGTTTTGCTTCAGCTTGATGAACTCTACCTCTTTCATATGACGAATACTTTCGGGAAAGTACTTGTCGTTGAAAAGTTCTTGGAACTTCTCCCAACACATCTTTAGTACGGCAAGTTGAGTACGCTTTACAGATTCCCACCAGTAATCTGTCTCTGCCCGCAACATGAAGGTGGCAAAGGGAACCTTTTGCTCCTCGGAGCATCCCAAGACATCAAATATCTTGCTGATCTACTTTATCCATGTCTCCGCCTTAAGTGGTTTTGGCTCTTCAAAAAACTCCGGTGGTTCCAGTTCCTTGAACTGCGTAGCGGTGACAGTCGAGAGTTTCCAGTGTTTCCACCTGCATTTTGGACAGGAACCGCTCTTGCCTGATGTTGCATGAATTGCATAAAGCCTCTGAATATTCCATCGTTCATCATCTGGTCAGTGTTGTTGTTTGCCTGAGTATTGTCGCCTTCCTAATGCACATTATCCTAATTATTGATCCGTGGAGACTCAACGGTCTCCTGTCCTCCATTGATGTTCTCAACATTCTCGGATGTCATTTTCAAATACTGCCACAAAACAAGGGTTAATTAACATATCACATATTATCCCTATACTTTGACCGACCAATTAAATACCAAATAAACTTAGATAGGTCATACTAAACAAGGAATTTCTGCTCTCCCTCTTAGTTCTTGTCTCACATCTTAGCCAGGGATCATATCCCTAAGCTTTGATTCTAACTGTGACGCCCCCAAAATAGGTATACATCACCCATCTTGAGTCGCCAAATACATGGTACAAAATTCAAATACAATTTAATTATACAACAGTCGTGTAAAATATGACAAATCATATGCTGTGAGTTTAAATACAAATTGTCATCTAGACAATATCCACACTCAATTGAGTCCTCATTACATTTATTATCACACTATTTAACAGAATAGTGAGGACTACTAATGCTATTATCTGGACCGTCACTCCGTTCCCCGACTAGTCCCTGCTACGTTCTCATTTCCTGAAGAGAACAATAA
Source organism: Panax quinquefolius (assembly GCA_020205615.1). Taxonomy (NCBI): domain Eukaryota; kingdom Viridiplantae; phylum Streptophyta; class Magnoliopsida; order Apiales; family Araliaceae; genus Panax; species Panax quinquefolius. Next base: position 118,836,037 of record CM035161.1, read on the forward strand.
AAGTAAAAGGGTGAGCTCAACTAGCCCAGTAAGAAATATTATGACTAAGATAATACAGAATAAATTATCGTTAAACTTCAACAGTGTTAAACTGATACAATATAACAAACATCAAGTTTAACTGCAGCGGAATAAGCAATCCATTAAAAGAGTCAAGTATAGAATAAAATCTACTATCTTTTATGATTTAAAAGGTTTTTCATCACTTTTATCGCTGGGACTCAGCTTAATAAATAATTCACATCATCCCTGCACTACGGCCAAGGATATTCAATAGTATCACAACCACAAAATATCCATGCACTACGGGCCAAGGATATTCGTGTATTTATCAATGGTCATGATCATGCCAACAACTGTCCATTAATGCACTACGGGCCAATGAAGACTTTTGCCACATCATTTGTAACATTACGGTCATGATTATACCGAATAATCCCTGGTCATAATCATACCAAGTCCATCTATGCACTACAGGCCACAGATGACTTTCAACATAATATAAACATGAGGATGATGACAATGATATAAGAATTCAATAAAACAAGTTCAAGAATTAATTTATCCAAGAACTAATAACGTGTAAATTGTCAACATGATACTTCTTTGTAGAGTAAAATTCTAGAATGCTCAGAAGAAAATTTCCATGAAAAGATACTGGATGAAGCGCAAATATCAAGGATATTCCACTAATTTCATGGAGTATAGAAGTCAAAACTTTAACCAACTGAGTATAATAAAGAATGGAATAACAAAAGAAATCACCGTATACGCGATAGATCGCATGACGATAAAGGTTATTCCAATGTAATAATAAATAACGGAACTGTGTCGAAAGTAAATTGCATCGACAGGATGTTCCAACAGAATAATAAATAACGGAACTAGGTCATGCGTAAACGTACATACAGGATTTTCCAACAGAATAATAAAGAATGGAATAACAGAAGAATTTCACACGTATGCAAGATTTTAAAGATGTATGAAAAGTTATTCCAACATAATGATAAAGAATGGAATAACATAAGAATTTCACCAGTATATAGGGGTATCACAGATATAAAAGTTATTCCAATGTAATAAAAAAAATAGAATAACAGAAGTTCTCTTCATGAATACGAAAGAAATAATACCCCTTACCTTAGAACAAACTGGATATAAGAGTAGTGAAGTAGCAGAATACTTTTCTTCTTTCTCTCCATAGTTTCTCTTTAGAGTTTCAGTGAATTCGTAAGAAATAATGAAGGAATGAGCTTCTATTTATAGGAGAATGGACTGAATAGTAACTAATTCCTGAACGGTCCAGATTGATTTACTTTTAAGCAGACGATCCAGATTGGTTTACTATAAAATATTCTAATAAAACAAAATCTTTTAAATATAATATATTCTATTTATAATCTAATAAAAACGAATAACTTTATAAAAGTATTCTATTTTATATAAAAAGATTTTACTATACAAACACTATGCATAATAAAATATAATATATTCTATTTATAGTCTAATAAAATGAATAAATTTATAAAAGTATTCATTTTATATAAAAAGATTTTACTATGCAAAAACACTACGCATAATAGTAATATAATATATTCTATTTATAGTCTAGTAAAACGAATAACTTTATAAAAGTATTCGCTTTTATATAAAAAGCTTTTCTATTTTATTACATTAATAATACTAATAAAACAAAACTTCATCATCATTATTATAATTCACACTATTAATCCACTGTGTCATTCCTGTGAGAGAGGGGCTTTCCAATAAGGATTTCTCCCTATATGCATGCTATTAGGTGACCAAACCTCTCCTTGGCAGAACTTCTAGACATCGTTAATATTGCAAATAATAATATTAATAACTTCGTCGTCTCAATTATTGATTTAATAATAAATAAAATATCGACAATAATTGAATCAATTAACGTGATATACTATGCAACAATTACTGAAGCAATAATTGAACAAAACCGAGTGACTTCTCACGAAGCATCAATAATCAATACCGTAGGTGCTACTATGGAACCACGCCAGTATTCTCGCATTTTTTTAACAACCGAGTGTTTCAACAATTAACGATAAAACTTCCGCCGTTATTTTCATAAAATATTTTTGTCGTTTTCTCAATCCGCAATAATTACATTGTGGGGTCCACCAATGATTATGCCGTCGTCATTTAATATTCCCCACCAATCTAATATTATATAACAACTTCATGCATTTTGCAAAATTTATAACTATTACCCACAACTATAATATTATATCAAATTCATTCCATAATATTTTAAAATAATAATTATAGAAAATTCATCTTTATTCATAAAAGTTGGGGTCTTACAATAACTAGCAACCTTGGTCAGCAGTCAAGGGAAAGTACATAGGAGGGAGTTAGAATTTACATTAAGAAAAAATTAGAGAAGACGAGGTACACAAACCCCATTTAATAAAACCTATACATTCATGCATCCAACTAAAATAAAATCCAATCACATTGGTCAATAGTCTATAATCAATCCCATTTATTATCATACATATCACCATATGCATGAATAATAAACATTCATCTCATGAATAATAAACATTCAATATATATATTGATATCATTTAATGGGCAAGTTTAGTTAGCATAAAATCTAATTTTGAATCAAAATAAACTCCTTTATTTTATTCCAAATTTAAATCAAAATAAACCCTTTTATTTTAATTTATCCAATTTTGAATAAAATAAACTATTTTATTTTAATCAAATACTTTAATCAAAATAAACTCATTTATTTTAATTAATTATGGAATCCAATTCCAAGTAAAAAAAACTCCTTTATTAAAGAAAACATCGATTTCTTTCCTATTCACAAATAAACTCCTTTATTTTGAATAATACAAAATCTTATTTCATATCTAAATAAACTCCTTTATTTAAGGAAATACGGATTTCTTTTTATTCACAAATAAAACTCCTTTATTTTGAATAATATGAAATCTTATTCCATATCTAAATAAACTCATTTATTTAAGGAAACATGGATTTATTTTCCTATTCACAAATAAACTCCTTTATTTTAGGAAACATAGAATCCAATTTCAACTCTAATTAGTTATCATGGAATCCAATTCCAACTCTAATTAGTTAGCATGAAATCCAATTTTAAAATTAAAATAAACTCTTTATTTTAAGATTAAAATAAATTTTTATTTTAAGATTAAAATAATTAAGAATAATATATATATATATATATATATATATATATATATATATATATATGGGTCTGGTTCTTGTAGAGGAGTTCTTACTTTCTTAAAATGCGGACTTTTTTTTTTTTTGTTTTTTTACTTTTTTTAAAAACAACAAAAAAAGTTTAATATTTTATGGAATCGAAATTTTTTCATAATACAAGATGTTTTGGATGTGATTTGGATACGTATAACAAAAATGTATATACAGTTTATGCAGATCGTATATACATTTTTGGTATAGGTATCCAAATCATGCCCAAAACATCAGACATGAAAAATTCGATTCCATAATATTAAACTTTTTTTTTAGTTGTTTTAAAAAAAAACCAAAAAAAAAAGTCCGCATTTTAACAAAGTAAGGGAGCCCTCGCCTGATAGGTTCTCTGTGTGTGTGTGTGTGTATATATATATATATAATATAATCAGGTGATCATGTTTAGCGTTTTCAAAAAAGGAGAAACAGGCTTCGCGAATCACGGAATTTGCGAGGAACAGTTCACGAATTGATATTTTTTTTAATAAATTTTATACAACAAATTATGCCCAATTAAATTGTTCTAAACACATATCAACATATATATCAAATCAAGATAATTAATAATTCGCATAAAGGTTTGGCTCTTATGCCATTGTTAGGTTTGTAATATTCATGAACGTAATCAAATTGCACAAAATAAGCGAAAACGTTGAAAAATATGAGTTTTTAAAATTTTACAAACCATATACCCGAATCATCCTTTATGTGCAATTGTGACACCCCCAAAATAGGTATACATCACCCATTTTGAGTCGCCAAATATATGGTACAAAATTCAAATACAACTTAATAATACAGCTGTCGTGTAAAATACGACAAAACATACACTGAGAGTTTTAATAAGGATATTGTCATCTCCACACTCAAAAGAATCCTCATTACATTTATTATCACACTATTTAATAGAATAGTGAGGACTACTAATACTATCATCTGGAACGTCACTCCATTCCCCGACTAGTTCCGGCTACGTTCTCATTTCCTGAAGAGAACAGTGAAAGAAAGGGTGAGCTTAACTAGCCCAATAAGAAATATTATGACTAAGCTAATGCAGAATAAATTATCGTTAGCCTTCAATAGTGTTAAACTGATAAAATATAACAAACATCAAGTTTAACTGCAGCGGAACAAGCAATCTAGTAAAAGAGTCAAGTAGATAATACAATCTACTATCTTTTATGATTTAAAAGGTTTTTCATCACTTTTATTGCTGAGACTCAGCTTAATAAATAATCCACATCTTCCCTGCACTACGGTTAAGGATATTCATTAGTATCACAACCATAAATTATCCATGCATTACGGGCCAAAGATATTCGTGTATTAATCAATGGTCATGATCATGTCAATAACTGTCCATCAATGCACTACGAGCCAATGAGGACTCTTACCACATCATTTGTAACATTACGGTCATGATTATACCGAATAATCCCTAGTCATAATCATACCAAGTCCATCTATGCACCACAAGTGCCGTGATGACTTTCAACATAATATAAACATGAGGATGATGACAATGATATGAGAATTCAATAAAACAAGTTCTAGAATTAATTTATCCAAGAACTAATAACGTCCAAATTGTTAACATGATACTTCTTTGTAGAGTAAAATTCAAGAATGCTCAGAAGAATATTTCCATGAAAAGATACTTGATGAAGCGCTAAATATCAAGGACATTCCACTAATTTTCATGGAGTATAGAAGTCAAAACTTTAACCAACCGAGTATAATAAAAATGGAATAACAAAAAAAATCACCGTGCATGCGATAGACAAAGATAGACAAAAGTTATTCCAAATGTAATAATAAATAACGGAAATCAGTCACGTGCGTAAACGCACAGACAAGATATTCCAACAGAGAATAATAAATAATGGAACCAGTCATGCGTAAAACGCACGCATGTGATGTTCCAACAGAATAATAAATAACGGAACCAGTCATGCGTAGAATTTACGCATGTGATGTTCCAAATGTAATAATAAAGAATGGAATAATGTAAGAATTTCACCATATATGCGGTAGATTTTGATGTATAAAAAGTTATTCCAACATAATAATAAAGAATGAAATACCAGAAGTTCTCTTCATGAAGACGAAAGAAAGAAATAATAACCCTTACCGTAAAAGAAGAGTATTCCGACTGGTAGGGCGAGGATATTCTTGAAGAAACTTGCACTACGCTCAAAGCTTCTTAAAACTCTAAAGAAATACGCTCAAGATTATAGAAGAATTCTCTGAACTTTTGGTGTGGTTTTCAATTCTAATTAAGCATCCTATATATAGGAGAACGGAAAGGATACTATTTGAGAAAAAAAAATCACGGACGCAACAACGATGCAATTCACAGATGAAATTTTGATAACCTACGGATGCAAAATTCAAACCTTCTTCCAATAAGAACAATCAAGCAAATATAATATATATATATATATATATATAAACCCACACATGCTTAAAAGAAAAATTCACCCCCCCCCCCCCCGTGAACAACTTTTGAAAAGAAACCTCCCATAACCTGCCAAATTCATCCATCACCCACCCACATATTTGACAACTTGATAACATATATAAATATATTAATGTACTCCATTAATTCCACACCTGCAAAAATCAATTATATATATACATAATCTATATACTCCCTCTTTTGTACGTTAACTCATTCCCCCCCATTTCGACATTTCATTTCTCCCAAACCATCTCATTTTCCATACGTGGGCCCTACATGTGGCCCCCACCTTTATAATATAGAAAAATTTTCACCGATTATTTTGAAAAATGGGTAAATGGGGTCCACCATCGATAATTGTCTTTGTTGTGCATTTAATATTCCCTGTTAAAACGAATATTCCCCACCAATCGAATATTATATAACAACTCACATGACTTTGTAAAATATATAAATATTACCCACAACTATAACATTATATCAAATTCATTCCATAATATTTAAAAATGATATTTATAGAAAAATCATCTTTATTAAAAAGTTGGGGTCTTACAACCTCCACGTCTTATGAAATTTCGCCCTCGAAATTAGGGTACGTACCTGGTATGTCGAAGAGGTAAGGATATCTTGATTTCATTTTAGATTCTAACTCCCAGGTCATTTCCTCAACATTGTGGTTTCTCCACAAAACTTTGACTTGAGGTATAACCTTGGAGCGTAGAATATGTTCCTTCTTATCCAAGATTTGAACAGAAAACTCTTCATACGTCAAATCTTCCGCTATTTTGTCCACTTCTAACTTAATAATGTGGTTCAGGTCTTCCACATATTTACGTAACATGGATATGTGAAAAACGTTATGAACACGAGACATACTTGGCGGTAAAGCGAGTCTATACGCCACAGTTCCTACTCGATCGAGGATTAAAAATTGGCCAATGAATCGAGGATTGAGTTTTCCTCTCTTTCCAAATCTTGTAACTCCTTTTCATGGAGCAACACGTAACAACACATGATCTCCAATATCGAATTCCACGTTCTTTCGATGAAGATCAACATAACTCTTTTGTTGATCTTGTGAGGTTTTTATACATTGCCGGATCGTTTAAATCTTTTCCACAGTCATACGTACCAATTCCAGTCCCAACAACGTTGCTTCACCCACCTCATCCTAGCATACTGGAGAACGACACTTTCTTCCATATAACGCCTCAAATGGAGCCATGCCAATACTTGTTTGATAACTGTTGTTGTAGGAAAACTCCACCAATGGTAAGAACTTGTCCCAACTTCCCATGAAGTCAAGGACACAGAGTCTTAATAAATCTTCAAGAGTTTGAATAGTCCTCTCTGATTGTCCGTCCGTCTGAGGATGATATGCCGAACTAAATTGTAAGTCTGTGCCCATAGCTTTTTGCAAAATAACCCAAAATCTTGAAGTGAATCTTGGGTCTCGATCAGAAACTATGGATACTGGCATACCATGTAGTCTTACAATCTCATTTATGTACATACGAGCAAGACGTTCAAGTTAATAAGTTTCTCGTATTGGTAAGAAATGAGCAGACTTGGTCAATCTATCAACAATGACCCAAATTGCATCTATGCCTTGAGAAACCTTGGGAAGACCAGTAACAAAATCCATGGTAATGTGCTCCCACTTCCATTATGGAATTTCAAGTGGTTGCAATGGACCTTTTGGTAATTGATGCTCTGCCTTAACTCGTTGACAAGTTAGACACCTTGAGATAAACAACGCTATCTCTTTCTTTATATTACTCCACCAAAATGTATGACGAAGATCACGATACATTTTGGTACTCCCAAGATGGATTGCAAATGGTGTGTTGTGCGCCTCCATCATGATTTTATACTTTAAATCAGGGTCGTTAGGAACACAAAGTCTGGATTTGACTCAAGTATTCCTTCTTCATCGATTCTTGCTTCCTTAAGATAGCACCTTCTTGCACTTTCTTCCTCATACGCGATCACCCGGATCCGAAGCTGAAAGCGAACTTTAACTTTATCAATTAAAGTCGGTTCTACTCGTATATTCGCCATCATCACATGGGTCCCTGGAGTCTTTTACTCTATCTCCATCCTTTGCAAGTCACACAAAATGGGCCTTTTCGTTGTCAACATCGCACTCGTACCCACATATGATTTTCTACTCAATGCGTCAGCTACCACGTTCGTTTTTTCAAGATGGTATTGGATGGTATGATCATAATCTTTTAATAGTTCAAGCCAACGTCGTTGTCGCATGTTGAGTTCCTTTTGAGTGAAGAAATATTTGAGGCTTTTATGATCCGTAAAGATCTCCACTTTCTCCCCATACAAGTAATGCCTCCAAATTTTAAGTGCGAAGACAACAGCTGCCAACTCTAAATCATGAGTAGGATAATTCCTCTCATATTCTTTGAGTTGTCGAGAAACATAGGCTATGACATTCCCATGTTGCATGAGAACACATCCTAACCCTTTGCCTGAAGCATCACTGTAGATGAAAAATCCCTCGAGCGGATGGTATTGTCGTAGCAGTCTTTGAAATGAGTCTCTTCTTGAGTTCTTGAAAACTCTTCTCACATTCCTCGCTCCAACCAAATTTTGTATCTTTTTGAGTCAGCTGAGTTAGTGGAGTAGCAATTCGAGAAAATCCTTCCACAAATCTCCGATAATAACCAGTTAAGCCGAGAAAGCAACGTATTTGATCCATCGATTTAGGTTGCTCCGACTTTGAAATGCTTCAATCTTCACGTCAACAGATATTCCATGACTTGATACTACGTGCCCAAGGAATGCTACTTCCTCCAGCCATAATTCACATTTCTTCAACTTGGCATAAAGCTTGTTTTCACGAAGCTTTTGGAGTATCAGCCTCAAGTGTTGCTCATGATCTTCATGACTTTTGGAATAAATAAAGATGTTGAAAAGAATTTGGCGCCTTGCAACTGGTCAAACAGGTCATCAATACGTGGCAATGGGTACCTATTTTTGATGGTGACATGATTCAACTCCCGATAATCAATACAAAGTCGCATACTCCCGTCTTTCTTTTTCACGAATAGAATAAGACCACCCCAAGGAGAAGTACTAGGACTAATAAAGCCAATGTCTAACAATTCCTGCAGTTGGGTCTTTAACTCCTGAAGTTCAATAGGAGCCATTCGATATGGGCCTTTGGAAATGGGTTTTATACCAGGTTCAAGGTCGATACAAAATTAAATTTCACAATCTGGGGGTAGGCCAGGAAGTTCTTCAGGGAATACGGCAGGAAATTTATTAACAATAGAAATATCATTCAAAACTGACGTATTTTTGTTTAAATCATTGACATGAACTAAGAAAGCTTGACATCCATTTTCAATAAACGAATAGCTTTATGGCTTGAGATGACAGTGATTGATTTTAATGGTTTGGTTGCTTGAATTTTCATAATAGTTTGGTTAGGAATATGAAAGCTAACAACCTTATAAAAACAATCAATTTTTGCGTGATGAGTAGTTAACCAATCAATCCCTAGAATTACGTCAAATGCAAGTATTTTCAATGAAATAAGATCGACAGGTAATGTGAGGGAACCGATTTGAACCAAACAAGACTTATAAATAGTGGATGTAATGAAGGTTTCTCCCAATGGAGTTTCAACAGATAAGTCAAAGTCTAATTTCTTCGAAGTCAAATTTAAATGTTGAGCGCAAGTAGGAGAAATAAAAGAATGGGCAGAATCGGTATCAAATAAGGTATAGACTTCGCTAGACTTTGGGTTCCTTGCTTTCTGGGAGGTCACGACAAACGCTCTCCCTTGAACTACCGGCTTTGAATTTTCTGGGACGGCCTTTGGTGACTCCATCCCCACTGGACTTGTCTTCGGTGCACGAAAAAATTTAGCCAGGTGACATTCTCTTCCACATTTATAACATGCATTGGATGGCATCACGTAGTTTAGACTGATGTGTCCCTCTCCTCCACATTTGAAGCGTATGATAGGTGGTCGTTCTCCTTTCTTAACGACAGGTGCTGATGCTGACATCTTTCCATCATTATTGAATCTCCTCTTCTTGAAATGTCCATTCTTATTGTTTTAGCAATGATTACCACCGAAGTGGTTACCATTTCTAGCATGTTGATTCCCTCCACGCTTATTGTCACCGCTTCGATGACTGTTATCACTGGTATTATCATTTTATCGGTTGCTCTCTTTTGGTTAGGTTGACTCATTATCATGCTCCAATAATTGAGCCCTATTAACAACATCTGAATACAAACACAGTTTATGAGAGATAAGATATTGACGTATCTCGGGTTTCAAACCTCTTAGAAACATTCGTGTCATTCTCTCGTCATTATCAACCAAATGGGATGTAAACTGGGACAACTCGGCAAACTTGGCTTCATACTGCGACACGGTCATGTTTTTTTGCTCCAGCTTGATGAACTCTACCACTTTTATGTGACGAATACTTTCGGGAAAGTACTTGTCATTGAACAGTTCTTGGAACTTCTCCCAAGACATCTTCAGTGCGGCAGGTTGAGTACGCTTTATAGATTCCCACCGAAGAATCGCCTGCACCCGCACGCAATACGAAGGTGGCAAAAGGAACCTTTTTCTCCTGAGCATCCCAAGACATCAAATAACTTGTTGATCCGCTTTATCCACGTCTCGCTTTAAGTGGTTTTGGCTCTCCAAAAACTCCGGTGGTCTCGGTTCCTCGAATCGCTAAGTTGACCGTCTCGAGAGTTTCGGTGTTTCCACCTATATTTTGGACAGGAGCCGCTCTTGCCTGATGTTGCATGAATTGCATAAAGCCTCTTAACATTCCATCGTTCATCATCTGGTCCATGTTGTTGTTTGCCTGAGGATTGTCGCTTTTCTGATGCACATTATCCTGACTATTGATCTGTTGAGACTCAATAGTCTCCTGTGCTCCATTGATGTTCTCAACATTCTTGGATCTCATTTTCAAATACTGCCACAAAACAAGGGTTAATTAACATATCACATATTATCCCTATACTCTGACCGACCAATTAAATACCAAATAAACTTAGGTAGGTCATACTAGCAAAGGAATTCCCCGTCTCTCCCCTCCTAGTTCTTGTCTCACATCTTAGCCAGGGATCATAACCTTAAGTTTTGATACCAACTGTGACACCCCCAAAATAGGTATACATCACCCATCTTGAGTCGCCAAATACATGGTACAAAATTCAAATACAACTTAATAATACGACAAAACATACACTGAGAGTTTTAATAAGAATATTGTCATCTAGACAATATGTAAGACCCCAGATTTTATCAATAAAGATTTAAATTTTGTCGAAATAATTTTTTAATATTATGGTGTGAATTTGAGATAATATTATAGTTGTGGGTAGTATTTATAAATTTTGCAAAGTATGCAAGTGGTTATATTATATTCGATTGGTCAGGGAATATTCGGTTTAGCAGGGAATATTCGTACAAACGACTCAATCATTGGTGGACCCCCATAATGTAATTATTCATTTCGGATCGAGAAAACGACAAAAAAAATATTTTATTGAAATAACTACGGAAGTTTTACCGTTGATCTTTGTTGAACTACTCGGTAGTAAAAGTTCGATGAATACGTGTGGTTGCATAGTAAGACACCGGTATTGATTATTGATGCTTATGTGAGAAGTCACCGGTTTGATTCCATTATTGTCGATTAATAATATGAATTATTATAGCGATAATGACGCGTTTTGTTTTATTCAGTATTATTAACGTAATAAAATGCAGAAAAATCTTTTTATATAAAATAGAATACTTTATTAAAGTTATTCTATAAATAGAATATATTATATTTTATTATGCATAGTGTTGCATAGTGTTTTGCATAGTGTTTTTGTAAGACCCCGAAATTTTTTTAAATAAAAAGGAATTTCCTTTATTTATTATTTTGAAATAGTAAGGGTTGATTTGATTAATGTGGATAGTTAAGGGTTAAATACATAAATATTTCAAAATAAGCAAGTGGTTATAAAATATTCATTTTTGTCGGGAATATTCGTTTGGTCGTGGAATATTAAATCTTGTTCAGAATATTAAATGCGATGGCGCATGACCATGTGGAGCCCATAATGTGAAAGCGATTGGATGAAGAAAACGACAAATATAAGTTGGTTAAAAAATAACTGGCGTAGAAGTTGTTATTCAATTAAGACCATTGGAATACCCTTGGTTAAAATACAAGAATACTGGCGTGGTTAAAGATAGCACCGGTATTGCATTGATGATTGTTGAATTATTGATCCTTACGTAAAAGGCACTACTCAATAATTTTTACTGATGAATTCTTATTCAATATTTTATTTTATTGATTCAATAATTCTGCGTTGATATTTTATATTATTGTTGTTCAATAATTGTCACACCGCACATTATCTCCATTATCGGATCAATAATTCATATTATTTAAATAATATTATTAGATAGCATTATTGGCAATGTCTAGAAAGTTCATCGAGGAGAGGTTTGGTCACCTAATTGCGGCTACCAAGAAGAGGAGAAATCCTTATCGGAAGCCCCTCTTTTCAAGGAACGGCTGGTTGTCATAATTGTGATTACGTAATATTATTTGTGAATAATTAATTATTGATTCATATGATAAAGAAATATTTATTTTATGTGGATATAAATGATGGATTTATTTATGTGGTTATAAATGAAGAAATTATTGTTGAGGTGTTTTATCAAGTATTTTACCAGATTGGAGGTATTAAAAATTAAATCGGGTTTTGAGATATATTCATGGGATTATAATTTTTAATCCGAATGTTGATTGTGGTAATTTTGGGTATGTTATACATACATAAGTTGAGTATATGTCCACAAATTTTGAACCGTTAAAAATGCACGAATGATTTGTTATGAATTTTAAGAGGTGTCCGATTAGGAAATTAGGGTTATAATTGATTTTGGTGGAAAATTCTAGAATTGAGTGGGCCCCACTTGTGGTTGGTGAAGAAATGTGCTGAATTTTATTTCAAATGTGGTGGGTGGCAAATAGTAGCGTGTAAAGCCATCGGTAAGCAGGTCAAGTCTCGCTTGGCGGGCTAACATTTTCCTATAAATAGAGGGCTAAGTTAGAATTGAAAATCTTTTAAACAAAGTTTTCTCTCTCTCTATATTATATGATTGGCGTATTTTGTGAGTATTTAGATACTTTGAGAGTCATTTGTCAAGATCAAGTTTCATTCAAAGATCACTTGAGACCTTTCCTTCCCAAGTAATCGATTCTTTGAGGTAAGGGATATTTTTTTTTTCGTAATGATATTATTTCTTCAATATCATTATGTTGAAATGTTGATCTGAAGTTTTTATCAAATTTGGAACTTTTTCATGCTGGGGTTACTATTCATGAGTTCTTATTCACGAGTTACTATTCATGAGTTACTATTCACGAGTTACTATTCACGAAAGTACTATTCATGAAGCGTGAAGATGTTTTTTTTGTGGAATTTCTATCTTTTGGTGTCGGATTTACTATTCATGATATACGGATTATTCGTGATATCTGAAGACTATTCACGATATCTGAGACTATTCACGATACGACACTATTATTCACCAAAAATAAAATTTCTTCTTTTTGTCCAAAACATCTATTTTGGATACTAGCTTTGATCAGTATCCATGTTTTGATCATTCTTGAATTTTACACCACCGTGATTATTTTTGGGGTATTGTTGGACATGGATAAAACAAAGTACTAATCCTTAATCCTTAATCCTTGTCATTTTGTTTCCTTTGGATTCGTTCTTTAAAAATATTTTTCATCATCCTCGGTCTTAAATGATGATATTATTGAATATCTTTGGCCCTGTAGTGCAAAAGATGAATGATTTTCAAGAATATCTTTGGCCTCAGTAGTAAAAAGATGAATGATTTCTGAAGAATATTCGGCCTTTGTAGTGCAAAAGATGAGCAGTGTTTAAATGAACATGAATTAATGATGAATATCTTTGGCCAGTAGTGCAAAGATGAATATTTGATTCGGATGTATATTGATTGTTGTTACGGGGATAAAAGATAGACGATGAACTTTTAAATTCATACATAGAAGATAGTAGTTTGCATTCTCTACTTAACTCTTCTAATGAATTATTATTTACTACTGCGAATATTGATTGAAAATTTGTTGTCTATCAGTATTCTATTAAATTTTTTTCCTGTTGAAGACTAACGATAATTTGTTGTATATTATCTTAGTCATAATATTCTTTCTTGAGCTAGTTGAGCTCACCCTTTTCCTTTTTGTTCCATTCTTCTCTGGGGAGGCGAGAATATAGCGAGTACGTAGTCGGGGTATGGAATGAAGGTTTTAGAAAGGATTGTTTAGTAGTCCTCACCATTTTGTAAAATAATGTATCAATAAATGTGATGAGGATTTATTTGAGTATAAATATTATCAGAAGATAATATTTGTATTTAAACTCACAGATTTCTTGTTGTAATAATAAAGTTGTAGTTGTTTACGTACTCATGTATTGACAACTCGAATGGGTGATGTATACCTATTTTGGGGCGCCACGGTTGGTATCGAGCTTAGGATATGATCTCTGGCGGAGATCGGGGAATAGAACCAGGAGGAAGAGACGAAGTAAATCCTTCGCCAAGTGTGTCCTACCTAAGCTTATTTGTTGGTTGGTCATATTATAGGGGTATTATGTGATTTGTTAATTTATTTAATTAACCCTTGTTTTATGATAGTTTTTTTAGAATGGGTCACGAGAACGTTAACAATGGAGTGAATGAGATCGTAGAGACACCTCTAATCGCCAACCAGGATAATGTGATGTCAAAGTGAAGAAGGAATTAGAGATATCCATGTGGTGAGTGAAGAATTGATAGTCAGACCCGAGATAATCGCAGAGGTAATGTGGTGAGAGTGAGGAAGAAGAGGAAGAAGAGGTACCAAGAGAGTTTATTAGAGGTATTTTATGATCGAAATATAGAATTGCAAAATCGTATTCATGAGTTAGAAGAGCAAAGCTAAAGAATTGCAGGCGATCGTGGAGCAAAAGGATGCAACGATTCAAGCTTGTGTTACCCGACACGTGATGCTTGAATGAAGCACTCTTTGGCGAGTATAAGATGATAAAATTTGGAATCGAAATTTGAAAGAAGAAATAAGCGAGCAGTGAGAATGAGTGATGCATGGGTAAAAGTCGCATGCGACGCGTTGATATTATGGAAAGAGATGTCCAATCTAAAAGAGAAGATTTAACGATGACGGGAAGACGTCGGCAAAGAACATCAAAGACTATCAACAAATTCTAGGGGAAGAGAACGATCGCCGTTAGATGCTACGAGATGTGGAGAGGAGGACATATAAGGTCAAACTGTTCAAAGCCTTCCAAGGTATGCTATAATTGTGGAAAAGAAGGACATATCGCTCGAGATTATACGATATCGAAACCCGATCAAATGCGTGAATGGTGACTCAAAAAGGATGTCCCAGAAAAGTCAAAGTCAAGCGGTTCTTGGAAGAAGCGTTTGTCGTGGCCGGTCAAAAATGCGAGGAACCCGAACGAAGTTAGCAGGGTTAGTTAATTATAAATTCTTATGAAGTTTATACCTTACTAGATATCTAGGTTCTACCCATTCTTTTATCTCTCTTGCTTGCGCTCAACGTTTGAACTTGACTCTGAAGAAATTAGACTTTGACCTATTTATGGAGAATCCGTTAGGAGAAACTTTCATTACATCTGTTGTTTAGAAATCTTGTTTGATTCAGTTGGCACTATCACATTACCGTTAACCTTATTTCTATAGAGATATTTGCTTTTGATGTGATTTTAAGGTTAACTACTCATCATGCCAAATTGATTGCTTTTGTAAGGTTGTTAGTTTTCATATTCCTAAGCAAATTTGTTATTCAATTCAAGCAATCAAACCATTGTAATCAAACATTTTCATATCAAGCCATGAAGTCATTCGTTTTATTACGGATGTCAAGTTTTCTTAGCCCATGTTATGGATTTGAATAAAGACACGTCAAATTTGAATAATATTCTGTTGTTATTGACTTTCCGACGATTTTCGAAGAACTTCCCTGCCTACCCCGTAAGCGTGAAGTTGAATTCTTTATTGATCTTGAACACCCGTACAAAGCCCATTTCTAAAACCCCATATCGAATGGCTCTATTGAACTTCAGAGTTAAAGGTCCAACTACTGTGAATTGTTGGACATTGGTTTCATTCGTCCCTAGTACATCTCCTGGGGTGCTCTGTTTTATTTGTAAAAAGAAAGACGGGAGTATGCGACTTTTGTATTGACTATCGGGAATTGAACCATGTCACCATCAAGAATAGGTATCCTCTACCTCGTATTGATGACTTGTTTGACCCGATAAGTAAGGGCACAATTCTTTTCAAAAATCGATCTTCGATTCCGGATATCATCAATTTGAAAATTAGAATCGAGGATATTCCAAAGGCGCCTTCGAACTCGGTATGGGCATTATGAATTCTTAGTCATGTCTTTCGGACTAACTAATGCTCCTGCTGCTTTCATGGATATGATGAACCGAGTATTCAAGGAATATTTGGATCGGATTCGTTGTTGTCTTTATTGATGACATCCTTATATATTCCAAAAGTCGTGAAGATCATGAGCACCATTTGAAATTTGGTACTCCAAAGGCTTCGTGAAAACCAACTATATGCCAAATTGAAGAAATGCGAGTTAAAGCGAGGAAGTAGCCTTTCTTGGGCATGTGGTGTCAAAACATGGAGTATCTGTTGATCCCGTGAAGATTGAAGCAATACAAAGTTGGGAGCAACCAAGTGGTGATCAAGTCACGTAGCTTTTTGGGCTTAATGGTTATTATATCGGAGATTCGTGGAAGGGTTTTCTAATCGCTACTCCATTAACTCAATTTAACTCGAAAGGATCTGAAATTCGTTTAGGGCGAAGAATGCGAGAAAAGTTTCCAAGAGCTTAAGAGGAGACTTATTTTAAGACTGTTCTAACAATACCATCCGGTTCGGATGGATTTGTTATCTACAAATGATGCTTGTGCAAAGGGTTAGGATGTGTTCTCATGCAACGTGGGAAAGTCATAGCCTATGCCTCGCGACAACTTAAAGAGTATGAGAGGAATTATCCTACTCATGATCTAGAGTTAGCGTGAATCGTTTAAGCGCTTAAAGATATGTAGGCACTATCTATATGGGGAGAAAGTGGAGATATATTCGGATCATAAAAGCCTTAAATATTTCTTCACTCAAAAGAACTCAACATGCGGCGTTGACGTTGGCTCGAGCTATTGAAAGACTACGACCACACTATATTCAATACCATCCCGGTAAAGTTTAACGTGGTAGGCGACGATTGAGTAGAAGATCATATGCTTGAACGAAAAGTGCGATGATGTCAAGTATACGATAGAGCCAACTTTAATAGAAAAAGTTAAGGTTGCTCGAGCCACCCAATTCCGGATTACGATGCGTATGAAGAAGAAAGTACAAGAAGGAGCTATTAAGGGCGAGAATTGATGAAGAAGGAATACTTGAGTCCACTCTAGACTTTGTGTTCCTAACGACTACGATTTGAAGTACAAGATTATGATGGAGGCACAATACACCATTTGCAATCCATCTGGAAGTACTAAAATGTATCGTGATCTTGACATACATTTTGGTGGAATAATATGAAGAGAGAGATTGCAAAGTTTATCTCGATGTGTTTAACTTGCCAACGTAAAGGCGAGCATCTAGTACCTAAGGGTCCGTTGCAACCACTTGAGATTCCGGAATGGAAGTGGGAACACATTACCATGGATTTCGTTACGGGTCTTCCTACGGTTTCTCAAGGCATCAATGCTATTTGGGTTATTGTTGATAGATTAACCAAGTTCCGCTCATTTTTCTTGCCGACACGGAGACTTATTCCCTTGAACGTCTTGCTAGTATGTACGTAAATGAGATTGTGAGGTTGCATGGCATGCCTATATCCATAGTTTCGGATCGTGACCCAAGATTCACTTCAAGATTTTGGGTTAGCTTGCAAAAAGCTATGGGCACGGATTTGCGATTTAGTTCGGCATACCATCCCCAAACGGACGGACAATCAGAGAGGACTATTCAAACTCTTGAAGATTTATTAAGACTCTGTGTCCTAGACTTCAAGGGCAGTTGGGATAAGTATTTACCATTGGTGGAATTCTCCTACAACAACAGGTTATCGTGCAAGTATAGGTGTGGCTCCATTCAAGCATTATATGGACGAAAATGTCGTTCTCCAATATGTTGGGATGAGGTGGGTGAAGCAACATTGTTGGGACCCGAAAGTTAAGTACGTATGACTACCGAAAAGATCCAAATAATTCGACAACGTATACAAACGGCTCAAGATCGACAAAAGAGTTATGCGGATCTTCATCGAAAGGACGTGGAATTTAATGTAGGGGATCATGTATTGTTGCGAGTTGCTCCATGGAAGGGAGTTACAAGATTTGGGAAGAGAGGAAAGCTCAATCCACGATTTATTGGTCCATTTCAAATTCTTGACCGAGTAGGAAATGTAGCCTATAGACTTGCGTTACCTCGAGTATATCTCGTGTTCATAATGTGTTTCACATATCCGTATTCGTAAATATGTGAAAGACCCGAACCACGTTATTGAGTTAGAAACAGGACGAGATAGCCAAGACTTAACGTATGAGGAGGTACCTATCAAGATCTTGGATAGGAAGGAGCATGTCCCTACGCCAAGAAAGGTCATACCACAAGTTAAAGTTTTGTGGAGGAATCATGCTATAGAGGAAATGACCGGGAATTGGAAACGGAAATGAAAGCGAGGTATCCTCACCTTTTGAAACACCAGTACGTGACGCCAATTTCGAGGACGAAATTTCATAAGGAGGGAGGTTGTAAGACCTCAAATTTTTTAAATAAAAGGAATTTCCTTTATTTATTATTTTGAAATAGTAAGGGTTGATTTGATTAATGTGGATAGTTAAGGGTTAAATACATAAATATTTCAAAATAAGCAAGTGGTTATAAAATATTCATTTTTGTTTGGGGAATATTCGTTTGGTCGTGGAATATTCAGATCGTTGAGAATATTCGCATACGATGGCTAAATGCATGCATGTGGGCCCCATAATGAAAGCGATTGGATGAAGAAAACGACAAATATAAGTTGGTTAAAAAATAACTACAGTAGTTATTACCGAATTAAGATCATTTGAATACCGGTGGTTAAAATACGATGTCTGGCGTGGTTGCATTAAAGAAGACACTACGCAGTGTACAGATTGTTGAATTATTGATCCTTACGTAAGAAGGCACTACTCAATAATTTTACGAAGAAGTTATCGCTCAATATTTTATTTTATTGATTCAATAATTGTTGCGTTGATATTTTATATTATTGTTGTTCAATAATTGTCAACGCACATTATCTCCATTATCGATCAATAATTCATATTATTTAAATAATATTATTAGATAGCATTATTGGCAATGTCTAGAAAGTTACATCAAGGAGAGGTTTGGTCACCTAATTACGCGCCAAGAAGGAGAAATCCTTATCTGAAAGCCCCCTTCCCAGAACTACTGGTTGTTATAATTGTGATTACGTAATATTATTTGTGAATAATTAATTATTGATTCATATGATAAAGAAATATTTATTTTATGTGGATATAAATGATGGATTTATTTATGTGGTTATAAATGAAGAAATTATTGTTGAGGTGTTTTATCAGTATTTTACCAGATTGGAGGTATTAAAAATTAAATCAGGGGTTTTGAGATATATTGCGGGGATTATAATTTTTAATCCGACCATTGGATTGTGGTAATTTTTGGGTATGTTATACATACATAAGTTGAGTATATGTCCACAAATTTTGAACCGTTAAAATGCACTAATGATTTGTTATGAATTTTAAGAGGTGTCTGATTCGGAAATTAGGGTTATAATTGATTTTGGTGGAAAATTCTAGAATTGAGTGGGCCCCACTTGTGGTTGGTGAAGAAATGTGCTGAATTTTATTTCAAATGTGGTGGGTGGCAATAGTAGTAGAGTAAAGCCATCGTGTAGCAGTCAAGTCTCGCTTGGCTGGCTAACATTTTCCTATAAATAGAGGGCTAAGTTAGAATTGAAAATCACACCGTAAACAAAGTTTTTCTCTTTCTCTATATTATTGAGCGTATTTTGTGAGTATTTAGATACTTTGAGAGTTCTTTGTCAAAGACAAGTTTCATTCAAAGATCACTTCCCGACCTTTCCTTCCCAAGTAATCGATTCTTCGAGGTAAGGGATATTATTTTTTTCGTAATGATATTATTTCTTCAATATCATTATGTTGAAATGTTGATCTGAAGTTTTTATCAAATTTGGAACTTTTTATGTCTGGGGTACTTATTCATGAGTTACTATTCACGAGTTACTATTCATGAGTTACTATTCACGAGTTACTATTCACGAAAGTACTATTCATGAAACGTGAAGATGTTTTTGTGGAATTTCTATCTTTTGGTGTCGGATTTACTATTCATGTATATTGGTGATTATTCACGATACTAAGACTATTCACGATATCGATAATTATTCACCAAAAAAATAAAATTTCTTCTTTTTTGTCCAAAACATCTATTTTGGATACTAGCTTTGATCAGTATCCATGTTTTGATCATTCTGAAATTTTACACCTTTGTGATTATTTTTGGGGTATTGTTGGACATGGATAAAACAAAGTACGAATCCTTAATCCTTAATCCTTGTCATTTTGTTTCTTTGGATTCGTTCTTTAAAAATATTTTCATCATCCTCGTCTTAAATGATGATATTATTGAATATCTTTGGCCCCAGTAGTGCAAAAGATGAATGATTTTCAAGAATATCTTTGGCTCAGTAGTAAAAAGATGAATGATTTTGAAGAATATCTTGGCTTCAGTAGTGCAAAGATGAGCAGTGTTGAGATGAATACGATCGATCGATTAATATCTTTGGCCTCAGAGTGTAAAAGATGAACAGTGTTTAAATGAACATGACTAATCGATGAATATCTTTGGCCTCAGTAGTGCAAAGATGAATATTTGATTCCGTATGTATATTGATTGTTGTTGGGGATAAAAGATAGACGATGAACTTTTTAAATTCATACATAGAAGATAGTAGTTTGCATTCTCTACTTAACTCTTCTAATGAATTATTATTTCACTGTAATATTGATTAAAAATTTGTTGTCTATTGTATTCTATTAAATTTTTCCTCGTTGAAGACTAACGATAATTTGTTGTATATTATCTTAGTCATAATATTCTTTCTTGAGCTAGTTGAGCTCACCCCTTTTCCTTTTGTTCCATTCTTCTCGTGGAGGCGAGAATATAAGAAGTATACTGTAGCCTGGGGTATGGAATGAAGGTTTTAGAAAGGATTGTTTAGTAGTCCTCACCATTTTTGTAAAATAATGTATCAATAAATGTGATGAGGATTTATTTGAGTATAAATATTATCTAGAAGATAATATTTGTATTTAAACTCACAGTTTTACTGTTGTAATAATAAAGTTGTAGTTGTTTCTGTACCATGTATTGACAACTCAGAATGGGTGATGTATACCTATTTTGGGGGCGTCACAGTTTTGCATAGTATTGCATAGTGTTTGCATAGTAAAATGTTTTTATATAAATAGAATATATTATATTTTATTTAAAAGATTTTGCTTTAAATATGGACCGTCAGATTAAAGTAAATCAATCTGGACCGTTCATGGATTAATTACTATGCATTCTATTTTCCTATAAATATAAGCTCATTCCTTCATTATTTTCTTACTTAATTCACCTGAAACTCTAGAGAGAGAAATTATAGAGAGAAGCTTATAGAGAGAAAATCTATATAGAGAAAGAAGAAGAGTATTCGTACTTCACTACTTTGATATCCGGTGTCTTTTTACGGTAGAGGGGTATTATTTGTTGTGCTAAGTAAGGGGTGTTATTCTTTCTTATTCATGAAGAGAACTTCGTTATTTCATTCATTATTATTTCATTGAATAACTTTGTAAAAGTGGTATACCCTATACATAACTCGTATATGCTGCATACCCTATACTTGGTGAAGTCCTTATGTTATTCCATTCTTATTTATTCTCATTTGAATAACTCGATCACGCTGAATCCCTATACTTGGTGATCTTCTTTCGTTATTCCATTCTTTATTATTCATTGGAATATCCTGTTTGTGTGTTTTACACGGATTTGACCTCGGTTCCATTGTTTATTATTCCGCATTTATTATTCTCATTTGGAATATCCATGCGTGTGTTTTACACCGGACTCGGTTCCATTGTTTATTATTCAAACATTTATTATTCTGTTGGATCATCCCGCTTGTGAATTTCACCGATTCGGTTCCGATTATTATTATTCGTTGAATAACCTCATTCATCAAGATACCGCATGCGTGGTGATTTCTTTTGTTATTCCATTCTTTATTATACCTAGTTGGTTAAAACTTTGACTTCTATACTCCATGAAATTAGTAGAATATCCTCGATATTTCGTTTCATCCAAAGATCTTTTCATAGAAATATTCTTCCGATCATTCTTGAATTTTACTCTACAAAACAAATTATCTTGTTGACAATTTGGACGTTATTAATTCTCGGATAAAATAATTCTTGAACTTGTTTTATTGAATTATTATGTCATTGTCATCATCCTCATGATATATTATGTTATCTTTGGCTTACGTGCATAGATGAACTTAGTATGATTATGACCGTGGATCATCGGTATAATCATGGCTTGTTATAAATGATGTGATAAAAGTCCTCAAGTGGCTCGTAATGCGTTGATGGATAGTTTTGGTATGATTATGACTGGGGTGATTCGGTATAGTCATGACCATTGATAATTTGATGAAAATCCTTGACCGTAGTATGAGGATGATTAGATGTGGTGGTTTATTTATTGTCGAGTCTCAAACGATAAAATTGATGAAAACCTTTTAAAACCTAAAAGATAGTAGATTTTATTCTCTACTTGACTCTTTTAATGGATTGCATATTTCGCTGCAGTTAAATTGGTTGTCTATTGTATTTTATCAGTTTAACACTGTTGAAGGCTAATGATAATTTATTCTGCATTATCTTATGTGAGACCCCAGATTTTATCAATAAAGATTTAAATTTTGTCGAAATAATTTTTAATATTATGGTGTGAATTTGAGATAAATATTATAGTTGTGGGTAGTATTTATAAATTTTGCAAAGTATGCAAGTGGTTATATTATATTCGATTGGTCTGGGGAATATATTAGGTTTAAGCAGGAATATTCGCATAAACGACTCAATCATTGGTGGACCCCATAATGTAATTATTATCGGATTGATCGAGAAAACGACAAAAAATATTTTATTGAAATAACTCTGCGGAAGTTTTACCGTTGATATTGTTGAACTACTCGGTAGTAAAAGTACGAAGAATACGTGTGGTTGCATAGAAAGACACCGGTATTGATTATCGATGCTTATGTGAGAAGTCACCGGTTTGATTCCATTATTGTCGATTAATAATATGAATTATTATAGCGATAATGACGTTTTGTTTTATTCAGTATTATTAACGTAATAAAATGTAAACATCTTTTATATAAAAATGAATACTTTATTAAAGTTATTCTATAAATAGAATATATTATATTTTATTATGCATAGTGTTGCATAGTGTTTTGCATATAAGATTTTGCATAGTGTTCACATAGTGTTTGCATAGTAAAATGTTTTAATATAAATAGAATATATTATATTTTATTTAAAAGATTTTGCTTTAAATATGGACCGTCCGATTAAAGTAAATCAACTGGACCGTTCATGGATTAATTACTATGCATTCTATTTTCCTATAAATAAGCTCATTCCTTCATTATTTTCATTTAATTCATTTGAAACTACAGAGAGAGAAATTATGAGAGAAGCTATAGAGAGAAAATCTATATGATGTAAAGAAGAAGAGTATTCTCGTACTTCACTACTTTGATATCCAAAGGTCTTTTTACTAAGAAGGGGTATTATTTGTTGCATTCGTAAAGGGTGTTATTCTTTCTTATTCATGAAGAGAACTTCTGTTATTTTATTCATTATTATTCTGTTGGAATAACCTGTAAAAGTGGTATACTCTATACATAACCTGTATATGCGGCATACCCTATACTTTGTGAAATCCTTATGTTATTCCATTCTTATTTATTCTGTTGGAATAACCTGTAAAAGTGGTATACTCTATACATAACCTATATATGCGGCATACCCTATACTTGGTGAAATCCTTATGTTATTCCATTCTTATTTATTACGTTGGAATAACTCGTATACGTGGAATCCCCTATACTTGGTGATCTTCTTTCGTTATTCCATTCTTTATTATTCATTGGAATATCCTCATTCGTGTGTTTTGGGACACGGTTCCATTGTTTATTATTCGCATTTATTATTCATTTGGAATATCCCGATCGTGTGTTTTACAGGGACACAGTTCCATTCCATTTATTATTCAACATTTATTATTTCGTTGGATCATCCTATTCGGTGTGAATTTCACGACTGGTTAGTTATTATTATTACATTGGAATAACTCGTATACGGGCAATCTGCGATGCGTGGTGATTTCTTTTGTTATTCCATTCTTTATTATACCCGGTTGGTTAAAACTTTGACTTCTATACTCCATGAAATTAGTAGAATATCCTTGATATTTTGCTTTCATCCAAAGATCTTTTCATGGAAATATTCTTACGATCATTCTTGAATTTTACTCTACAAAACAAGATCTTGTTGACAATTTGGACGTTATTAATTCCGGATAAAATAATTCTTGAACTTGTTTTATTGAATTATTATGTCATTGTCATCATCCTCATGATATATTATGTTATCTTTGGCTTACGTGCATAGATGAACTTAGTATGATTATGACCGAGGATCATTCGGTATAATCACGGCTTGTTATAAATGATGTGATAAAAGTCCTCTGGGCCCGTAATGCGTTGATGGATAGTTTTTGGTATGATTATGACCGGGGTGATTCGGTATAGTCATGACCATTGATAATTTGATGAAAATCCTTGGACCGTGGGTACGTGGATGATTAGATGTGGTGGTTTATTTATTAAGTCGAGTCTCGTGATAAAATTGATGAAAACCTTTTAAAACCTAAAAGATAGTAGATTTTATTCTCTACTTGACTCTTTTAATGGATTGCATATTCACTGCAGATTAAACCGGTTGTCTATTGTATTTTATCGGTTTAACATCATTGAAGGCTAATGATAATTTATTCCGCATTATCTTAGTCATAATATTTTTCATTGGGCTAGTTGAGCTCACCCTTTTTTCACCGTTCTCTTCGGAAATGAGAATATATTTGGACGAGTTGGGGGAAGCGGAGTAATGGTCCGGAGGATAGCATTAGTAGTCCTCACTATTCTCGTGAAATAGTGTGATAATAATTGTATTGAGGACTCTTGAGTATGGATATTGTCTAAATGACAATATTCCTATTAGAACTCT
The DNA here is from genome assembly GCA_020205615.1 of Panax quinquefolius. NCBI lineage: Eukaryota > Viridiplantae > Streptophyta > Magnoliopsida > Apiales > Araliaceae > Panax > Panax quinquefolius. Next base: position 118,861,328 of record CM035161.1, read on the forward strand.
CGGTTTATGTATTGTCGTATGTATATATTGACGGATGTATAATTAAGTTTGTATTTGAATTTATGTACCATGTAAGTGGCGACCCAAGATGGGTGACGTATACCTAATTTTGGGGGCGTCACACAATATCCACACTCAAAAGAGACCTCATTACATTTATTATCACACTATTTAACAGAATAGTGAGGACTACTAATACTATCATCTCGGACCGCCACCCGCTCCCCGACTAATCCTTTTGCCACGCTCTCATTTTCTCAAGAGAACAAATGAAAGAAAGGTGAGCTCAAATAGCCTAGTAAGAAATATTATGACTAAGATAATGCAGAATAAATTATCATTAGCCTTCAACAGTGTTAAACTGATAAAATATAACAAACATCAAGTTTAACTGCAGCGAAACAAGCAATTCATTAAAAGAGTCAAGTAGAGAATAAAATCTACTATCTTTTATGATTTAAAAGGTTTTTCAACACTTTTATCGCTGAGACTTGGCTTAATAAATAATCCAAATCTCCCCTGTACTACGGCCAAAGATATTCATTAGTATCACAACCACAAATTATCCATGCATTACGGGCCAAGGATATTCGTGTATTCATCAATGGTCATGATCATGCCAACAACTGTCCATCAATGCACTATGGGCCAATGAGGACTTGTACCACATCATTTGTAACATTAAGGTCATGATTATACCGAATAATCCCTGGTCATAATCATACCAAGTCCATCTATGCACTACAGGCCACAGATGACTTTCAACATAATATAAACATGAGGATGATGACAATGATATAAGAATTCAATAAAACAAGTTCTAGAATTAATTTATCCAGGAACTAATAACGTCCAAATTGTCAACATGATACTTCTTTTGTAGAGTACAATTCAAGAATGCTCGTAAGAATATTTCCATGAAAAGATATCGGATGAAGCGCAAATATCAAGGATATTCCACTAATTTCATGGAGTATAAGTCAAAACTTTAACCAATTGAGTATAATAAAGAATGGAATAACAAAAGAAATCACTAGGCATGCGATAGACCATACATAAAAGTTATTCTAATGTAATAATAAATAACTTAACCAGTCATGCCAGTAAAATGCACGCATGTGATATTCCAATGTAATAATATATAATGGAACCAGTCATCCGTAAAACACATGTATGTGATGTTCCAAATGTAATAATAAATACGTAACCAGTCATACGTAACGCATACGCATAAGATGTTCCAAATGTAATAATAAAGAATGGAATAATGAAGAATTTCACCATGTATGCGGCAGATTTGATGTAAAAGTTATTCCAACATAATAATAAAGAATGGAATAATGTAAGTTCTCTTCATGAAGATGAAAGAAAGAAATAATAACCCTTACCGTAAAAGAAGAGTATTCTGACTGGTAGGGCGAGGATATTCTTGAAAAAAACTTGCACTACGCTCAAAGCTTCTTAAAACTCTAAAGAAATACGCTCAAAATTATAGAAGAATTCTCTAAACTTCTGGCGTGGTTTTCAATTCTAACTAAGCATCCTATTTATAGGAGAATGGAAAGGATACTATTTGAGAAAAAAAATCACGGACGCAACAACGATGCAATTCACGGATGAAATTTTGATAACCTACGGATGCAAAATTCAAACCTTCCTCCAATAAGAACAATCAAGCAAATATATATATATATATATATATATATATATATATTTATATATATAAACCCACACATGCTTAAAAGAAAAATTCACCCCCCCCCTGGTGAACAACTTTTGAAAAGAAACTTCCCATAAATTGCCAAATTCATCCATCACCCACCCACATATTTGACAACTTGATAACATATATAAATATATTAATGTACTCCCTTAATTCCACACATGCAAAAATCAATTATATATATACATAATCTATATACTCCCTCTTTTGTACGTTAACTCATTCCTCCCCCCCCCCCCATTTCTTGACATTTCATTTCTCCCACCCATCTCATTTTTCAGACGTGGGCCCCACATGTGGCCCCCACCTTTATAATATAGAAAAATTTTCTACCGATTATTTTGAAAAATGGGTAAATGGGGGTCCACCAATGATTGTCCCGTCGTACGAATATTCCCTATTAAAACGAATATTCCTCGACCAATCGAATATTATATAACAACTTGCGTACTTTGCTAAATTTATAAATATTACCCACAACTATAACATTATATCAAATTCATTCCATAATATTTAAAAATGATATTTATAGAAAAATCATCTTTATTAAAAAGTTGGGTTCTTACATCAATTATTAATTAAACGAAAAGATAAAAAATAAGAATCATACCCTTGAAGTTTCGAGCTTCCTCGGGTACAAGTTCATCTCCAATCTTTTTCGATTTCAACTTGAAATCCACCGGGTTTGGTTCCCTCCTTTGATCACTGACAGCCACCCAAGTGTTTGACCTCTAGAGGTGATCCACCAAGGAAGAAAAAATATTCAAGAAGATGGGTGTTTGGCAAAACCCTAGTTTTTCTATCTCTCATAGAAAAGGAGTGTAATCTCCAACAATTGGAATCATGTCTGTTGTAAAAAAGTCAACAACAACTCTACACCCATAATAAGACTCCTCTTATTTATAGATGTGGGCAACCCTCCTTAACAATTAAGGAATTGAGTTTTATTTTAATTAATTAAACTCATTTAATTAATTATGCTCCCAATCTTATTAGGAATAATTAAATAAAATCTTTTAATTAATTAGCCTCCTAATCTTATTAGGATATATGAGAGTACTTTTATTAATTAATTCCCAAACTCCTTTAGAATTAAATAATAATAATAGTAATAATAATAATAAGACTCCTCTTATTAATTTATATTTAATATTTCCAAAATATTAAATAATAATATTAAGTTATTTAATTTATTCTATCACCATAGATTAAATTAAATATACTTAACTTATTATTACGATTATGCCATTAACTTCTTAAATAATTATTCTTCCTTTTATGGTGTGACCCTTTAGGTTCTCCATATTAAACCGGTTGTGAATGAATCAATTAGAACAATTCTAATCTTATTTAATTATTTATTTAAATAAATAATATTTATTCTACAATAGGGATAAGCCTCCCTAGCGATTAACGACTTTCCAGATAATATAGATTTCAACATTAATCATAAAAGAACCTTTGAGTAAATAGTTACCGTACAATTCAATCATTCCACCATACAATGTCCCAATTAAATATAAGCCATGTAATTATTGCCAAGTTTTATTTTATTTAATTATATGTATTTCAACTCTTAAATGCACAACTCCAAATAATGCAAATTAGAAACTCCTTTCTAATTTCATTCTGCCTTGGCCAAGAACTTCTGAGTTATCATTTATCGAATCACATAGGACATTTCTCTTCTTTTACTAGAAGTGGTAGATTCTTTATTGATCATACATTATCTCCATGTACAACTTATTATACCCAAGCATACCCTTTGATATACCCTAAGGGTCTTAAGGAATAAGTCAAAGTATAACTCATCATACACAAGATACTATGATGGTCTCAAGTCCAAGGATCACTTGTACTACTATCACAACATGAATTCCTATTGACAGACAAGTAAAACTCCATTAGGTATTCCTTAACGAACCACGTTCAGTGAACTTATTCTCTAATAAGCACCTACATACTTGCTTTAGTGTCTCCACACAAATGATCATGAGATCAATCATCCTCATCCAATGAGCAAGTAACGTATGTACCAATCTATTCGGATTCACTAATCCCTAATTTAGTAATCCAACGATTGGGAACTATTTTAGTTTTAAGCTTTCTAAGAATTTAGATCTCATTAGAATGATCATCATCATTATTCTAAAATCATTGCTTAAAACTACGGGTTTATCACATATTATAAAACAACATCATGCAGATAATTAAAAGCCTTTAATAAATTAATACATTTTATTAATAAATGAATAAGATTGTTACAAAGTATACGCTTTATTATCAAACATGATTGGCTTGTGTGCATATTACTTTCAATCTCCCACTTGCACTAAAGCCAATCTTCATGGTATCTCATACTCTCATTCTCTAAGTGACGATTTTCCTATTGTTGGATAAGCTTCAGTAAATGGATATGTAATGTTGTTCTTGAGAGTCCACTATCTTTATACTGATTTCCCATCTTTCAATGATTCCTCTAATCAAATTAAAGTGCCACAACACATTTTTAGATCCAAGATGAGACTTAAGAACTATTCCTAGTTTTGTAATGAACTTTTCATCCAAACAATCAACTTGCTGCTTTATTTACAGCTATATACTTTGTCTTTATCACTAAACCAGCAACTCTTTGCTGTTTGGAACCTTTCCAATTCACTATACCATTGTTCAAGGTAACGCTTTACCTTAAAGTGGATTTTTTGTTGTCTTGGTCTGTCTGAAAAAACTTGAGTCTGTTAAGCCCTCTAGTTTTAATTCCGACCCACCATGAATATGATCACGTCCTTAGTGTCGGTTAAGTACTTTAAGATTTTTTTCACTGACTCACAGTGAACTTCTCCAGAATATGACTGATCATCATCAAGTCTCGTATATTTCATTGTATACATGATTGTTACTCATGTGATCTCTCTTTTATGAGTCCATGGGGAATATTAAGAGAGATACACTCTAGGGCTCATCAACATGAGACATCCCATGGAGTTTGCCATGCTAAACGACTTTAGCATCAAATGAATATACGTTCCTTGGGTTAAGTCGAGCATCCTCTTAAATCTATCTATATAGATTTGTATCCCCAATTACGATACTCTTCCCAAATCATTCATGGAGGATTGTTTAGACAACTTTATCTTTACAGATTGTAGCATTGGTATGTCATTTCTTATCCGTAGTATATCAATATATAATACTAAAAATATCACGACGCTCCCACTGACCCTTTTGTACACACTAGGTTCATTCTTGTTTTTGATAAAATCAAACTCTTTTGATTGTCTCATCAAAACGAATGTTCTATATTTGAGAAGCTTGCTTCAATCCATTTCTCTAAGTGTCTACAACTCTTACCTCATCGTATGTAACTGGATCATCATCTTCTATGATGTGTACCTCATCATCATCATCTATAATGAATCCATACCTCCCAGGTATCTTCGTTACTATTCCAGACTTACGATTCGGTTGTGGTACAATAGGTCTATCTACAGGTTCCTTTTATTTGACTTATAGTATTTTGTGGTTTTGGAACTCTTCAAGATCTATTATCCTCCCAATAGCCCCTTCAATGATAAACACTTTTATCTTAGAAGGAAGCGTGTTTCTCAACAAACACCTTTTGCTAAGTAGGATTATAGAACATATACCCTAAACTTACTTTAGGATGTCCCACAAATCTGTACTTGTCAATTCTTGTCCCAAGCTTATCCTTTGAAACCTTTTTCACATAAGCTGGACAACCCCTTATCTTAACTTAATTAAAATTAGGAATCCTTCCTGTCCATAACTTTTATGGATTCTTGTGGCCGGATTTTGAGGTTACCTTTTCCGTAGATATGCAACCATTTCTAGGGAATGACCCTAGAAGGATACTGGAATGTCGGTAAAATCATTATGGACCGTACCATTTCCAACAAGGTACGATTTTTCCTTTCAGATACATTAATTAATTATTGTGTATCAGGAGGCGTCCATTACGAGAAAACCATTTGAGATGAACTAGAAACTTATTGCACAAGTATTTATTCCTTGATCTAATCAAATAATCCTAATACTTTGCCAATTTGTTTCATTTCTGAATTCTTTGAACCTTTCAAATAATTCACACTTGTATTTCAGCAAATACACACATTTAACTCTTTGAATGATCATCTCCTTTTCTTATACTAATTTGTTCAATATGCAAAATTATATTCACGTAAGTCAAGTATAATAAATCCATTAAGTAATATTTTAGTTCTATACAAAACATTATTATTATAAATAGAACAACAATTGTTCTTAAATATAATACCAAAGATTTCATTGTCCATCAATAAAATGGAAATAATATTTCCAACGAGAACTGGAATACAATAACAACTTATTGACTTAATAGATTTGCCCGTAGGCAGTGCTAAACTATAAGTTCATATGGTTAATGCAACAACCTTTGTTCCATTTTCCACACATATGATTACTTATCTTTGTTTAGCTTTCTATTTCTCCTTGGTTCCATCATAAATCTATATTTATGAGAACCAAAGACGGTATCCAATACTAAGTAGAATCTTGACTTAAAGAAAAATTTATTTTAAATCATGAACAAAATTGTATTTGTAAGCGAAATTTCACTAAGCTTCTTCTGGTTAGCTCTGCAAGATGCTTCTCGCAGTTTCTTTTCCAGTGTCCTGGCTTATTGCAGTGGAAGAAAACTAATTTGCTACCGTATCAGTTTTGTTCTTATTATCCATTGTTTTTGCCTTTTTTTTACCTTCTTAGAACTGTTCTTCTTTTAGAAGATCTTTTGGCCCCTACTAGTAAGACTTGATCTTTCTTGGTTGGAAAGTGACTCTCTACATTTTTTCAACATGTTAGCTAATCAGCGAGGCAGATATCTAGCTTGTTCATATGAAAAATTCACAACAATTATGAAAGGAGTCCGGAAGTGAGTGCAAGATCAAATCTTGACTCAACTCTCCATCCATGACAAAACCTATTGTCCTAATTGTTCAATCAAATTGATCATGTTAAGGACTTTTATCTTTACTGTAGTGTCCTTGGTCGTTCTAGATCGGAAGAGCTCCTTAGATATCTGATATCTATCATTCTTACTTTCCTCACCATCAACTACTTAATGTTTGGGAATATAGTAGGAACATCCATAGTTTCATAATCGATTTCAAGCTCGTTATTTCATGGATGCGAGCATGATGCATCGAGCTAATCAGGCATCATCTTGCCACTTTTTAAAAGTAGCAATCTCTTCCTCGAGGCATTATCTCGCAACCATTGCGTAGGATAGGCGTATTTAAGACATAAGATAGCTTTCAGCCGTGAGAACTTTTCTTAAAATTTTTCTTCTTTTAGGAGATCTTTTGGCCCCTACTAGTAAGACCCGGTCTTTCTTGGTTGGAAAGTGACTCTCTACATTTTTCAACAAGTTAGCTAGTCAGCGAGGCTGATATCTAGCTTGTTCATATGAAAAATTCACAACAATTATGAAAGGAGTCCGGGAGTGAGTGCAAAATCAAATCTTGACTCAACTCTCCATCCATGACAAAACCTATTGTCCTAATTGTTCAATCAAATTGATCATGTTAAGGACTTTTGTCTTTACTATAGTGTCATCGGTCATTCTAGATCGGAAGAGCTCCTTAGATATCTGATATCTATCAGTCCTACTTTCCTCACCATCAACTACTTAATGCGGGGAATATAGTAGGAGCATCCATAGTTTCATGCCGACGTCAAGCTCGTTACTTTCATGGATGCAAGCATGATGCATTGAGCCAACTGTGCATCATCTTGCCACTTTCTAAAAGTAGCAATCTCTTCCTCAGAGGCATTGTCTGCAACCATTGCAGGGATAGGAGTATTAAAGACATAAGATAACTTTTCAGCCGTGAGAACTTTTCTCAATTTCTTTAACCAATCCGTTTAATAAGGTCCTGTTAAATAGCATCTAATATGCTTCACAGTGATAGTAATTTAGACATTGTAAAATTCTGTAAATGAATTTGTAATTAACAACATTTTAGCATACATTCTTTTATTAATTACCAATATAAATTAGGTCTTGTTTTAAATTGGTATCTCCCACTATTTTCTTCAAACTATATTACCCTCAATATATATAGTTCGACAATATCTAATTGAAGATATGCTAGTGAGAATAAGGATCCCATTTCAAATGTATATAGCCTTGTGGTGGCACAACAAACTATATATAAATAAATAGGTAGACAACGCTTGTCAATTACATCAACTATGCAACTTCCTATATTTTGCCTCTTAGATTATTTTGATCAAGTGGTGGCACATCCGAATTAAAATTATCCAAGTTAAGTCCAACCTAGCACTCCATATATTCAAAAAAGAAAAATATTGTCCTTGTGGTGACACAACAAAACAACATTGTTCAATTTTCTTTATAAGAATCAAATGTGATAAAATTAACCTCTCAAAGAATTAAGATAAGCCTTGTGGTGACACAACAAACTTATAATAATTAATTGATACTCTATTATTTTTATCATGCTAGAAGGACACATTCGATATTCCAAATATCTTTGAACGCTTAGGACTTAATATAAAATATTTGAAGGGTTTGTTATTAATTTGTCTCATCTTGTTTAAGCTAGCATTTATAAATATATATAAATACGCGCATATATTAATTAACACGCTAATCATGTTTGCATATATATATATATATATATATATATATATATATATATATAATACTAGCATGCATATATAGAATACTATATTCTACCCGGATTGATTATGAACTTTTATTCTAGTTTGGTTTACTAGAGCCACCAAGTGAACCAAAAGGTCAAACCCTAGGGGTGGAAGAATTAATATTTAAGTATAACTATTACATTTAAATCCGAGTTCCATTACAAACGGGTCTTCAAGCGCTCATTGTTCCTTGATCTCCAATTCTTCAAAATTAATTCTAACTATTCCTATTACAAAACTATTTAAAATAACTAACAACCTTGATCAACAGTCAATGGGAAATACATAGGAGGGAGTTAGAATTTACATTAAGAAAAAATTAGAGAAGACGAGGTACACAGACCCCATTTAATAAAACCCATACATTCATGCATCTAACTAAAATAAAATCCAATCACATTGGTCAATAGTCCATAATCAATCCCATTTATTATCATGCATATCACCATATGCATGAATAATAAACATTCATCTCATGAATAATAAACATTCAATATATATATTGATATCAATTAATGGGCAAATTTAGTTAGCATAAAATCTAAATTTGAATCAAAATAAACTCCTTTATTTTAATCCAAATTTAAATCAAAATAAACCTCTTTTATTTTAATTTATCCAATTTTGAATAAAATAAACTATTTTATTTTAATCAAATACTTTAATCAAAATAAACTCATTTATTTTAATTAATTATGGAATCCAATTCCAAGTAAAAAAACTCCTTATTAAAGAAAACACTCGATTCTCTTTCTTATTCACAAATAAACTCCTTTATTTTGAATAATATAAAATCTTATTTCATATCTCAATAAACTCCTTTATTTAATGAAATACGGATTCTCTTTCCTATTCACAAATAAACTCATTTATTTTGAATAATATGAAATCTTATTCCATATCTAAATAAACTCCTTTATTTAAGGAAACATGGATTCATTTTCCTATTCACAAATAAACTCCTTTATTTTAGGAAACATAGAATCCAATTTCAACTCCAATTAGTTATCATGGAATCTAATTCCAACTCTAATTAGTTAGCATGAAATCCAATTTTAAAATTAAAATAAACTCTTTATTTTAAGATTAAACTAATTTTTTAATTATAAAATAATTAAGAATATATATATATATATATATATATATATATATATATATATATATATATAAAATATAATTAGGTGATCATGAGTAATGTTTTCACAAAAGGAGAAACAGCTTCATGAATCACAGAATTTGCGAGGAATAGTTCACGAATTGATTTTTTTTTTTTAATAAATTTTATTCAACAAATTATGCCCAATTAAATTGTTCTAAAACATATCAACATATATATCAAATCAAGATAATTAATAATTCGCATAAAGTTTTGGCTCTTATGCCACTCCTAGGTTTGTAATATTCATGAACGTAATCAAATTGCACAAAATAAGCAAAAACGTGGAAAAATATGAGTTTTTAAAATTTTACAAACTATATACCCGGATCATCCTTTATGTGCAATTATTAATTAAACGAAAAGATAAAGAACAAGAATCATACCCTTGAAGATTCGAGTTTCCTCAGGTACAAGTTCATCTCCAATCTTTTTTGCGTTCAACTAGAATCCACCGGGTTTGGTTCATTCCTTTGATCAATGTCAGCCACCCAAGTGTTTGACCTCTAGAGGTGATCCACCAAGGAAGAAGAAAGATTCAAGAAGATGAGTGTTTGACAAAACCCTAATTTTTCTATCTCTCATAGAAAAGGAGCGTAATATCCAACAATTAGAATCACATCTGTTGTGAAAAAGTCAACAACAACTCTACACACATAATAAGACTCCTCTTATTTATAGATGTGGGCAACCCTCCTTAACAATTAAGGAATTGAGTTTTATTTTAATTAATTAAACTCATTTAATTAATTATTCTCCCAATCTTATTAGGAATAATTAAATAAAATCTTTTAATTAATTAGCCTCCTAATCTTATTAGGATATATGAGAGTTCTTTTATTAATTAATTCCCAAACTCCTTTAGGAATTAAATAATAATAATAATAATAATAATAATAATAATAATAATAATAATAATAATAATAAGACTCTCTTGTTAATTTATATTTAATATTTCTAAAATATTAAATAATAATATTAAGTTATTTAATTTATTCTATTACCATAGATTAAATTAAATATACTTAACTTATTATTACGATTATGCCATTAACTTCTTAAATAATTATTCTTCCTTTTATGGTGTGACCCTTTAGGTTCTCCATATTAAACCAGGTTGTGAATAAATCAATTGAACAATTTAATCTTATTTAATTATTTATTTAAATAAATAATATTTATTCTACAATAGGATAAGCCTCCCTAGCGATTAACGACTTTCCAGATAATATAGATTTCAACATTAATCATAAAAGAACCTTTGAGTAAATAGTTCTTCGCATAATTCAATCCTTCCACCATACAATGTCCCAATTAAATATAAGAAATGGAATTCATGTCAAGTCTTATTTTATTTAATTATATGTATTTCGACTCTTAAATGCATTAACTCCAAATAATGCAAATTAGAAACTCCTTTCTAATTTCATTCGCCGCCAAGGAGTACCGAGTTGTCATTTATCGAATCACATAGACATTTCTCTTCTTTACTAGAAGCGTAGATTCTTTATTGATCATACATTATCTCCATGTACAACTTATTATACCCAAGCATACCCTTTGATATACCCTAAGGGTCTTAAGGAATAAGTCAAAGTATAACTCATCATACACAAGATACTATGATGATCTCAAGTCCAAGGATCACTTCAGTCTTACTATCACAACATGAATTCTATTCGATGCACAAGTAAAACTCCATTAGGTATTCCTTAGCGAGTCACGTTCAGTGAACTTATTCTCTAATAAGCACCTACATACTTGCTTTAGTGTCTCCATATAAATGATCATGAGATCAATCATCCTCATCCAATGAGCAAGTAACGTATGTACCAATCTATTCGGATTCACTAATCTCCAATTTAGTAATCCAATGATTGGGAACTATTTTAGTTTTAAGCTTTCTAAGAATTTAGATCTCATTAGAATGATCATCATCATTATTCTAAAATCATTGCTTAAAACTATGGGTTTATCACATATTATAAAACAACATCATGTAAACAATTAAAAGCCTTTAATAAATTAATACTTTTTATTAATAAATGAATAAGATTGTTACAAAGTATATGGTTTATCATCAAACATGATTGGCTTGTGTGCATATTACTTTCAAAAACTCAATTAAATTCTTGGGCGGGTCGGGTAATCCGGCAAATTTTGGCCGGATTTAGAAATTAAGGGCTAAATTGTATCAAATTAGGTACTTGATATAGTAAATTGTAATCCCAAATTCTTTGGGGGAAAAATTATGAATTTGATGGTACTTCATGTAACAGAAGTGTAATTAGCCCAATTATATATTTATCTCTTTAAGTTGTTTGTGATCTTAAAAGTGCTCCGCGCTACAAAAAAACAAGTCATTGCTAACGGCGACATTACCGACGACGTTATTCTCGTCGAAAATGACCTCAGTGTTGATGGCACAGCCATCGCAAATGGGTATCGTCAAGAATGAACTTTCCTAGGGTAAAATTTGATGCAAAATTTTTCCCGTTGGAGAGAAATCATAGGTGATGGGGAAAAAATGTTATAAACGACGGGACCCCCGTCGCTAGTGAGTCAATTTTAACGGTATTAATCTTGACAGACATGGCGTCGATAATGAGTTCTTTTTAAAAGCCCTAATGTCGACTGCGACGCCCCCAAAAATAGGTCCAATCCATCCAACCTATTCTGAGTCGCCAAATACATGGTACAGAAAACAACTACAACTTTATTACTACAATTGTTGTGCAAAATACAACAACACATATTTTGTACGTTTTGATACAAATATATACCAACTGTGACTCTGGACACCAACTTGGATAGCACGTCACAATGGCACCTTACATAAAGGTACAGTCAATAACTATTTTAGAAATTAAAATCTTTAGGAAGTGCTCAAGGAAACCTTCGTAAATGGGAGGCCATGCGTCTAGGTTATAATAGATATCATGTGCCCACAGAATTATCTTTGGTTGACCCGACAGACCCCAAAAAAAACGAGAAGATTACTATCATGTTCTTTCCAATGATGAGTCTTCTCTTGACATAGAACTATCTCCACTGTCTGCAATTGAAAATTATATTTCAACCAAACTCCAAGATCATATAGGTAGTGCTCGTAAATATACTCAGCAAGTGGATGTGCACAACCCTGTCTTATGATAAAATGAGGTTGTATGTCATTAGATATCTTGTATGATATTGGCAAAACACCCTTCCAAAGTTGGGTTCGCCTCACCCTATTTGGTTCACCAAAATTAAATATCAAATGACGTATACAATACGACACACTTATCTAAAGTTCTTAATAAAATTATTTCCATACTATTTAAGGAGAACCTCAACAGCTATAGACCACCGTTCTATTCCCCTGTTATCCCCGCTTGACCCGACAACACTCTTATTACCTGAAAGGAATTGTGAAGCAAAAGGGTGAGCACAACTAGCTCAGTAAAGAATATCATGGCTAAGATAATTAAATTATCAATAGCCATCATCAGTAATAAATCAGAGATTTAGAACATATGGTAGATGATAAACTTTTCAACCATAGTTGTAGCGGAACGAACAATCCATTAGAAGAGTCAAATAAACCATAAAGTCTATTATCTTCTCCATGTTAAATGTCCACCAACAATGTTTTATCCCTGTAACATCAATCCACAGTTACTGTCCACAATCATGTTAATAACTCATAATCATATTTGTGGTTCTAAATTCCTATTCTCATCCAGGACGAAGATAATTTTCATCACATGTCTTTACCTGAAATATCAAAGATCATGGTTATACCAAATCACAGTTCCTGTTCATAATCATACTAATAGGTTCATCTTTGCCCTACATGCCAAAGATATTCAACAACAGGTCATCTTAACACTACAGGCCAAAGATATTCAACAACAGGTCATCTTTGCACTACGGGCCAAAGATATTCATCAAAATGTCATCTTTGCACTACAGGCCAAAGATATTCAACAATAGGTCACCTTTGCACTACAGGCCAAAGATATTCAACAACAAGTCATCTTCAGACTACGGCCAAAGATATTCATCAATAATTCATCTTTCAGACTACTGGTGCCAAAGATATTAATATCTTAAAGAAATACATAATCATTTCAGAATTTATATAAACCATAATTATAACCATGTTGATCAATTCACCTTTGCACTTAAGCTAAAGATATTCAATTATAAATTCAATGGTCATGATCATACCAGTCAACAATTCATCTTTGCACTACTGGCCAAAGAGAACCCATAGTTACGATCATACCAATAATCTACCCATCTTTACACTCAAGTCAAAGAGAAATATCATCATTAGAGTTATAAAAATGTTATATATGATAATAAAAACAATTTCAAGAGTAAGATTCAGAAATCAACGATAATTTGGTCAGAAAAAGAAACCAATTTTGTCATGAATAGTACCCATAAATAGTAACTCGTGAATAGTAACTCATGAATAGTAACTCATGAATAGTAACTCATGAATACTAACCCGTATTCATACATTGTAAGACCCCAACTTATTATTAATGAAATTTAATTTTCTCTATTTATTATTTTAAAATAGTAAGGGTTGATTTGATTAATGTGGATAGTTAGGGGTAAGATACGCAAATATTTCAAAATAAGAAAGTGGTTAAAAATATTCATTGTTGTCGGGAATATTCGTTTGGTCGTGGAATATTCGTACTATCTAGGGAATATTATTTACATGACAGTAGCGATGTGTGTGGCCCCATAACGGAAAGCGATTGGATGAAGAAAACGACAAATATAAGTTGTTTAAAAATAACAGGCAGAAGTTGTTTCAATTATATTGTTAAAATACTCGGTGGTTAAAACACAAGAAGATCACTGCGGTATTGCACCAATTATTGATCCTTACGTAAGAAGGCACTACTCAATATTGGTTACGATAATTATCGCTCAAAGTTATTTTATCGAGTTAATAATTGTTTGCGTTGATATTTTATATTCGTTGTTGTTTCAATAATTGTCATTACACATGAGATTTTTCTTTATCGAAGCAATAATTCATATTATCTCGAATAATATTATTAGATAACATTATTGGCAATGTCTAGAAAGTTCGCTCTAAGGAGAGGTTTGGTCACCTAATTGCAAGGCCAAAGAAGAAGAAATTCTTATTCGAAAGCCCCTCTTTCTCGAGAACCGCCCGTTGTCAATATTGTGATTCGTAATATTATTTATGAATAATTAATTATTGATTCATATGATGAGAAAAATATTGATTTTATGAGGATATAGATGGAGAAAATTTTAATGTGACAATTGTTGAAAAATAAAATTTTATCTTTTCTCGATAAAATAATTCATTTAAATATATTATGATATTTTAATAATATAATAATGGTGATATTTTTACAACGAATGTGGGATATATGAGTATACTGAGGAGGAAGAGTATTTTTGTTGCAATAAATGTTTAAAACATGTTAAACATGCTTGTGGACCCCATTTATTGACTAAAATTTGATTATACCGTAAAATTGCCCGTTTGTGGATTTCTTTGGGTTTGCATTTGGAATTTGGAAAAACTTTCTTCTGCAAAGTTGTATAGAATTGAATTTCCTATAAAAACTCAAGCGAGATTCGAATTTTCTGATGAAAGGGATATTTATTATGAATTATTGAAGTTCAAGCTCAAATAATTGATTTTGGAAGTTTAAAATATTTTTAATTACAAAACGTTTTTTGTGTTTGGTTAGCCTCATTAAACACATGCAAGTTGCTAAATTCAGATGGTTCTAGGTGCGTAGAGAATTTGTAATATATATAATATTATTATATTAAATTTTTCGCTTTGGTGTTCTAAGCAATTTCTATAAATAGGGTGCTTAGGTTAGAATTGAAAATCACACCGAATCAAGTTTTCTCTCTATATTATCGAGCGTATTCTTGTGAGTATTTTGAGTATACTTTGAGTATTGCTATACGTGCAAGTCCAAGTCATAGCCTATATCCTGTTTTTTAAGAAATCGATCTTTCGAGGTAAGTGGATGTTATTTTCTTCTCAAATGATATTATTTCTTCAATATCATTATCTTTGAAATATTGGTTGGAACTTTTATCAAATTTAGAACTTTTTCATGTCGGGTTATTATTCATGAGTTACTTATTCACGAGTTACTATTCATGAGTTACTATTCACGAGTTACTATTCACAGTACTATTCAGTGAAGCGAAGAAGATGTTTTTTAGGAATTTCTATCTTTGGTGTTTGAGTTACTATTCACGATATACTAAGACTATTCACGATATCTGACTATTCAACCGAAAAATAAAATTTCTTCTTTTTGTCCAAAACATCTATTCGGATACTAGCTTTGATCAGATCCATGTTTTGATCATTCTTGAATTTTACACCACTATGATTATTTTTGAGGTATTTTTGAACATGGATAAAACAAAGTACTAATCCTTAATCCTTAATCCTTGTCATTTTGTTTCATTGGATTCGTTTTCTTTAAAAATATTTTCGTCATCCTCGCCTTAAATGATGATATTATTGAATATCTTTGGCCTCAGTAGTAAAAGATGAATGATTTCAAGAATATCTTTGGTCAGTAGTGCAAAGATGAGCAGTGTTTAAATGAACATGACTAATCGATGAATATCTTTGGCTCAGAGTAGTAAAAAGATGAATATTTGGTTCCAGATGTATATTGATTGATGTTACAGGATAAAAGATAGAGCGATGAACTTTTAAATTCATACATGGAAGATAGTAGTTTGCATTCTCTACTTAACTCTTCTAATGAATTATTATTTCATTGCGAATATTGATTTAAAATTTGTTGTCTATCAGATTCTATTAGATTTTTCCTGTTGAAGACTAACGGTAATTTGTTGTATATTATCTTAGTCATAATATTCTTTATCGAGCTAGTTGAGCTCACCCTTTTTCTTTTGTTCCATTTTTCTCGGGAGGCGAGAATATAGCGAGTACTTAGCTCTGGGGTATGGAATGAAGGTTCTAGAGAGAGTTGTTTAGTAGTCCTCACCATTTTGTAAAATAATGTATCAATAAATGTGATGAGGATTTATTTGAGTATAGATATTGTCTAGAAGATAATATTTGTATTTAAACTCACAGCTTTCTTGTTGTAATAATAAAGTTGTAGTTGTTTCTATACCATGTATTGACAACTCGGAATGGGTGATGTATACCTATTTTGGGGCGCCACGGTTTGGTATCGAGCCATAAGTAAAGAGCCCCGAGCCTCTCACCGGTGACTTCTGTTTATGGGGATGCACCAAGCTGGACTCTCTCCAGATGGGATTTACGTTTTGGCAAACCGATAAAGTACCATTGTGAGGTGTGGTTGAAGCACCATGAGGGTCACGGTTGGTATCGAGCTTAGGGATATGATCTCTGGCGGAGATCGGGGAATAGAACTAGGAGGAGAGACGAGTAAATCCTTCGCTAGTGTGTCCTACCTAAGCTTATTTGTTAGTTGGTCAAGATATAGGGATATTATGTGATATATTGATTTCCTTAATTAACCCTTGTTTTATGAGCAAGATTTGAGAATGTCGATTGAGAATATTAACAATGGAAATGAGACTGTGGAGACGCTGTTCTCACCAACGAGGAGAACGTGCAACGGTGACAATGTTCCTCCCGTGAACAACACCATTGAAAGCGAGATGATGAACGAGGGGATGTTTAGAAGTTTTTGCAGTTCATGCAAAATCGCACGAGGGAGACTCGTGTTCAAAATATGAGGAGGAAATGATAGCAATTCACAAAGTTGTCACAACCAAGCAAAATTTCAAAGAGTTGGGACCACGTAATTTAAGGAAAGCCAGATCCGATCATGGCGGAAACATGGGTCAAGCAAATTACCAAGATATTCGATGTCTTGGGATGCACGGAGAACAGAAGGTTCCATTCGCCACCTTTATGTTCCATGGCGGCGGCGACTCATCGGTGGGAGTCTCGTGAAGCGTACTCCATCCAAACCGCTTTTCAAAGCATGTCTTGGGAGACGTTTGAAGATATTTAATGACAAATACTTTCCCGAAAGTGTTCATCATATGAAGGAAGTGGAGTTTATTAGACCGGAGCGAAGAACAACATGGCGGTGTCTCAAAGACGAGGCAAAGTTTGCAGAGTTATCCGTGTTTGCACCTCATTTGGTGGAGAATGAGGAACGTATGACGCGGATGTTTCTTAGAGGTTTGAAACCCGGCATACGCCAGTATCTCATTTCTCATAAATTTTCTCTTTATTCGAGATGTTGTAAATGAGGCTCAATTATTAGAGCGAGATAACGAGTACGGTCAATCGAGGACCATAACCGAGGATCCTACCGAGAGATAGCGGCCAATGAATAATGATAACTGCGAGAAAGAAAGCAGACGGACAGAAATGGTAACCACTCTGGTGGTAATCATGGCCATGAAAATAGAAGAAGCGAAAGGGAGGAGATTTAAAAAGAGGAGATTTAATAACGACCATGTGAAGACGACAGCGGTTACGGTGAGAAGAATCGGTTCTAAGGGAGGAGAAACGACCCCCATTATATGCTACAAATGCGGAAAAGAGGGACATATCGGTCAAACCGCCCACAAGCAGTTCAAGGTATGCTATAATTGTGGAAAGGAAGGACATATCGCTTCGAGATTATGCGAGAGCGAAACCTAGTTCAATGAAAGGTGACTCAAAAGATTGTCCCTAAAAGTTAAAGTCAACGATTCCGGAAGAGCGTTTGTTGTGATCGGGTCATAATGCGAGGAACCCAAACGAGGTTATCACGGGTAAGCTATTTATAAATTCTTGCGAAGTTTATACCTTACTTGATGATACGGTGTTACCCATTCATTTATCTCTCCGCATGTGCTCAACGTTTAAACTTGACTCAGGAGAAATTAGACTTTGACCTATCTCGTGGAAACTCCGTTAGGAGAAACTTTCATCACATCCATCGCTTATAAATCTTGTTTGATTCAAGTTGGCACCATTACCTTACCTGTTGACCTTATCTCTTTAAAGATACTTGCTTTTGATGTGATTTTAGGGATTGATTGGTTAACTACTCATCATGCCAAAATTGATTATTTTCGTAAGGTTGTTAGTTTTCATATTCCTATCCAACTGTTGTTATTTAATTCAAGCAACTAAACCATTAAAATCAATCTTCGTCATATCTAATCATAAAGCTATTCGTTTATTGAAAAACGGATGTCAAGCTTTCTTAGCCCATGTTATGGATTTGAATAAAGACACGCCAAATTTGAATAATATTCCTGTTGTTATTGACTTTCCTGACGTATTTCCTGAAGAACTTCCTCCGCCTCACCCCGTAACGTGAAGTTGAATTCTTTATTGATCTTGAACCTGGTACAAAGCCCATTTCTAAAACCCCATATCGAATGGCTCCTATTGAACTTCAGGAGTTAAAGGTCCAACTACAGGAATTGTTGGACATCGGTTTCATTCGTCCTAATACATCTCCTTGGGGTGCTCCTGTTTTATTCGTAAAGAAGAAAGACGGGAGTATGCGACTTTTGTATTGACTATCGAATTGAAACATGTCACCATCAAGAATAGGTATCCTCTACCTCGTATTGATGACTTGTTTGACCCGATTGCAAGGGCACAATTCTTTTCAAAAATCGATCTTCGATTCGGATATCATCGGTTTGAAGATTAGAGGCGAGGATATTCCAAAGGCGCCTTTAGAACTTCGAGACGGGCATTATGAATTCTTAGTCATGTCTTTCGGATTGACTAATGCTCCTGCGACTTTCATGGATATGATGAACCGAGTATTCAAGGAATATTTGGATCGCTTTTGTTGTTGTCTTTATTGATGACATCCTTATATATTCCAAAAGTCGTGAAGATCATGAGCACCATTTGAAGTCGGTACTCCAAAGGCTTCGTGAAAACAAACTATATGCCAAATTGAAGAAATGCGAGTTCGGCGAGGAAGTAGCATTCCTTGGGCACGGTGTCGAAACATGGAGTATCTGTTGATCCGTGCCAAGATTGAAGCAATACAAAGTTGGGAGCAACCAATCGGTGACCAAAGCACGTAGCTTTTTTGGGCTTAATTTGGTTATTATTTGGAGATTCGGAAGGGTTTTCTCGAATCGGTACTCCATTAACTCGGCTAACTCGAAAGAATACGTAAATTCGTTTGGAGCGAAGAATGTGAGAAGAGTTTCCAAGAGCTTAAAAGGAGACTTATTTTAAGACTGTTCTAACAATACCATCCTGGTTCGGATGGATTTGTTATCTCAAATGATGCTTGAGCAAAGGGTTAGGATGTGTTCTCATGCAACGTGGGAAAGTTATAGCTTTATGCCTCACCAAGCAACGTGTTCTCATGCAACCAATTTGATTTTTTTAATACCTCCAATTCGACAAAATACTGATAAAACACCTCAGCATTAATTCCTTCATTTATAACCACATAAATAAATCCATCATTTATATTCACATCAAATAAATATTTTCTTATCATATAAATCAATAAATAATTATTCACAAATAATATTACAGAATCACAATAATGACAACTAAGTAGCTTCTCGGAAAGAGGGGCTTTCCGATAAGAATTTCTCCTTACTGGCGTGTAATTAGGTGACCAAACCTTTCCTTGACAGAACTTTCTAGACATTGCCAATAATGATATCTAATAATATTATTCAAATAATATGAATTATTGATCTGATAATGGGAAATACTGTGCAGTGATAATTATTGAAACCACAATAATATAAAATATCAACGCAGCAATTATTGAATCAATAAAATAAAATATTGAACAGTAATTACTGTAAAAATTATTGAGTAATGCCTGTATACGTAAGAATCAATAATTCAAAAATACTGTGTAATATCGTGTGCTATTGTGCAACCCATGCCAGACATCGTATTTTAACCACCGTGTATTCCGAGCGATGTTAATCAGTAATAACTACGTCGTTATTTATAAAAAATCAAACTTATCATTTTCTTCATTCGACAGTTATTTTATTATGGGGACCACATTGGTCGCTACTGGTTAAATTTAATATTTCCACAACAGAATACTCCACGACCAAACGAATATTCCCCGACAACAATGAGTATTTTATTGCCACTTGCTTATTTTGAAAAAAATTTCATATATTACTCTTAAATTTAACTTTTTATCATTTTAACCATTTACTGAATAATAATTATAAGAAAAATTGAATACTTTTATTTCATAAAATTCGGGGTCTTACAATCTCCCCTCCTTATGAAATTTCGTCCCCGAAATTTATGTACCTGGTATTTCAAAGAGTTGAGAATACATTGCTTTCATTTCAGATTCCATCTTCCCTGTCATCATGATTTCTCCATTGCTCATCTCCTGTATTTCAGATATCATTCTAGAATATAGCTTCAAAATAAAGGTTAATTGACATATCACAATTTGTCAACTTAAGTAAGAAAATTTAGCTTAGGTAGGACACACACTAGCGAAGGATATTACTCGTCTCTCCCTTCCTAGTTCTAATCCCGGATCTCCACCAGAGATCATATCCCTAAGCTCTGATATCAACTGTGACTCATGTCTTAATCGTGAACAGCACCTCATAGTGGTACTTATCAATTTGTCATCGCAGAACGGCATCCCCTACGGAGAGTCTGGCTTCGGTGCATCCCACACAAGGAAGTCACCAGCGAGAGGCTCGGGGCTCTTTACTTATAGCTCTAATACCAACTGTGACACCCCCAAAATAGGTCAAATCCATCCAACCTATTCAGAGTCGCCAAATACATGGTACAGAAAACAACTACAACTTTATTACTACAATTGTCGTGCAAAATACAACAACACATATGTTGTGAGTTTTGATACCAATATATACCAACTGTGACTCTGGACACCAACTTGGATAGCACGTCACAATGACACCTTATATAAAGGTACAGTCAATAACTATTTTAGAAATTAAAATCTTTGGGAAGTGCTCAAGGAAACCATCGTACATGGGAGGCCATGCGTCTAGGTTATAATTGATATCATGTGCCCACAGAATTATCCTTGGTTGACCTGATGGACCCCAAAGAAAAATAAGAAGATTACTATCATGTTCTTTCCAATTATGAGTCTTCGCTTGACATATAACTATCTCCACTGTCTGCAATTGAAAATTATATTTCAACAAACTCCAAGATCATATAGGTAGTGCTCGTAGATATACTCAGCAAGTGGATGTGCACAACCCTGTCTTATGATAACATGAGGTTGTATGTCATTAGACATCTTGTATGATAGTGGCAAAACACCCTTCCAAAGATGGGTTCGCTTTCACCCTATCTTGGTTCACCAAAATTAAATATTAAATGGCGATACAATACAATACGACACACTTATCTCTCAATAAAATTATTTCCATACTATTTAGGGAGAACCTCAAGCAAATTTATAGACCACCGATTCTATTCCCCTCGTTATCCCCGCTGAACCCTAAGAACACTCTTCTTACACGAAAGGAATTGCGAAGCAAAAGGGTGAGCACAACTAGCTCAGTAAAGAATATCATGGCTAAGATAATTAAATTATCAATAGCCATCATCAGTAATAAATCAGAAATTTAGAACATATGGTAGATGATAAACTTTTCAACCATAGTTGTAGCGGAACGAATAATCCATTAGAAGAGTCAAATAAACCATAAAGTCTATTATCTTCTCCATGTTAAATGTCCACCAACAATGTTTTATCCCTGTAACATCAATCAACAGTTCCTGTCCACAATCATGTTAATAACTCATAATCATATTAGTGGTTCTAAATTCCTATTCTCATCCAGGACGAAGATAATTTTCATCACATGTCTTTACCTGAAACATCAAAGATCATGGTTATACCAAATCACAGTTCCTGTTCATAATCATACTAATAGGTTCATCTTTGCACTACGGGCCAAAGATATTCATTAATAGTTCATCTTTG
This sequence comes from Panax quinquefolius, assembly GCA_020205615.1. Lineage (NCBI taxonomy): Eukaryota > Viridiplantae > Streptophyta > Magnoliopsida > Apiales > Araliaceae > Panax > Panax quinquefolius. Next base: position 118,883,904 of record CM035161.1, read on the forward strand.
CCCTACATTCCAAAGATATTTAACAACAGGTCATCTTTACACTACAGGCCAAAGATATTCAACAACAGGTCATCTTTGCACTACGGGTCAAAGATATTCATCAACAAGTCATCTTTGCACTACTGGTAGTCAAGATATTCAACAACAAAGTCATCTTTGCACTCTGGGCCAAAGATATTCAACAATAAAGTCATCTTTGCACTACGGGCCAAAGATATTCATCAATAATTCATCTTCAGACCACAAGCCAAAGATATTAATATCTCAAAAAAATACATAATCATTTCAGAATTTATATAAACCATAATTATAACCATGTTGATCAATTCACCTTTGCACTTAAGCTAAAGATATTCAATTATAAATTCAATGGTCATGATCATACCAGTCAACAATTCATCTTTGCACTACTGGCCAAAGAGAACCCATAGTCACGATCATACCAATAATCTAACCATCTTTACACTCAAGTCAAAGAGAAATATTATCATTAGGGTTATAAAAATGTTATATATGATAATAAAAACAATATGATCAACAACTGCATTTAATTTCAAGAGTAAGATTCATAAATCAATGATAATTTGGTCAGAAAAAGAAACCAATTTTGTCGTGAATAGTACCTGTGAATAGTAACTCATGAATTGTAACTCATGAATAGTAACCCATATTCGTACATAGTACCATATACGTAAATAATATGAAAAAATATATACATGAATATATATGTCGAATATATACGTGAATAGTGCCGTATACGTGAATAGTAACCCCGACATGAAAAGGGTAGAAATTCCACAATAAAACTCATATCAATAATTCGGCATAATGATATTGAAGAAAATAATAGCATTTAAGAAGAAAATAACATCCCTTAAAATCCCCTACAATCCCTTACCTCAAAAGAGCAGTACTTCTGACTAGAATATCGAATATGACGCTGAAGAAAACTTGCACTGATTAGCAACTCTCAAAGTATTAAAATACTCACAAAAATACGCTCGATAATATAGGGAGAGAAAACTTATGTTTCTAGTGTGATTTTCAATTCTAACTCAGCACCCTATTTATAGGAAAATGTTAGAACGCCGAAGCAGACTTGACCTGCAACTTGATGGCTTTACCTGCTACTATTCCCACCCACCACTTTTGAAATAAAATTTTAGCACATTTTTCACCAACCAAAGGTGAGGCCCACTCATTTCTAGAATTTTCTAAAATGGTTTAAAATTGAAATAATAATCAGAAACTTCAATAATTCATAATAAATAGCCCTTTCATCAGAAAAATATGAATTTTATGTCCATTCCATACAAAATCGAATTCTCTACAACTTTGTAGCTTTAAGTTTTTTCAAATTCCAGACAAAAAATATCCAAAATCCACAAACGAATGATTTTTAACACCTTTTAAAATTCATAACAAATCATGTGTTAATTTTTAACGGTTCAAAATTTGTGGACATATACTCAACTTATATATGTATAACATATCCAAAAATCACAACGATCCAACGGTCGGATTAAAATTATAACTCACGCAATAGAGCTTTAAGAACACCAATTTGATTTTTTTAATACATCCAATCCGACAAAATACTGATAAAACACTTCAGCATTAATTCCTTCATTTATAACTACATAAATAAATCCATCATTTATATCCACATCAAATAAATATTTCCTTATCATATAAATCAATAAATAATTATTCACAAATAATATTACAGAATCACAATAATGACAACTAGGCCGTTCCCAAGAAAGAGGGGGCTTTCCGATAAGGATTTCTCCTTACTGGCGTGTAATTAGGTGACCAAACCTTTCCTTGACAGAACTTTCTTGACATTGCCAATAATGATATCTAATAATATTATTCAAATAATATGAATTATTGATCCGATAATGGGAAATATTTGTGCAAATGACAATTATTGAAAACACAATAATATAAAATATCAACGCAAAGAATTATTGAATCAATAAAATATTGAACAAAGAATTCTCGTAAAAATTATTGAGTAGTAGGCCTTCAAGTAAGAATTTCTTCAAAATAATGCGACGCAACCACGCCAGACATCGTATTTTAACCACCGTGTATTCCAACAAGATTGTTAATTCGTGAATAACTACGTCGTTATTTATAAAAAATCAAACTTCTTTGTTTTCTTCATCCGACGGTTATTTTATTATGGGGCCCATTAAATGGTTGCTTGGTTGCATATTTAATATTTCCGACAAAGAAGAATACTCCACCACCAAACGAATATTCCCGACAACAACAATGAGTATTATATAGCCACTTGCTTATTTTGAAAAAAATCAAATTATAACCCTTACTTTAAATTTTTATCAATTTAACCATTTCTTTGAATAATAATTATAAGAAAAATTGAATACTTTTATTTCATAAAATTCGGTGTCTTACATCGACGACGACTCCTGTCTGATTTCCCTCTGCTGATTTTTTCTTTTCCCTCAATCTATGTTCACTCCATTTGCTCAAATCACTGAATTAATTACCCCATTACCTCTTCACTTCCGTTTCTCTTTCTTTCTAAAAATCAAATGCGAAGTGTAGGGTTTCTAAAGGTATAATTAGAATGCATTTTTTTCTGTTTCAAATTTTAATTTTAGTAGAATAATCTCTCATTTTTTTCCTATCGTGCACTATTTTTGTTTATATCTCTTTTTAGTGCATTTGATTCTACTTCATTTATGACTTGAAGCTATGCTTCAATGGAATTTATCTTTGTAGAAAGCTGATTGGGTGCTACCTAATATAATTGCTGGGTTTGTTGAACACAAGCAGTTAATATAGCTGATAGGTCCGCTGGTATATGATATAAAAATGTTTTCAATTCATCTTTACATGATATGAACCTCATTTATAACTTCATGCCACATTTTGGGAGCCATTTAACTAGGTTGTTTCAATTGCAGGTTTTTTTGACAAAACAAAATAAGAATAGACGTTTGGGGGATCCGAAGTTTGTCTTAGATTTTGAGGAGATTTATGTTATTGATTCGAAGATAAAGTCAATTACCAGAGCTGGAGTTGTGTTAAGGAGCAGTGATGATTTTGAACCAATTGTTTGTTTATTTTACTCTTTTCTGCATATTCATTTAAATGAATCTTATTGTGATGATGCTTGAAATATCTTATTATTTAGTTTCTCCTAGCAATAGTTTAGGTAGTTCAAGAAAAACCTTTGTTAATCCTTTTGGAGTGTCTTTAATTTTGAAAAAAGAAAAAGTCAAATGTCCAAACACTTGAAACCTCAATTGTTTTGGGACTGGGAGTTCATTAGGCTCGCACTGAACTTACTTCTAGTGTTATAGTAACTTTTGATGTGTTATTTTAAAGTAACAATTGAGTGAATTGTATATGTTTTATCTTTGTTAGATATAACTTTGGTAATGTAGACAAAGAAATCATACCTTGCTAGGGTTAGGGTTTTGTATTGGCTGAGGAGGAGAGAAATCCACGAAGAGTACAAAATTGATTGATGAATTAAAGAGGGGAGAAAAACATTTGAGTGATTACTCTAACGACACATGGCAGAACTCTTAGAATCCAAGAACATTGTTAAGGTAGCAAGGATTCAGAGAGCGTTTTGAGTGCTTCGAGTTGAGAGAGAATGTCAAAGTCTCCTAGTTCGCCAAAAGGTCCAAGTGTTAAAAGTCCAAAGTCCAAAAAAAGCTCCCTTCCCAATGGAATGGAAGGGGTATTTATAGGGTTTTCTGGGGAGTGGTCATGTGCCAGGCACATTACCTCAGGAAAATTCCAGAAATACCCTTAGTCATCAGAGTAATACCTAGATTGCCAGCAATCCAATCCCTGATCAATCAATTTCGAAAAATGAGTCACATCCACAAGTCTTTTGCCTCGAGACACGTGAAGGCTTCTCCTGATTCTAAATCAAGATAAATCAAATTATATATTATAAAATAAAATAAGATGTTATTTTATTTTGAAAACAAGGATCAAATCTTTTCTTATATATATAAAGTAATCAAATGTGCAGCCAAGTTTAATTAGTCCATATATATACATGATTATATAGGCTAGGTGTCTATATGCATGCATATATTCAAAGTAAGGACCTCAATCTTGGTATGATATATCCATCGAGTTTCCTATATAAATTTGGATCTTACCAATCTCTGGCATTGTTTAAGTGATTGCCTTCTTATTTTCAAAGTAGGAATTGGGTAACAGATTGAGAGACCAACTTGATATAGAATTGTAACGAAAAGAAACCATTAGTTTCTCGTGGACCCAAAATTGAGGGTCAGTTTTTTATTTTTCGGTTCCGATTGAGAGTTAAAAATTTACAGAGTTGTCAAATATATACAGATCTTCTACCTTTCCATCAATATCAATTTTCCCTCTTCCTACGCTGCCTGTGACGCCCCCAAATTCAAGTACTTGAAACCAGAACTCGGTGCTTCACGATACCATTTTCTATGAGCGGAATTATACAATAATAATATCAATAATATAGATATCAAACTTCATTTACATATGCATCAAAGTCTACTCCCAGGTACGTGACCTTTAAACATTCATTACATCATAGATAATAAGTATTATTGTCTTAATAAACTTTAACTATTACACAGAATATTATAAAATTCATTTAAACAACTTTCCTTTCCCCTTGTTCTTGCCAGATCCTTTGGGTTGATCATACTTAGCTGAAAACATTTAAATTTAAAGCAAGAATGAACATTTGATTGCCCATCAAGTAATAACAATAATAAATATAAGCTAAAAAGATTAAGTGTTTTCTTTGAATGACACTTCTACAACAAATCAACAGTTGTGAAGTAAGCTGAACCAATAATAGAAACATATCAATTCTATATCAAAATTTTGAAACTACGTACTGACTATAACTGGAGATTAGTTGACAGACTACGAACATTATTTTCTATTTTTGAAAAGATTAAACAGAACTTCATCTGTAAACCGTCATAACTTACAGGCACGGGGTGATCAGCCCGTTATGCCCTGTATTGATCAATACTACATGCAAGAACGATATTATCGTTCATCTTATCCACCTTAGGTGCACAAAAATTTTCCCATATTCGGGATGTTTATACTTTATCGGGAATCCGAACCAAAACAATCTGGTTGGATACAATAAAGTTCTATCTTGTTCAACAATATTTTTAAGTTTGTGTCTAGCCAAATCAAATAGCTTAGACGGCTTTTAAGTCAACGTATACATAGTGGAAGTCAATAGGTATGTATCAACATGTGATTAAATATAATGATTATCCAAGTGGGGACACTTGTATAACCATATTTAGAAACTAACGAACAGAATAAATATCTGGATTATGCACTAATACTGTGTTGATAAACAATGGTCGGATAATTTAAGAACTTGAATGAATATGAACAATTGGATACATAATCAATAACAATAGAGTTAATAATCTGGCACAATAATATGATTCTGAAACTTTCTTACACATGTCCATTGCATAAAGGAAATACAAAGTTAGGATGCTTTCCTGAGCTGCTGTTTATAATAACGCAACTTAGACTAATCTTTTATATCGAAACCTATAATTAATAAGATCATTCGTCCGATTAGAATAATGTATCAAAACTCATAATACTGCTATTTGAAGTCAGCACATAACCTAATCACATTGTAACATATTTTAACAGTCATTGGTTCACAAACAAACACTTATCGAGTTCAATTATATAAGTCTAGATCAATTTCTAAAATATTTCGGTGTACCGACAGCTTTATCGGGTAATTTTCGAGTCTAAAACTCTATTATGTAGTTTAATAACTGCAAATATTAGTCATATTATTTTTAATTGACTTATAATAATTTTTAATTAATTATTATAATTTATCATGATTTTTCAAACAGAATCATTATTAAATGATTTAAATATTAAATAATTCTATTATTATTAATATTAAACTATTAATGAAACCATTACCAAAATATTAAAGTTATTTATAAGAACTCAAAATATTTTTAAAGTATTAATATTACCCTTAAATAATTTTAAAATATTTAAAATCATTTTAAATAATTACCATTAATATTTAAATATTAATGTATTATTCATCAAAATATTAAAAGTCATTTATTCTAACTTAAAATATTTTTAATTCATTTATATCCTTTTTAAATGATTTTTAAATCAATAAAACCATTTTTAATTTATTTATTCAATATAATTATTAAATAAATTAAATATCATTAATATAAAATTATTAATGAAATTTACCTTTAAATATCAAAAGTTATATTTTATAAACTATTTATTTTTATTTAAAATGATTTTTATAATATTAAAATCATATTTAATTAATTTATTTAATATAATTACTAAATAAATCTAATATCATTAATATTAAATAATTAATGAAACTTATCTTAAAATATTAAAAGTTATGTTTTATAACTTAAAATATTATTAAATACCTTATTATCATTTAAAATGATTTTAATACAATAAAATCATTTTTAATTAATTTATTTAATGCATTTATTAAATAAATTAAATTTCATAAATATCCAAATAAATATTAATATTTATGAAAAATATGTCAAATTATTAAAAGTTAATTTTTATGACTTAAAATTATTTTTAAAATTATTTTTGTAATTTTCATAAATTATTTTTTATTTTTAAATGATTTTTAGAAATTAAATTAATTAATTTTAATAAGTTTGTTGCTAAAGCCCTTTGGCGACAGTAAGTGTCACCTTAGGTGTTCTTGAGAAACCCAGAACCTTCATAGAAAGTTTCGAGTGGGTAGGTTTGACCATCAATAAATCAACATATGATGTGTTTTTGTTTTTTGGTAATGATTGTTTCTTGTAGAACTAGTGTAACACTACATGTAACAACCAATAACCAGGTCATACATCATCACAATAGAAAGTTATTAAGCTTTGAACTAGTTGTCAAAACGTTTTCATCATATTTCTAGGCTGCCTAGAATTTTCAGTCACGGTCGGTCAACCCTTTTGTTGACCTTATTTCAGTCAATCGGTTCATGTTATAGTTATGTTAGACGTCGGGCCTTGTAGACTAACTAATAGGGTATCTAGTTTGATCATTGTTCAAGCCTAAACATCAACAATAAAAAAGATCTAAGCCATCAAAGTGGTTGTTAGAGGGTGTTCCTCATTTCTGGGTTACCCAGAAATAAAGAACAGATCGTGGGTCTTACTTTGGGCTTCCACTACATACTAGTCTTGTAACGTTTGTGTGATATAGTGGGTGCAGTTTGTAGCCAGCATGACAAGGAAGAGATCCATCACTTAAACGACATATAACAACATTACTGCAAGCAGATACGATCCGGTCAAACCGTGTCAGAACTCAGACTCATAAGCTTTCTGGGTTACCTAGAAAGCTTATGTTGTGATCCTGCTGCCTGGTTTGACTGGTCATTGAGAGAATCCTGATTGACGTTTAGATGTTCTAATAGTATTATTCTATAGTTAAACTAACACTCTACAACATGGTTACAACAACATAATCAAAACCACAAACATGAGCAAGATCTGAGGACATGAACTTCTTGTCAGAGCCATCTGGGTAAGTTTTGGGTTACCCAGAAAAGCTTGGTCATGGTCGGTCAACCGACTTTGACCATCAATAACTTTCAATATATGCTAGATCTAGACCTGATTCAAGTTCCAGATCCAAGATCTCATAGCAGACTTCAAGATCAAAGCTTAAAACAACAAAAACACATAACAGACTGAGATCTATGGGACCTGACATTTGGTTGTCAGACCATATTTCTCAGTTTTCTAGATTTTATAAAACATCAAATTCGAGCCCCTAGATGATATGGATCTAACATCTAGAAACCCAAATCATCAATATATACTACATACAACTTGTTTTAACACAAAAGCTTAACATCTAACATCCAATCACATGATTTTTAAGTTAGGGTTTTTGTACCTTTTTACACCTTGATTCTTGAATCTGATCTTTGATGATTGTGCTTGGGTGTTCTGGGGACTTAGATATGGACTGAATCACTAATATTTTTGGAGGTTTAGGAGAGAGAAAAATTGTTTGAGAGTTAGATAGCCTAAAAGAGCAACTTTAGTAGCTTTCTCTCTCTTAATCTATATGTATAACTTGTATACAATGTATTGGATGATTATATGGCTGAGATCAAGAGTGCTATAGCTCATAGCTTAGACTATGGTGGCTTGTCAAGATTTTGCTAGATTTTCTAGCAATAATTCACCAAATGGGACAAAAAAGGTATAATGGTCATTCGGTTAGCAATTTTAATGGTATTCTTGTCCATGGTACTTAAATCTAGGGTTTAATCACTAGATTTTAAACCTTAAAGTTTCCCAAATAATTTCTAGGATTTGAAAAATTAAAATTAAAGTGTAATAAAATTTTAATTAAAACACACTAATTAAAATTAGGGTTTTTAATAGAAAATTAGGGTTTAAATAATTAGGGTTCCTTAATATCATTAGGGTTTCCAAATTAACAATTAAATTTACTAAAATAATAATTAGGGTTTCTAATTTTAGTAATTAGGGTTCCTAATTAACAAATTAGGGTTTTCTAATTTTTAAATAGGGTTTTTAAATATTAATTAGGGTTTTCCTAATTAACATTAATTCTATAATATGCAACATAATTCATATAACACAATTTTTGACCGATCTTAAATTCCAGTTTTGAGTTTCCAATTATGGTTTATGACAGTAATACTAGGGATTGTCGTGATACACCATAATTGACTAACCATTATCAGTTTATACATATATTGTATATATTTATAACACTGAAAAATAATATTATATTTAATATAATATTAGTATTCTCATTCATTGCTCAAAATCCAAATTAGGGTTTGGATTCCATATCTGATTTATCTTAGTCATCTTATTCTCCTTCCTTTTCTTATTTAATTCAAAATTTTGATATGACTATAACACCTTGATTAATTTTTTACGATTTTGCTGATGGAATACTATTTTATCTTTGAGCTTTGTCTAAATTGTGTATTAGCTTACGTATAGTTGTTATTGTGGATACCTATATAATTTTAGAATTAGGGTTTACTTAATTAGATGTTGGCTTAATTAATTTCTTTTTAGATTTATAATTTGGGTTATTGTATTATGTTTATCATTTAGAGTTGGGTTATGTTGTATTATGCTTTTATTTGGTTTTTATTCATTTGTTATTAGTTTGGTCTTATTCATTAAAAGTACTTTAATATTTTAATTAATTCAAACTATATCTGAATACGGTAAAAATGTATTAAGCCAAATGAGTTATTACCGGTAAATTGGGTATTTCAGTCAATTTTGGTTGAAAATTGATTTTGGGGATCCATATTGTATGCAATGCAAAACTTTATGTATCGATTTGTTAGCCAAATTACTTTAGAAGCTAAATTAAGAATTTGATGATATTTCATGGAACGAAAGTGTATTTATCCCTAGAAATGATCAGAGTCACTCCCTATAAAATCCACTTAATTGCTTCTGAATTCGTGAATGCATTAATTAAAAGTTAATGGATTTAGTCATTCCTCATAAGTCATAGTAATTAACATGAACTAATTATGGAATGCAATTTGATCTACTCTCTCCGTTCCTTAATATAAGTCGTTGTAAAGAATTGATTTTTGTTTTTTAATAAAAATCGTTTGAGAATTTCAAGTAAGCATTAATTACTTAGTTTCTAATATTATCCCAAGTAATAAATATAATTTTGGTTCTCAGTATTTTTTGCCCAATAAATAACTCTCTTTTTTCAGTACAAGGGCAATATAGATAATTGATATTATATTTAATATTACTGCTTTTTCACACCTTCCTATTTCACCTGAACATTCCCAGAAAAATTCCCCTTTCTTTTCTCACCCCTATTTCCACTATTACCTTCCACCTTCACAGCTCCTCCTGCCTTGCCTTTCTTCTTCTTCTCCTTGTTGTAGAGGCTCATGGCCTCACTCCCCTCCTCGGCTATAATAGCCTTTTCCATGAGTGCTGCAAAAGTATTGATCTGCAACACCGCCACCTTATTGTAGAGCCAGGGTTTTAAGCCCAGCTCAAACCTCTTTGCCTTCATAGACTCCATATCAACTTGATGTGGAACGAACCTAGCCAACTCATTAAACTTCACGGCATACTCCGCAACAGTCATATTCTCTTGCTTCAACTCCAGAAATTTCACCTTCATCCTAGTCTGCATACTAGCTGATAGATAGTTTTTGAAAATAAAGTCTTAAACATAGCCCAAGTAATTACTCCTTCTCCTGCCCTAGTTTGATTTGCCTCCCACCAAAAGTTAGCCTCCCCCTTCATCATATAGGTGGAAAAAATGGTCTTTTGCCCCTCATCTACCCTAGCAATTACGAATGCCTTTTCTATCTCGTTAACCCATGTCTGGGCTTCTATAGGGTCAGCTGATCCCCTAAATTCTGGTGGTTCTACTACTTTAAAGCCTTTAAATTTTGCCAAGCGATTATTGTTCTGGTCGGTTTCCTCAATTTGGTATTCCCTCTGCGATAGCTTTGAGCTACCATGTTTACAAAGTTTTGCATCGGGTCTTGCTGTTGTCCCCCAGCTTTGTTGATAGATCTTCTGCCCTTTGATTTCGCGTTCGACGTCTTGGCGGCATTATCTGATTAAATAAAATCATAAATGTAACTTACATTTTAAACCTTATTGTATAAGTTTAAAATGTAATACGAAGTTTTATACAAAACTTATTCCATTAGTCAAACATAGATTCGTATTCATTAATTTAAAGTACTTTACATAACGTAGCACATACTGTTATCCCTTTGCAACCACAAAAGTCGGGAATTACTGCAATAACTTACACAAAAGTTTGGAATATTACATTACACACGTATATTATCAAACATACATAATCAACTACTACTCCTACTTATTTCCTAAGTCACGGTATTTCATCTTTCTTTTTCCCTTCTTGCTCGGAGCTGTGCACGATTTGTTGCTTCTGGCTCCCATCTGGTCAATTTAGATTTTAAGCTTATCTTGTTCTTCCATATTTTCCATTAACGCCTTTCGCAATTGGTTATTTAGTAGCCTTTCTATTTCCCACAACTTTTCTAGAGAAGAAACCTTGTTCTTCAGATTCTGCACCTCCGTTGATGCTTGATCAGCTCCAACTTTAGTGTCTGAATCACTATCTATTAGTTCCACCATTTTTGGATCTGGTACTACGTTTTCCAATACCACCACCTCATCAAGGTTGCTTGCACTGTGAGCCTCTATTTTAGCTAATGGCTTTGATATTGGACCCTTATTTATGATCTGAGGGTATCCTAACTCTTTTCCTCCTAACATCTACACACAAATTATCCTGATTAACAAATAATATATACACACAGCAAGCAATAGTTTTATAAAAGTTATCTTTTATTTTGTTTAACGATGAATTTATTTAATTCATCTCCTTTTAAACTCTATATGAGTTATTTATATTTTCAACGTTTCTCTCTGTTCTAAGGTTATAGCCTAAGGTCTACCCCACCAAAGGTTTCTAACCCTAAAGCTTTGATACCAACCTGTGACGCCCCCAAATTTAGGTACTTGAAACCCGAACTTGGTGCTTCACGATACCATTTTCTATGAGCGGAATTATACAATAATAATAAAAATAATATAGATATCAAACTTAATTTACATATACATCAAAGTCTACTCCCAGGTACGTGAACTTTAAACATTCATTACATCATAGATAATAAGTATTATTGTCTTAATAAACTTTAACTATTACACAGAATATTATAAAATTCATTCAAACAACTTTCCTTTCCCCTTGTTCTTGTCTGATCCTTCGGGTTGATCATACTTAGATGAAAACATTTAAATTTAAAGCACGAATGAGCATTTGATTGCCCAGCAAGTAATAACAACAATAAATATAAGCTGAAAAGATTAAATGTTTTCTTTGAATGACACTTCTACAACAAATCAACTGTTGTGAAGTAAGCTGAACCAATAATAGCAACATATCAATTCTATCAAATTTTTGAAACTACGTACTGACTATAACTGGAGATTAGTTGACAGACTATGAACATTATTTTCTATTTTTGAAAATGTTAAACAAAAAAACTTCATCGCAGAACCGTCATAACTTACGGTACGCGGGGTGATCGATTTTTCTTTATGCCTGTAGATGATCAATACTACATGCAAGAACGATATTATCGTTCATCTTATCCACCTTAGGTGTATAAAAGTTTTCCCATGTTCGGGATGTTCATACTTTGTCGGGAATCCAAACCAAAACAATCTGGTTGGATACAATAAAGTTCTATCTTGTTCAACAATATTTTTAAGTTTGTGTCTAGCCAAATCAAATAGCTTAGACAACTTTTAAGTCAACGTATACATATTGGAAATCAATAGGTATGTATCAACATGTGATTAAATACAATGTTATCCAAGTGGGGACACTTGTATAACCATATTTAGAAACTAACGAACAGAATAAATATCTGGATTATGCACAAATACTGTGTTGATAAACAATGGTCGGATAATTTAAGAACTTGTATGAATATGAACAATTGGATACATAATCAATAACATTAGAGTTAATAATCTGGCACAATAATATGATTCTGAAACTTTCTTACTCATGCCCATTGCATAAAGGAAATACAAAGTTAGGATATATACTTGCGTGAGCTACTGCTTACAATAACACAACTTAGACTAATCTTTTATATCGAAACCTATCATTAATAAGATCATTCGTTCGATTAGAATAATGTATCATAACACATAGTACTGTTATTTGCAGTCAGCACGTAACCTAATCACATAGTCACATATTTTAACAGTCATTGGTTCACAAACAAACACTTATCGAGTCCAATTATATAAGTCTAGATCAATTTCTGAAATATTTCGGTGTACCGACAGTTTTATAGGGTGATTCTCAAGTCTAAAACTCTATTCTATAGTTTAATAACTGAAAATATCAGTCATAATATTTTTAATTGACTTATAATAATTTTTAATTAATTATTATAATTTATCATAATTTTTCAAACACCGAAATCATTATTAAATGATTTAAATATTAAATAATTTTATTATTATTAATATTTAATTAATATTAAACTATTAGTGAAACCATTGCCAAAATATTAAAGTTATTTATAATAACTCAAAATATTTTAAAGTATTAATATCGCCTTTAAATAATTTTTAAAACATTTAAAATCATTTTTAAATAATTACCATTAATATTTAAATATTAATGTATTATTCATCAAAATATTAAAAGTTACTTATTATAACTTAAAATATTTTTAATTCATTTATATCCTTTTTAAATGATTTTTAAATCAATAAAACCATTTTTAATTTATTTATTCAATATAATTATTAAATAAATTAAATATCATTAATATAAAATTATTAATAAAATTTACCTTTATATATCAAAAGTTATATTTTATAACTTAAAATATTTTTTAAACTATTTATTTTCATTTAAAATGATTTTATAATATTAAAATCATTTTTAATTAAATTATTTAATATAATTACTAAATAAATCTAATATCATTAATATTAAATAATTAATGAAACTTATCTTAAAATATTAAAAGTTAAGTTTTATAACTTAAAATATTATTAAATACCTTATTATCATTTAAAATGATTTTAATACAATAAAATCATTTTTAATTAATTTATTTATTGCATTTATTAAATAAATTAAATTCCAATAATATTCAAATAAATATTAATATTTATGAAAAATATGTCAAATTATTAAAAGTTAATTTTTATAACTTAAAATAATTTTTAAAATAATTTTTGTAATTTTCAGAAATTATTTTCTATTTTTAAATGATTTTAGATATTAAATTAATTAATTTTAATAAATTTGTCGCTAAAGCCCTTTGGCGACAGTAAGTGTCGCCTTAGGTGTTCTTGAGAAACCCAGAACCTTCATAGAAAGTTTCGAGTGGGTAGGTTTGACCATCAATAAATTAGTGTGTAATGTGTTTTTGGGCTAGCTAATGATTGAATCTTGTAGAACTAGTGTAACACTACATGTAACAACCAATAACCAAGTCATACATCATCACAATCGAAAGTTATTAAGCTTTGAACTAGTTGTCAGAATGTGTTCATCATATTTCTGGGCTGCCCATAATTTTCATTCATGGCCGGTTAACGCTTTTGTTGACCTTATTTCAGTCAATCGGTTCATGTTATAGTTGTGTTAGACGTCGGGCCTTGTAGACTAACTAACAGGGTATCTAGTTTGATCATTGTTCAAGCCTAAACATCAACAATAAGAAAGATCTAAGCCATCAAAGTGGCTGTCAGAGGTTGTTCTTCATTTCTAGGTTACCCAAAAATAAAGAACAGATCGTGGGTCTTACTTTGGGCTTCCACTACATACTAGTCTTCTAACATTTGTGTGATATTGTGGGTGCAGTTTGTAGCCAGCATGACAAGGAAGAGATCCATCACTTAAACGACATATAACAACATTACTGCAAGCAGATACGATCCGGTCAAATCGTGTCAGAACTCAGACTCATAAGCTTTCTGGGTTACCCAGAAAGCGTATGTTGTGATCCTGCTGCCTGGTTTGACTGGTCACTGAGAGAATCCTAATTGATGTTTAGGTGTTCTAATAACATTATTCTATAGTTAAACTAACACTCTACAACATGGTTACAACAACAGAATCAAAACCACAAACATGAGCAAGATCTGAGGACATGAACTTCTTGTCAGAGCCATCTGGGTAAGTTCTAGGTTACCCAGAAAAGCTTGGTCATGGTCGGTCAACCGATTTTGTCCATCAATAACTTTCAATATATGCTAGATCTAGAACTAATTCTAGTTCCAGATCCAAGATCTCATAGCAGACTACAGGATCAAAGCTTAAATCAACAAAAACACATAACAGACTGAGATCTATGGGACCTGACATTTGGTTGTCAGACCATATTTCTCCGTTTTTCAGATTTTATAAAACATCAAATCCGAGACCCTAGATGATATGGATCTAACATCTAGAAACCCAGATCATCAATATATACTACATACAACATGTTTTAACACAAAATCTTAACATCTAACATCCAATCACATGATTTTTATGTTAAGGTTTTTTGTACCTTTTTACACCTTGATTCTTGAATCTGATCTTTGATGATTGTGCTTGGGTGTTCTGGGGACTTAGATATGGGTGAATCAAGAATATTTTCTTGAGGTTTGGGGAGAGAGAAAAATTGTTTGAGAGTTAGATAGCCTAAAATAGCAACTTTAGTAGCTTTCTCTCTCTTAATCTATATGTATAACTTGTATACAATGTATTGGATGATTACATGGCTGAGATCAGGAGTGCTATAGCTCATAGCTAGGCTAGGGTGGCTTGTCAAGATTTTGCTAGATTTTCTAGCAATAATTCACCAAATGGGTCAAAAAGGGTATAATGGTCATTTTGTTAGCACTTTTAATGGTATTCTTGTCCATGGTACTTAAATCTAGGGTTTAATCACTAGATTTTAAACCTTAAAGTTTCCCAAATAATTTCTAGGGTTTGAAAAATTAAAATTAAAGTGTAATAAAATTTTAATTAACACACTAATTAAAATTAAGGTTTAAATAATTAGGGTTCCTTAATATCATTAGGGTTTCCAAATTAATAATTCAATTTACTAAAATAATAATTAAGGTTTCTAATTTTAGCAATTAGGGTTCCTAATTAACAAATTAGGGTTTTTTCTAATTTTTAATTAGGGTTTTCCTAATTAATAGTAATTCTATAATATGCAACATAATTCATATAACACAATTTCTGACCGATCTTAAATTCCAGTTTTGAGTTTCCAATTATGGTTTATGACAGTAATATTAGGGTTTGTCGTGATACACCATAATTGACTAACCATTATCAGTTTATACATATACTGTATATATTTATAACACTAAAAAATAATATTATATTTAATATAATATAATTATAAAACGAATATTCTAAATTTGTACGAATATTCTCTGATAAAACAAATATTCCCCGACCAATCGAATATTTTATAACAACTTTCATACTTTTCTAAATTTATAAATACTACCCACAACTATAACATTATATCAAATCCACACCTTAATACTCAAAGCAAATATTTCGAGAAAATTAATCTTTCTTTATAAAATTTGGTGTCTTACAACCTCCCCTTCTTATGAAATTTCGTCCTTGAAATTAGCGTACGTACCTGGTATGTCAAAGAGGTGAGGATACCTCGTCAGATTCTAACTCTTGAGGTATTACCTTTGAGCGTAGAATATATTCCTTCTTATCCAAGATTTAAACAGGTATCTCCTCATACGTTAAATCTTCAGCTATCTCGTCTAGTTCTAATTTAAATAATGTGGTTCGAGTCTTCCACATATTTAAGTAACATCGATACGTGAAAACATTATGAACACGCGACATACTTAGCGGTAAGGCGAGTCTATAGGCCACAGTTCCTACTCGGTCAAGTATTTCAAATGGACCAATTAAATCGAGGGTTGAGATTTCCTCTCTATGTCGATCTTGCTTCTAGAATAACGCCTTCTTGAACCTTCTTCTTCACATTCATCAGCTCTGAGTCTGTAGCTTGAGCGACTTTAACTTTATCAATTAAATTTGGTTCTAATCGTATATTCGCTATCTTCACGTAGGTTCTTGGATTCTTTAACTCTATCTCTATCTTTTGTAAGTCGTACGGAATGGGTCTGTGTGCTAACAACGTCACACTCGTAACCGCATATGACCTTTAACTCAACTTGTCAGCTACCACGTTCGCTCTTCCACGATGATATTGAATGGTATGATCGTAATCTTCCATAGCTCGAGTGTAAGACCCCAAATTATTAATAAATGAAATTTATTTTCCTCTATTTATTATTTTGAAATAGTAAGAGTTGATTTGATTAATGTGGATAGTTATGGGTAAAATTCGCAAATATTTCGAATAAGCAAGTGGTTATAAAATATTCATTATTGTCTGGGAATATTCGTTTGGTCGTGGAATATTCGTGATCGTCTTGGGAATATTCAAATCGTCGGGAAATATTACTACGACGCCAAGAATCTTTTGTGGGCCCCATAACGGAAAGAGATGGGATGAAGAAAACGACAAATATAAGTTGTTTAAAAATAACGGTAGTAGTTGTTACTGCTAATTATCGTTGAATACCCGATTGGTTAAAACACACTAATACTGTTGTTGAACAAGAAGACACCAGATTGCACCAATTATTGATTCTTACGTAAGAATGCACTACTTAATAATTGTTACATGTAATTTCTATTCAAAGATTTTATTTTATTGATTCAATAATTCACGCATTGATATTTTATATTACCGTTGTTTTAATAAATTGTCATTACATAGTATTTTCCATTATCTAGACAATAATTCATATTATCTGAATAATATTATTGAATAACATTATTGGCAATGTCTAGAAAGTTCGTGTAAGGAGAGGTTCGTCGCTTAATCATTGGCGCCAAGAAGTGAGAGATCCTTATCGAAAGCCCTCTTTCGGGGAGCGGCACCGGTCACAAGATCTTGTGATTCGTAATATTATTTGTGAATAATTAATTATTAATTTATATGATGAGGAAAATATTGATTTTATGTGGATATAGATGGAGAAAATTTTTAAAATGACAATTGTTGAAAATTAATATTTTATCTTTTTTTGATAAAATAATTCATTTAAATATATTATTTTAATAATATATTAGCGGTGATATTTTTATAATGAATGTGGGATATATGAGTATATGAGGAAGAGTATTTTTGTGGCATTAAATGTTTAATACATATTTTGTGTGTTCAGGACACAATTATCAATAGAAATTTGATTATAAATGTAAATCGCCTGCTTATGGATTTGGTCCAATTTCGCATTTGGAATTTGGAAAACCTTTCTTCTGCAAAGTTGTAGAGAATTGAATTTCCTATAAAAATTTACGAGATTAAAAATTTCTGATAAAAGGGCTATTTATTATGAATTATTGGAGTTCCGAAGCTCCGAAATAATTGATTTTTGGAAGTTTAAAATAATTTAAATAAGAAAA
Source organism: Panax quinquefolius (assembly GCA_020205615.1). Taxonomy (NCBI): domain Eukaryota; kingdom Viridiplantae; phylum Streptophyta; class Magnoliopsida; order Apiales; family Araliaceae; genus Panax; species Panax quinquefolius. The sequence continues at coordinate 118,902,051 of CM035161.1, forward strand.
ACGTTTTTTATGTTTGGTGGGCATCTTTAACACATGCAAAGTTGCTGAATTCAGATGATTCTAAGTGGGCGTAGACAAATTAATATATATATTATTATTATAATAAATTTTCTACTTTGGTGTTCTAAGTATTTTCCTATAAATAGGGTGCTTAGGTTAGAATTGAAAATCACACCAGAAAATGAAGTTTTCTCTCTCTATATTATCGAGCGTATTCTTGTGAGTATTTTGAGTATACTTTGAGTATTGCTATACGGTGCAAGTTCAAGTCATAGCCTATATCCGGTGTTTCAACTAGAAGTACTGTCTTTCGAGGTAAGGGATGTTATTTTATTCGAAAATGATATTATTTCTTCAATATCATTATCTTTGAAATATTGGTTGGAAATTTTATCAAATTTGGAACTTTTTCATGATTTGAAAGTTACTATTCATGAGTTACTATTCATGAGTTACTATTCACAAGTTACTATTCACGATTTACTATTCACGAAGTGTGATGATGTTTTTTGTGAAATTTCTATCTTTTGGTGTCAGAGTTACTATTCATGTATACTAAGACTATTCACATATAATGATAATTATTCACGAATACTGCACTATTCACAGAAAAATGAAATTTCTTCTTTTTGTCCAAAATATCTACTATGGATACTAGCTTTGATAGTATCCATGTTTTGATCATTCTTGAATTTTACTCCACTGACGATTACTTATGAAGTATTTTTGAACTTGGATTATTTAAAATACGAATCCTTAATATTTGTTCTTTTGTTTTCATCGGATTCGTTTTCTTTGAAATATTTTTCATCATCCTCACCCTAAAAGATGATATTCTTGAATATCTTTGGCCAGTAGTGGTAAAAAGATGAATGATTTCTTGATGAATATCTTTGGCCCGTAGTGAAAAAAGATAAGCAGTGTTGAGATGAACATGACTCATCGATTAATATCTTTGGCCCGTAGTGCAAAGATGAGCAGTGTTTAGACGAACATGATTAATCTGATGAATATCTTTGGCTCAGTAGTGCAAAAAGATGAATATTTGATTCCAGATATATATTGATTGATGTTACAGGGATAAAATATCGACGATGAACTTTTAAATTCATATATAGAAGATAGTAGTTTGCATTCTCTACTTAACTCTTCTAATGAATGTTTGTTTCCGCTGCAGTTGTTGATTTAAAACTGGTTGTCTATTGTATTCTATTAGATTTTTCCCTGTTGAAGACTAACGATAATTTATTGTATATTATCTTAGTCATAATATTCTTTACTAGGCTAGTTGAGCTCACCCTTTTCCTTTTTGTTCCATTTTTTCTTCTCAGGAGGCGAGAATGTAGCGAGTACTAGTCGGGGTATGGAATGAAGGTTCTAGAGAGAGGTGTTTAGTAGTCCTCACCATTCTTGTAAAATAATGTATCAATAATTATGATGGAGATTTATTTGCTTGTGGATATTGTCTAGATGGCAATATCTGTATTTAAACTCACAGTTTATATGTTGTAATAATAAAGTTGTAGTTATTTCTGTATCATGTATTTGGCGACTCAGAATGGGTTGGATGGAATGGACCTATTTTGGGGGCGTCACATCGAGCCAACGTCTTCGGCACGAGATACGTTAGTTTTGGGTAAAGAAATATTTGAGGGTTTTAGAAATGGGTTTTGTACTGGGGTCAAGACAAAATTCAATTTCATGCTCTGGGGTAGGCCAGGAAGTTCTTCGGGGTATACGTCAGGAAATTTATTACTGATAGAAATATCATTCAAAATTGTGACTTACATCCAAGGCTTGGATAGCACGTCACATTGATACCTATCAACTTGCCACCATTATTCATGGCTTCCCTTGTGGAAAGTCTGGCTTTGGTGCATTCCAAGACTTGGAAGTCACCAGCAAAAGGTTCCGGGCTCTTTACTTATGGCTTAATATGACAATGATTGACTTTAGTGGTTTGGTTACTTGAATTCTCATAACAGGTTGGTTAGGAATATGAAGGCTAACAACCTTACTAAAACAATCAATTTTAGCATGATGAGTAATTAACCAGTCGATTCCTAAAATCAGATCAAAGGCAAGTATTTTCAAAGAGATAAGATCAACAGGTAACATAAGGGTATTAATTTGAATCAAACAGGATTTATAAATGGTAGATGTAATGAAGGTTTCTCCTAACAGAGTTTCAACAGATACATCAAAGTCTAATTTCTCTAGAGTCAAGTTCAAACGTTGAACACAACTAGGTGAAATAAAAGAGTGGGTAGAACCAGTATCCAATAAGGTATAGACTTCGCAAGAGTTTATGATTAAATTACCCGTGATAACTTTGTTCGGGTTCCTCGATAAACGCTCTCACTTAAACTACCAGCTTTGACTTGTCTGGGACATCTTTTGGCGTCACCATCCCAGCTGGACTTGACTTCACTACACGACAAAATTGAGTTAAATGACCTTCTCTTTCGCAATTGAAACACACTTTGGGTTGCTGCGAACAGTTTGGACGGATTTGTCCCTCCTGTCCGCATTTGAAACATACAACCGGTGGTCTCTACTTTAAGTGGTTCTGGCTTTCCCAAAAACTCCGGTGGTCCCAGCTCTTTGAACTGCTTAATGGTGACCAGCCGAGAGTTGTCAGTGTTTCCACCTGCATTTTGAACAAGAGTCTCTCTCGTTTGGTTTTGTATAATTTCTAAAAAACTCTTAAACGTACCATCGTTCGTCATTTGGTAGGTGTTGTTATTTACACGAGGATTATTGTCTTCCTGATGCACATTATCCAGGTTATTGATCGTCGGTGACTCAACGGTCTCATGTGCTTCATTACTTATGTCAACATTTTCAGATGCCATTCTCAAACATTGTCACAAAACAAGGGTTAATTGACATGCCACATATTATCCCTATATTCTGACCGACCAATTAAATAACAAATAAACTTAGGTAGATCATACTAACGAAGGATTTACCCATCTCTCCCCTCCTAGTTCTAGTCTCACATCTCATCTAGGGATCATATCCCTAAGCTTTGATACCAACTGTGATGCCCCCAAAATAGGTATACATCACCCATTCTAAGTCTCCAGATATATGGTACAGAATACAACTACAACTTAATTATACAGCTGTCGTGTAAAATACAACAAAATATAGCTGAGAGTTTTTACACGAATATTGTCTTCTAGACAATATCCAAACTCAAATTCAATCTCATTACAATTATTATCAAACTATTTCACAGAATAATGAGAATTACTAAAGCAACCATCTGGACCGTCACTCCATTCCCCGACTAGTCCTAGCTATATTCTCATTTCCTGAAGAGAATAGTGAAAGAAAAGGGTGAGCTCAAGTAGCCCAGTAAAAAATATTATGAGTAAGATAATGCAGAATAACTTATCGTTAGCCTTCAACAGTATAACAACTGATAAAATACAATAGACAACAAGTTTTAAATCAACAAGTGCAGCAGAATAAGCAATCCATTAGAAGAGTCAAGTAGAGCATGATATCTACTATCTTCTATGATTTAAAGTTTATCATCAATTTTATCGCTGAGACTCAACTTAACAAATATTACACATCACTGAATTATCCATGCACTACGAGCCAAGGATATTCTTTAGTATCATGACCACGAATTATCCATACACTATGGGCCAAGGATATTCGTCTTTTCACCAATGGTCATGATCATGCTAAACAACAATTCATCTTTGCGCCCTTGGCCGAAAAGAATTCATGGTCATGATCACACCAACATCTGTCCATCAATGCACTACGGGCCAATGAGGACTTTTACCACATCATTTGTAACATTACGGGTCATGATTATATCGAATAATCCCTGATTATAATCATACCAATCAACAGTCCATGTATACACTATGGCTAAAGATGACTTACATCACAATATAAGCATGAGGATGATGACAATGATATAAGAATTCAATTAAATGAAAGCAAGGATAAATTTTAAAGATTTATAATTTAATTTATCCAGAATTCAATAATATCTAAATTGTCAACTTGATGCTACTTTGGGGAGTAAAATTCAAGAATAATATTGTATCAAAAATGAATAGTACCCGAGTGAATATTACCCCATAAATAGTACTTCGTGAATAGTACTTCGGGAATAGTACATTGTGAATAGTACCCCGTGAATAATACTTCGTGAATAGTACTTTGTGAATAGTACCACATGAATAATACTTTGTGAATAGTACTGTACTTATGAATAGTATTATATTTATGAATAGTGCCCATGAATAGTACTTTGTGAATAGTACCGTACATATGAATAGTACCGTATAAATGAATAGTACCCATAAATAGTACTCTGGCATAAAAAGCTTATAATTTAACAAGAATGTTCAGAAAAATATGTGATGCCCCCAAAACAGGTATACACAACCCATCTTGGGTCACCAGATACATGGTACATAACTCGAATACAAACTTAATTAATACAACTGTCGTGTAAAATGCGACAAAACATAACTGCGTTTTTACACGAATATTGTCTCATAGAAAATATCCAAACTCAAATTCAATCCTCATTACATTTATTTTCACACTAAGTAGTGAGGACTACTAAAACAACCATCTCGGACCATCACTCCGTTCCCCGACTAGTCTCAGCTACGTTCTCATTTCTTGAAGAGAACAGTGAAAGAAAAGGGTGAGCTTAACTAGCCCAGTAAAAAATATTATGACTAAGATAATGTAGAATAAATTATCCTTAACCTTCAACAAAGATAACAACCGATAGAATACAATAGACAACAAGTTTTAGATCAATAATCGCAATGAACAAGAAATCCATTGAAGAGTCAAGAGAAAGGATATCTACTATCTTCTATGATTTAAAAGTTTACCATCAATTTTATCACGAGACTTAGCTTAATAAATAATCCACAAAGATGAATTATCCACACTACTAGCCAATGATATTCATTAAGTATCACAACCACCAATTATATCCATTTCACTAGGCCAAGGATATTCGTGTGAGCCACAAATGGTCATGATCATACCGAACAATCCCTGGTCATAATCATATCAACAACTGTCCATCAATGCACTACGGGCCAATGAGAACTTTTACCACATCATTTGTATCATTACGGGTCATAATTATACCGAATGATCCCTGGTCATAATCATACCAATCAATAGTCTATCTATGCACATAAGCCAAAGATGACTTTCATCACAATATAAACATGAGGATGATGACAATGATATAAGCATGAATCAAACGAAATCAAGGATAAATATTAAAGACTTTAAATATATCCAGAGTTTAAAAATATCCAAATTATCAACATGATACTGCTTTGTGGAGTAAAATTCATGTATTAAAAATAATTTGGACGAAAAAGAAATAAATTTTTTGGGTGAATAGTACCCTATGAATAGTACTTCAGGAATAGTACCTCATGAATAATACCTCGGTATGAAAAGTGTCTCAAATACCCGAGTGAATAATATTCGACTGAATAGTAACTGGGTGAATAGTAACCCGACGTGAATAGTACCCCAAATACCAGAGTGAATAATATTCGAGTGAATAGTAACTGGGTGAATAGTAATCCGTAAATAGTAACTCATGAATAGTAACTCGTGAATAGTATTCTGACATGAAAAGATCAATAATTATCAAGAATGCTCATAATAATATTTCAATGAAAATATACTGAATGAAGCGCAAATATCAAGGATATTATACTAATTTCATGTAATATAGAAGCAATACTTCAACAAAATGAGTTTAGAATTAGGGATACAAAATGAAATAATATTACTTCCATACTACATAGTATGGAAGAAAATATTATTTCTTACGAATACTGAACGAAAATAATATCCCTTACGAATAAGAAATAAATAACATCCCTTACCTCAGAAGAAGACTGAATACTGGAATAGTGAAGTACCAGACTTCTCTTCTTCTTTCTCTCCATAGCTTCTCTCTCTATAACTTCTCTCTATAATTGCTCATGTGAGTCTTAGTGAATTGGTGAGAATGAAAGAAGAATGACCTTCTATTGATAAGAAAATATAATTTTGATAATTGCACGTTTTGGGGCTCAAAATATTATAGTACAATACCTTCATCTTTTCCTTCATTTTTAATTTAGTCCTGCAAATATTATCAAAAGTGCGCCACCTCCCCTAATAGTACATGCATGTGAATCAATAGTTCTATAATGTGAAAAAATAGTTAAAGTATAGTACCTTCATCTATACCTCCATTTTTAATTTAGTCATGCAAGTATTATCAATCTTGCACCACCTCCCCTAAAAGTACGTGCATGTGAATCAATAGTACATACATGTAAACAAATAGTTATAAGCATGTGAATTAATAGCAATTAATTATTCATTTATCCGATTAATTGCCCGTTTGATCAATTTAACATCTAGAAATCAATTATTATCGAAATAAATATCGATTTTCACTAACACTAATAATCCCAATACAATGGAAATATCAATTTCATCTTTAATCAACACGAACTTATTCATCATTAATATTATAACTCATAATATTTAACAACCAGATCATTCCCAGGAAGGCTTTCCATTAAGGATTTCTTTCTATTGGCGCACAATTAGGTGACCAAACATCTCCTCGACAAAACTTTCTAGACATCGTCAATATTACAAATAATAATATGAATAACTTTGTCGTCTCAATTATTGATATAAAATATTATGCAGATGATACTGTGACAATAATTGAATCAATAATATGAGAGATATTATGCAACGATTATTGTAGTAATAATTGAATATAACTGAGTGACTTCTCACGTAAGCATCAATAATCAATACTGTGTACTACTATGTAACCACGTGTATTACTGTTCTTTTACCACCGGGTATTTCAACAGTTTAACAGTAAAACTTTCGCCGTTATTTTTATAAAAAGACATTTCTGTCGTTTTCTAACTCCGATAATACTTCGATTGTGGGGTCCACCAATGATTTTCCATCGTACGAATATTTTCCGTTAAAATGAATATTCCTCGACCAATCGAATATTTTATAACAACTTGTTTACTTTGCAAAATTTATAAATACTACCCACAACTATAACAATATATCAAATCCACACCTTAATATAAAAAAAATATTTTGAGACATTAAATCTTTATTCATAAAAGTTAGGGTCTTACAAAATATCCTTGTAAAATGATACTAGATGAAGTGCAAATTTCAAGGATATTCTACTAATTTCACGGAGTATAGAAGCAATACTTCAACAAAATAAGTGTAGAATTAGGGATACGAAACAAAATAATATTACTTACATACTACAGAGTATGGAAGAAAATATTATTTCATACAAATATTGAACAAAAATAATATTCCTTACGAATAAGAAATAAATAACATCCCTTACGTTAGTAGAAGACTGGATACTGAAATAGTGAAGTTGCAGAATACTCTTCTTCTTTTTCACTATAGCTTCTCTCTCTATAATTGCTCTTGTGAGTCTTATTGAATTGGTGAGAATGAAATAAGAATGAGCTTCTATTTATAGGAAAACATAGTTTCGATAATTGCACGATTATGAGCTCAAATTATTACAGTATAGTACCTTCATCTATACCTCCATTTTTAATTAAGTCCTACAAGTATTATCAAACTTGCACCACCTCCCCTGGTACTACATGCATGTGAATCAATAGTACATGCATGTGAATCAATAGATCCATTCATGTGAATAAATAGTTATATGCATGTGAACTAATAGCAATTAATTGCTCATTTATCCGATTAATTGCCCGTTTGATCAATTTAACATCCAAAAATAAATTATTTTCGAAATAAATATCGATTTTCACTAACACTAATAATCCCAACACAATGGAAATATCAATTTCATCTTTAATCAACACGCACTTATTCATCATTAATATTATAACTCACAATATTTAAAAACTAGATCATTCCCAGGAAAGAGGGGGCTTTCCGATAAGGATTTCTCCCTATTGGCGCGCAATTAGGTGACCAAACCCCTTTCCTCGATAGAACTTTATAGACATCGTCAATAATGCAAATAATAATATGAATAACTTTGTCGTCTCAATTATTGATTTAATAATATAAAATATTGTGCAGATGATATTGTGACAATAATTGAATCAATAATATGAGAGATATTATGCAGCATGTAACAATAATTGAGTATAACTGAGTGACTTCTCACGTAAGCATCAATAATCAATATCGTATATTACTATGCAACCACGCGTATTACTATACTTTTACCACTGGGTATTTCAACAGTTAATGGTAAAACTTTCGCCGTTATTTTCATAAAAATATATTTTTGTCGTTTCCTCATTTCGATAGTAATTCCATTGTGGGGTCCACCAATTATTGTGCCGTTGTACGAATATTCTCTGATAAAACAAATATTCCCCGACCAATCGAATATTTTATAACAACTTGCATACTTTGCAAAATTTGTAAATACTACCCACAACTATAACATTATATCAAATCCACAACTTAATACTTACAAAAATATTTTGAAAAAATTAATCTGTATTCATAAAATTTGGGGTCTTACAACGTACGTCATCAAACCCATCAGAATCAACGTGTATATCATTCTCGGATTCGGTATCTTCCTCATCCTCAGTTTCGAGATCAGTTTCGTCATCGTTATCATCCTCAACGACCACATAATCATTCATCTGTACGTTTTCCTCGACATCCTCATCGTCAGGTACGTCAATGACATCAGTACTCATCACATCTTCAACATGGAACACTACGACCAAAGGGTTGCTAACATCTTCTTGCAACGCCTCATCTATACCAAACATGTTCTCAACATTAAATGAACGTGTTTTAGTTGTGACTACTTTGTACCAAGGGCTTCGAGTATTTACGACATTTAGAGTGTAATACACTTGAGTCGCTTGACTTGCTAACACGAACACGTCATCAGACTTTAACACTAACTTGATATCTACGGTTGTGATTCTATTACAATCAACTTTAACCCCCTTTTTCAGTATCAAACCAGCTACACTAGGTGAGTCAATTGACCAAGCACGACATCCCTTGTTCGATGCCAACTCATATGTTGAGCCGTATGAGACGACATGAATAGCCGCTGAAGCCTCTACGCAAGAGGAAAGTACCGTAAGATCTTTCATGGAATATGTTTCTCCTTCCACCCACATTTTGTCACCTTGTAGCGCGGTAAGCTGCATATATCATATTGTACCTTATCTCTATCCTCCCCATAGTATAACATGCAATCTTGCTCACAAGCATCGATTTTTTGATACCCCATATTTAACCCATTGACCATCTTCTTCACTTCGTAATAATTCGCAGGAAGAGTATGATCCTTGGGTAAGAACTGTCCAACTATAGTAAGCAAATCGTTGAAACCTCTCTCACTACATTCGTGCTCATTCTTGAAGTGTAAGAGCATCGTCACTGCAGAAAGCTTGGTGTCCGTATCATTTTTCGGATAAAACGCGACCCCAGATTTAGATAGCAACTTGTAAAAGGCAGCAGCTGTATCATTTGACACTTGTTTAACACTACTTGAAGAAGGCTCATTTTTAACCCAGTCAATATTAGTAGGGCAATAAGCATCGACCAACATCTCCATTGGATCCTAGTTTTCGATGTATGAATCCCATAGAATTGGTTGTTCCAAAATATTTTCAATCACTTATGATTCTCCGTGATGAGTCTATACGAAGTACCCATCCACAAATCCACGGGAAAATAAGTTGAATTTAATCTCATCAACTTTCTTCTAAATCAGGTTTTTACACTTGACACACAGGCATCACATCTTCTCGTTCGAATCATCAACATGTTCTATTGCTTTGTTCAAGAAATCTGACACCCCAACACGATAAGCTGAGACTAATCCCCTCCCATCACTGGGTATCCTACAGTACATCCAACTGGCCTATTTGGTGACATTTTTAACTACACGTAAGACGATTCGCTTAATTTGGATATTCATGCATGAATTAGATTTACCTAGTACCTCCAGTCTACAGGACAGGGGTAAGGCTTCTATCCCGTTATTGGATGCGTCTCGTCACTAGTGCCAACACGTTGAGTACATTTCATGAGTTTCAAGAAAATTTCAGCAGCACCTCCCCATGGTCTCCAAACACACGAAATAGACTAAGATAACTTAATCTAAGTATGCACTTGAAGAACATATAGAGATAATAGTCGAAAATCCTCAAAATAACAAAAACGCATCTGAATTTTCAGTATTGGCACCTACTAAGTGAGAGACATAACATCCAAAGAATAGTCCCAAATCGATCGTTTCGACATTCACTCCTACTGAGTGAATGTCAAACGGGTTTATAAGTTCCAAAGTATAGTATATATATTAATGAGTGTATTGAAGATTAAAGGGAGAGTATTATTGAGTTTATTGAATATTGCGGCAAACTAAGCAAATGCTACTTAGTTTATTTTGCCAATGAAAAACTAAGTAAGTGCTACTTAGTTTTTAAAAACTTTTATTTGGAATATATGGAGACTACTATTCGACATTCACTCATACTTGTCAAATGGGTTTCTAAGTTTCATATTATAGTACATATATATGAATATATATATATATATATATATATATATATATATATATACACACACACACACACACACTTATAGTACTTATTGAGTTTATTGAATATTGCGGCAAACTAAGCAAATACTACTTAGTTTATTTTTCCAATGAAAAACTAAGTAAATGCTATTAGTTTTCGAGAACTCATTATTTAAAATATATATAGAGACTACTATTAAATTATTTTATAAAATTTAATTGTATTTATTATTATATTTTATTTTATTTTGTACTATAATATATAATATAATTTTTCATTATTTTATTAAATTAAATTAAATTCATTTTTTATTTTATTAAATCGTATTAAATTTATTGTTATGTTTTAATTTAATTTAAATTATTTTATTAAATTAAATTCATTATATATTAAATTAAATTCTCTAAATTATATTTATTTTAAATTTAATTTAATTTAAATTATTTTAATTAAATTAAATTTATTTTATTTTATAGATTTTTATTTTTAAATATTTTTTATTAAATTTAATTTATTTATTAAATTAAATCAAATTTGTTTTGTTTTATTCAATTTAATTTTATTTATTATTGCATTTTATTTTATTTTGAATTATATTATATTATCTAATTTTTAAAATTTATTTTAGTTTATTATTATAATTTCTTTTAATTTTTAATTAAATAAATATTATATTTTCCAATTTAAAAAAATTTATATTATAGTATATTATATTATCTTATTTTTAAAATTTATTTTTATTTTTTTAAAATTTATTATATTTTTTAAATTTAATTTAATTTAATTAAATTTAATTTAATTTATTTCATTTTTATAATATTATATTATATTTTTAAATATTTTAATTAAATTTAATTTAAATTATTAAATTAAATTAAATTATATTTATTTTATTATTATTTTTTATTTGATATTATATTATATTAAATAATTTTTTACATTTATTTTGTCTAATAAACTAAATTAAATTAAATTTATTTCATTTTATATTAAATTAATTAAATAATATATAAATATATTTGCAGGGCCCATAAAATTTTCAATTGAAGATTTTTAACAGATATTCCGTTGGGAATTCCGTCGAAAATATCAAATATCATATTCTTGGAGATATATACACTGACGATTATATAACCCGCAATATATCACAATATTATGTTACGACCCAAACACTGTAATTGTTATGACCCAAACACTGTAATTGCACAAATACACTGTATACACTAATAGAAATTTTAATTGCACAAAATAAATCCCAATTTAAATAACATGCAACAATTAGCAAAAATTAAATTCAAATAATCCCAATTTGCAAAACAGTTAACAACAACATCCAAGAATTTTCATAATTATAGTAAAAATAAATAAATTGCATAACAGAAATAAACCCAATTTTATCAAATTAAAATATAATCCCAATTTCTGATACAACAAGAAGTCCAAAATTTTTCTCAGTAACACATAGACAACTTTAGTAAAATCAACAACTCAAATCTGCAAACTATATTCAGTAATCTCAAATCATCATTTAGGATTACTTACCTTGAATTAAAGGAGGAGAAATGAGGAAGAGAAAGGAGGAGCTAGGATCTAGGAGCTAGGAGCTATCGTACGTCGCCAAAAATGGTGACAGTGGCCGAAAATTAATGAGCAGTGGCAGGAGGTGGGTGGGCAGTGGCCGGGGGACTAGGGGGGGTGGGTGCTAACCACGACGTGGACTGGGGACGGGGAGATGAGAGCTGAGAGAGATTAGAGAGTGAGAGAGAGTGAGAGTGAGGAGAGAGAAATAGAAATGAGAAATAAGGCGACTGAGGAGAAGATACTATCTATTAGGTTTTATAAGTTATTTCCGACGGAATTTTCGTCAGACATAAGTCCCTCAGAATTATATTACTTCCGACGTAATTTTCGTTGGAAATAACTTTAGTTTTGTCGAATTTATGTTTCGCGCTGGTGGGAAACTTGGTGTGAGACCCCAGATTTTATGAATAAATATTTAATTTTCTTGAAATATTTTTTTGAATATTATGGTATTGATTTGATATAATATTATAGTTGTGGGTAGTATTTATAAATTTTGCAAAGTATGCAAGTTGTTATAAAATATTCATTTGGTCGGGGAATATTCTTTTTATCGGGAATATCCGTACGATGGCGCAATCAATGGTGGAACCCATTAATGGAAGCATCATCAGAGTAGTAAGAAAACCTTGTAATTATCTTTTATGAAAATAATGGCAGAGGTTTTACCGTTAATACTGTTGAGCTACCCGGTAGTAAAAGTACAGTAATACGCGAGGTTGCATAGTAGCACACAGTATTGATTATTGACGCTTACGTGATAAGTCACTCAATTATACTCAATTATTGCTACAGTAATTGCTGCATCATATCTCTCATATTATTGATTCAATTATTGACACAGTATCTTCTGTATAATATGTTATATTATTAAATCAATAATCGAGACGACAAAGTTATTCATATTATTAAATTACAATATTTACAATGTCTAGAAGTTCTGTCAAGGAGAGGTTTGGTGACCTAATTGTGTGCCAATAGGGAGAAACCCTTATTGGAAAGCCCCCTCTTTCTTGGGAATGACCTGGTTGTTAAATATTATGAGTTATAATATTAATGGTGAATAAGTTCGTGTTGATTAAAGATGAATTTGATAGTTTCATTGTGTTGGGATTATTTGTGTTAGTAGAAATTGACATTTATTTCGATAATAATTGATGTCTGGAGATTATATTGTTCAATCGGGTATTCAGGGCACTTTTTGTGTCGAAGTATTATTCATGAGTTACTATTCATGAGTTACTATTGAGTCACATTCACTTACTATTAATGGAGTTGGTGCAAGATTGATGATACTTGCATGACTAAGTTAAAGATGGAGGTATAGATGGAGGTACTATATTGTAATTAATTTTTCACATGTTTAGAACTATTGAGTCACATGATTTACTATTGATTCACATGATTTACTATTAGGGGAGGTGGTGCAAGTTTGATAAAACTTGGATGATTGAATTATAAATGAAAGAAAAGTTGGAGGTATTGTACTATAATTTTTTGAGCCCCAAAATGTGCAATTATCGAAATTATGTTTTCCTATAAATAAAAGCTCATTCTTCCTTCATTTTTCACTAATTCACTAAATCTTTAGAGCCATCATTATAGAGATAAATTATAGAGAGAAAGAAGAAGAGAAGTCTGCTACATTTCTATTCCAGTATCCAACTTCATTCTAAGGTAAGGGATATAATTTTTGTACCTGTAAGGGGTATTATTTCTTTCGTATTCATGAAGAGAGATATTGTTATTCCATTCCTTATTATTATATTGGAATAACTTTTGTCTGGGCACCGCATACATGGTGAAATTCTTTCGTTATTCCATTCTTTATTATTCTATTGGAATAACTCAGTATGTCTTGATCTATCGCATGCACTCGGTGAATTCTGTTGTTATTCCATTCTTTATTATTCTATTGGAATATTCATGCGTGGTGGATTACGCTAGACTGGTTCCATTCATTATTATTCATTGGAATAACTTTGTTTTGTGCTATCTATCGTATTTATGGTGAATTCTTTGTTATTCCATTCTTTATTATTCTGTTTGAATATCCTGTCTGTGTGGATTACGCTAGACCTGGTTCCATTCTTTATTATTCTATTGGAATAACCTGTTTGTACGGTCTATCGCGTGCATGGTGAATTCTTCTGTTATTCCATTCTTTATTATTCTATTGGAATATCTTGTCTATGTGAGATTACGCATGACCGATTCCATTCTTTATTATTCTGTTGGAATAACTCGTCATATGGATTATCACACGTACATGGTGAATGATCCTTCATATTCATTCCTTATTAAATTGTGGAAATGATCAGATACGTGGATTACAAAGATGGCGGGTGAAAATCCATTTGCATAGCTTCATATATTCTATGATACTCATTGGTTAAAGTTTTGGCTTCTATACTCCATGAAATTAGTAGAATATCCGGATATTTTGCGCTTCATCCCAGATCTTTTCATGGAAATATTCTTCTGAGCATTCTTGAATTTTACTCCACAAAGCAGTATCATGTTGACAATTTGGAAATAATTGTTTTCAAGATAAATTAACTTATAAATTCTTTAAAATCTATTCTTGAACTTGTTTTATTGAATTATTATGTCATTGTCATCATCCTCATGCTTATATTGTGATGAAAGTCATCTTTGGCTTACATGCATAGATGGACTTGGTATGATTATGTCCAAGGATTATTCGGTATAGTCATGACCTAATGATTTAAAGAATATCCTTGGCCTGTAGTGCGGGGATGATTTAAGGATATGGATTATTTATTAAGCTGAGTCTCAGCGATAAAAGTGATGAAAAACTTTTAAAACATAGAAGATAGTAGATTTTATTCTCTACTTGACTCTTCTAATGGACTGTTTATTCCGCTGCAGTTAAAATTTATGTCTATTGTATTTTATCAGTTTAACATTGTTGAAGACTAATGATAATTTATTCTGCATTATCTTAGTCATAATATTTCTTACTAGGCTAGTTGAGCTCACCCTTTCTTTCACTGTTCTCTTCAGGAAATGAGAATATAGCTGGGACGAGTCGGGGAACGGAGTGACAGTCCAGATGATAGCATTAGTAGTCCTCACTATTCTATTAAATAGTGTGACAATAAATGTAATGAGGACTCCATTGAGAGTGGATATTGTCTAGAAGGCAATATTCTTGTTTAAACTCTCAACTTATGTTGTGTCGTATGTTACACGACAGTTGTATTATTAAGTTGTATTTTATATTTTTGTACCATGTATCTGGCGACCCAAGATGGGTGATGTATACCTGTTTTGGGGCCGTCACAGTTGGTATCAAAGCGATAATGAGTCAGCAAAACCAAAAAGCAACGACCAACAACACGATAATAATCATACTGGTGGCTGGGCCATCGGAACAATGATAACCATCATGGGGAAATTATCATGCCAAGAATGGTAACCACTTCGGTGGTAATCATGGCCAAGATAATTGAAGTTGAAATTTCAAGAAGAGAATGTCACCTAGCCCAATTTTGTCATGCACCAAAGATAAGTCCAGCTAAGACGGTGTCACCAAAGGCGGATACTGACAAAACAAAATCGGTGGTTTCAGGAAGAGCATTTTTCTTGACTTCTCAAAAAGCTAGTAACCCGAACAAAGTTAGCACGGGTTAGTTAATTATAAATTCTTGCGAAGTCTATGCCTTATTAGATACCGGTTCTACCCATTATTTTATCTCTCTTGCTTGCACTCAACGTTTAAATTTGACTCCGGAGAAATTAGAGTTTGACTTATTGGTTGAAACTTCGTTAGTAGAAACCTTCATTTCATGTGCTATCCAAGTCTTGGATGAGAGTCACAGTTTTGAATGATATTTCTATTGTTAATAAATTTCTTGGCATATTCTTGAAGAACTTCTTAGCTTACCCCAAAGCGTGAAATCGAATTTTGTATTGACCCCAGTACAAAACCCATTTCTAAAACCCTCAAATATTTCTTCAACTAAAATGAACGTAGCATGAGCCAAAGACGTTGGCTCGAGCTGTTGAAGATTATGATCGTACCATTCAATACCATCGTGGGAAAGCGAACGGGGTAGCTGACATGTTGAGTAGAAGATCGTATGCGTTTACGAGTGCGATGTTGTTAACACAAAAACCCATTTCGTATAACTTACAAATGATGAAGATAGAGTTAAAGACTCTAGAGACCCATGTGAAGATAGGGAATATTCGAGTAAAATCGACTTTAATCGATAAAGTTAAAGCCACTCAAGCTACATACTCAGAGCTGATGAATGTAAAGAAGAAGGTTCAAGAGGGTGTTATTCTAGAAGCAGGAATCGATGAGGAGAGGAAATCCCAACCCTCGATTTTATTGGCTCATTTGAAATCCTTGATCGAGTAGGAACTGTGGCCTACAGACTCATTTTACCGCCAAGTATGTCGCGTTTTTATAACGTTTTTCACGTATCGATGTTACGTAAATATGTGGACGACCCGAACCACATTATTGATGAGATAGCAGAAGATTTAACGTATGATGAGATACGTGTTAAAATCTTTGATAAGAAGGATCATATTCGACACTCAAAGGTTATACCTCAAGAGTTAGAATCTGAAATGAAGTCAAGGTATCCTCATTTCTTCGGAATACCAAGTACGTACGTAAATTTCGAGGGTGAAATTTCATAAGGAGGGGAGATTGTGAGACCCCAAATTTTATGAATAAATATTTAATTTTCTCAAAATATTAAATACAGTGGACCCAACAAAGATTGAAGCAATACAAAGTTGGGAGCAACCTAAGTTAGTAACTGAAGTATGTAGCTTTCTGGGCTTAGCTGGTTATTATCAGAGATTCGTGGAAGGATTTTCTCGAATCGCCACTCTATTAATTCAGCTGAATCGAAAAGATAGTAAATTTAGATGGAGCGATGAATGTGAGAAAAGCTTCCAAGAACTCAAGAGGAGACTCATTTTAGGACCTATTCTGACAATATCATCAGGTTCGGAGGGATTTTTCATCTACAAAAATGCTTCAAGCAGAGGATTAGGTTTAGGATGTGTTCTGATGCAATAGGAAAGTTATAGCCTATGCATCATGACAACTCAAAGAATATGAGAGGAATTATCCTACTCATGATCTAGATTTGGCAGCAGTCGTTTTCCCGCTAAAGATTTGGAGGCACTACCTATATGGGGAGAAAGTGGATATCTATACAGATAATAAAAGCCTCAAATATTTCTTCACCCAAAAGGAACTCAACATGCGACAACGACGTTGGCTCGAGCTGTTGAAAGATTACGACCATACCATTCAATAACATCCTAAAAAAGCGAACGTGGTAGTTGACACTTCTAGTAGAAGATCATATACGGGTACGAGTGCGATATTGTCAACACAAATGCCCATTTTGGATAACTTACAAAGGATGGAGATAGAGTTAAAGACTCTAGGGACCCAGGTGATGATGCCAAATATACGAGTAGAACAGACTTTAATCGATAAAGTTAAAGCTGCTCAAGCTACAGACCCGAAGCTGATGAGTATGAAGAAGAAAGTATAAGAAGGTGCTATTCCAGAAGTAAGAATCGACGAAGAAGGAATACTTCGAGTCAACTCCAGACTTTGTGTTCCTAACGACTCTGAATTAAAGTATAAAATCATGATGGAGGCACACAACACACCGTATGTAATCCATCCTGGAAGTATTAAAATATATCGTGATCTTTGACATACATTTTGGTGGAGCAATATGAAGAGAGAGATCACAGAGTTTATCTCAAGGTGTTTAACATGTCAACGTGTCAAGGCGGAGCATCAAGTACCAAAAGGTCCATTATAACAAATTGAAATTCCAGAATGGAAGTGGGAGCACATCAACATGGATTTCGTTACTGGTCTTTCCAAGGTTTCTCAAGGCATAGATGCAATTTGGGTCATTGTCAATAGATTAATCAAGTCTGCTCATTTCTTGCCTATACGAGAAACTTATTCACTTGAACGTCTTTCTCGTATGTATATAAATTAGATTGTGAGATTGCATGGTATGCCAGTATCCATAGTTTCTGATCGAGACCCAAGATTCAATTAATGATTTTGGGTTAGCTTACAGAAAGCTATGGGCACTGATCTACGATTCGTTCTACATATCATCCTCAGAAGGATGGGAAATCAGAGAGGAATATTTAAACTCTTAAATATCTATTGAGACTCTATGTCCTAGACTTCAAAGGAAGTTGGACAAGTACTTTCCATTGGTGGAATTCTCCTACAACAACAGTTATCAAGCAATTATAGGCATGACTCCATTTGAGGCATTGTATGGACGAAAATGTTGTTCTCTAGTATGCTGGAACAAGGTGGGTGAAACAACGTTGTTGGGACCAGAAATGGTACGCATGACTACGGAAAAGATTAAAATGATCCGACAACGTATACAAACTTCACAAGATCGATAAAAGAGTTATGTTGATCTTCATCGAAGGGACGTGGAGTTCAATGTTGGAGACCATGTATTGTTATGTGTTGCTCCATTGAAAAGAGTTATGAGATTCAGAAAGAGAGGAAAACCCAACTCTCGATTCATTGGTCCATTTGAAATCCTCGATCGAGTAGGAACTG
The DNA here is from genome assembly GCA_020205615.1 of Panax quinquefolius. Taxonomy (NCBI): domain Eukaryota; kingdom Viridiplantae; phylum Streptophyta; class Magnoliopsida; order Apiales; family Araliaceae; genus Panax; species Panax quinquefolius. The sequence goes on from CM035161.1 coordinate 118,920,870, forward strand.
TGACCTATAGACTCGCCTTACCACCAAGTATTTCTCGTGTTCATAATGTCTTCCACATATCCATTCTATATAAATATGTGAAAAACCCAAATCATATTATTGAATTAGAACCAGATGAGATAGCAAAAGATTTAACGTATGAAGAGGTGTCTGTTAAAATCTTGGATAAGAATGAACATATTTTACGCTCAAAGGTTATAACTCAAGTTAAAGTTTTATAGAAAAACCACGATATTGAAGAAATGACCTGGGAGTTAGAATCTGAAATGAAAACAAGATATCCTCACCTTTTTGACATACCAGGTACGTGCATCAATTTCGAGGACGAAATTTCATAAGGAGGGGAGGTTGTAAGACTCCAACTTTTTATGAATAAAGATTTAATTTCTCTAATTATTATATTGAATAATAAGGTGTTGAATTGATATAATACTTTAGTTATGGGTGAAATGTGCAAATTTTGTAAAATATGTAAGTGGTCATAAAATATTCATTTGGTCGGGGAATATTCTTTTTGTCAGGGAATATCCGTACGACGACGCAATCATTGGTGGACCACATATATAACAGAATTGCTGTCGAATATAGAAAGCGACATAAATAACCTTTTTTATGAAAATAACGGCAAAACTTTTACCGTTAACTGTTGAAATACCCGGTGATAAAAGTAGCACACGGTATTGCACAGTATTTCTGATTATTGATTCTTATGTAAGAAGTCACTCCGTTTCATTCAATAATTGCCACGGTAATTGTTGCACAGTATCTCATATTATTAATTTAATTATTGTCACAGTATCATCTGCACAATATTTTATATTATTAAATCAATAATTGACACGACACAATTATTCATATTATTAGTTAGAATTATTGGCAATGCCTAGAAAATTCTATTGAGGAAAGGGGTTATGTTATATAATTGCGTGCCAGTAAGGATAAATCCTTATCGGAAAGCCCCCTCTTTCTTGGGAATGATTTGGTTGTTAATATTGCGAGCTTATAATAATAATTATGATTAATTATTATGTGGTGAATATTGGTTCAATTTTGATATAAATGAAAGAATTTAGCATGTAATATTTTGTTAAAAGTTGTACAATTATTTTCTCCGCTAAAATATTCATTCAAATATATTATTATAATATTACAATTTTTTATATAATTTAAATGGTAATATTATTATAATAATATATAATTTTTAGCATGTGAATAAACGTGGAGTGAAGGTTATCATTTTTATTCCGTGCACGTTTTGAATTCTGCACATTATTTTCTAAAATGAATGGATGCTTAAAATATTCTCCTATAAAGCTTTTGTGCAAATGTGTGGGCCCTCAACTATTTTAAAATGAGTAATTTTGGCAGAGAAGGAATTGATGGTTAAGCAAGGATAGAAAAAGAAAAGGAAGGTTAGGCAAGTTAGGCAGGGAAAGAAATAAAAATTTTGGCAGTTGTTTTTAATTTTTTCTCCCTCCGTTGCCTATAAAAGGGAGGTTACCCCTCCTTCCTAAGCACACCTTCAATATCATAAATTCTTATTCTATAGTATTGTGAGTAATTCTCTTGAGTATAGGGATACTTTGAGTGTAGCTTTTTGTGCAAGATTTTCTCATAATAATATCCGATATTCCAATTAAATCCAGTTTCTACTAAGGTAAATGATATTATTTTATTAAAATACACGTAAGAAATATTATTTTCTTTCATACTATATTATGAAAGTGAAATTATTTTATTTCATATTCCTAAATTTAAACTTACTATGGTAAGTATTGCTTCTATAATTACTGAAATGATTAAAAATTCCTTAAGTTTTGCGCTTCATCTAATATCATTTCATTGGAATATTGGTCTGAACATTCTTATTAAATTTTAATTTTTTATGTTGGGATACTATTTATGGGTACTATTCATACGGTACTATTCATGAGTACTATTCACAACATAATTTAATTTTCTTTTCTGTCCAAATTATTTTTGATACATGAATATCATTCTTGAATTTTACTTTACAAATAGTTATCATGTTGAAAATTTGAACATTTTTGAACTCTGGATAAATTGAATTATAAATATCCAATATTTATCTTTTATCTCACTTGATTGAATCTTTATATCATTATCATCATCCTCATGCTTATATTGTGTTAAAAGTCATCTTTGGTCTGTAGTGCAAAGATGGACTGTTGATTGGTATAATTATGACCAGGAATTGTGTATTGGTATAATCATAACCTTTAATGTTACAAATAAGGTTTGTGGTGAAAGTCCTATTTGGGCCGTAGTGCATAGATGGACAGGTGTTTGGCATGATCATGACCACTGGTGATACTAACGAATATCCTCGGCCCGTACTGCATGGATAATTTATTAATTTGAAATAGTTATTGAATGATGTTACAGGGATAAAATTAATATTGATGATGGACTTTTAAATCATAGAAGATAGTAGATATCATGCTCTACTTGACTCTTCTAATGGATTATTGTTTTCGCTGCAGTTGTATTCTAAAACTTGTTGTCTATTGTATTCTATAATATTTTTCCCTGTTGAGGACTAAGGATAATTTGTTCTATATTATCTTAGTCATAATATTCTTTACTAGGCTAATTGAGCTCACCCTTATCCTTTTGGTTCCATTTTTCTTCTCAGGAGGCGAGAATGTAGCTGGGACTAGTCGGGGAGTGGAGTAATTGTCCAAGTTGGTTATTATAGCAGTCCACAATATTTTGTAAAATAGTGTAACAATTATTTTAATGAGGACTTTATTTGAGTTTGGATATTGTCTACAAGACGATATTTGTATTAAAACTTTCAGCGTATGTGTTATCGTATTTTGCACGATAGTTGTATTAATGAAGTTTGTATTTGGTTTCTGTACCATATATTTGGTGACTCAAAATGGGTTGTGTGGATCTATTTTGGGGGCGTCACAGTTTGCATCAACTGCTAGTGAAAATTTCCCATTTCCTCTTGCTTTCCCTGCATCTCTAGCATCATAGCCATCATCATTCCTTGTCCTTCCTATGCTACCTTCAATGCCTTGAGCATCTCTAGTTGCACAGAATTCGTCTGCTTTCTGCCTGCATCCTCTCCTTGCCTTCCCATGCTTGTCTGCCTGACATTCGTTTGTTGTTGATTAGCCATGTATGGTGATGTTGAACCTCTTTCTGAAGCGTCTTCAATAATAAGTTGATCGAGATCCAGATTTGCACCCTGGAGAGCTTGATTTGCTTGTCGTGGAACTGGATCCGGTGAAGTAATGCTCATTGTCAGTGAAACTCTTTCTGTAGTTCTCCCACTTTGAGTTGTGGGCATACCCTTCACGAATTCTACACCTCCCCAGCAGAGTTACCAAAGAAATGTGGGCAAGGAAATCGTACCTTGCTAGGGTTAGAATTTTGTATTGACTGAGGAAGAGAGAAATCCATGAAGATTATAGAATTGATTGATGAATTAAAGAGGGGAGAAGAACATGTGAGCGATTACTTCAACGACACATGGTAGAACTCTTAGAATCCGAGAACCTTGCTAGCGTAGCAGGGATTCAGAGAGCTTTCTTGAATGTTTCGGGTTGGGAGAGAATGTCAAAATCTCATAGTCCTCCAAAAGGTCCAAGAATCAAAAGTCTGGTCCTTTCTCAATGGAATAGAAGGGGTATTTATAGGGTTTTATGGAGAGTGGTCATCTGCCAAGCACGTGACCTCGAAAAAATTCCATAAATACCCTTAGTCATCAGAGTAATGCCCAGATCATCTTATGCTTATAGCCACCAATTCAATCCCTCTATCAATTCCCAAAATGAGTCACCTCCATGAGTCTTCTGCCTCGGGACACGTGGAGGCTTATCTCAGTTCTCACATAGTTATTTCCAGCTTTTCCGTCATTCATTTCAATTTTTTAGGTCACATTTGAACCCTAATTTATACTTGAGCTCACAAGTACATATAATCATAAAAAGTTGAAGCCTCAATATTATAAGCTTTTACACAAGAATGTATTTGAATTTTGAAAAACATTGTATATACGTTTTCTTTTCACTGAGAGTCAAAATAGTTTATAGAATACATCAAGGAGGTTTGTTGACACTTAGAGGAAATTATGTTTTTCTTTACGTAAGTACAAAACCATTCTACCCTTTATTTTGGCTCCATTTATTATGCTTTAAATATTAATATATATTTAGTGCTAAGTTAATTCGGTGTTTGCAGGACACATTCAAATATTTGAGAAGAGATTGTGTCACTGGTTTCTTAACCACTTTCACTTAAACCGTAAGTTCATATTCACTTGTTATTTGTATTTTACGCTTATTTCAAAGGTTATCAAGCAAAAGTAATGTCCATCTTACGCACTTTCGCTTATGTTTCATTTGACATGCAAATACGCTTTCATATAAAGTTTAAGTTGTTTATGTTTTAGGTTTCGCACTGAAAAGAATTACTTCTTTTGCTTTTAAATGAGAATCGTCTATTATTGCTTTTGTAGGAGGATCTATTTTTGTTGAATTCAGTTTTTGTTTGTGTACTTTATTCATTATTTTTCTTGAATGGAATTTTTTATTAGACATAGTTAGATATAAGTTAAGATAATGTGTTTTCCATAAATGCGCTTTAGTATCTAATTTGTTTATGCATGATGGATGATATCTAATTTGTTTATGCATGATGGTTGATATCTAAATTGTTAAAATATATCCACTTCCTTAACATTTACTTTACTGAATTTCTTTTATTTTGTTTAAAATCTTTTGTGGATGCAAATAGTGGAGCTATTTTTTTTATAATAGTGAAACTATTTCTTTTATAGATAAAATTATAGTGGGAACAACTTGATATGATGATAGAGGCACTTTATTCAGTTATTCTCCTTCAAACAGATAGTTAACTAATAACAGTTCAAATACAGTTGCCTAACAAAAATACAGGGATCATGAGCCCATATATAATCTAGTCTTCTTCCCAAGTTCCCATACTCTAATGTTTGACATCTACTTTAATATCATGTCCATTACCAAAAGTATATATTGATTAAATCTAGTTCTGTTGTATTGTTTCTCAAGACCATAGTATATGTGATCTATTAAATCAGATTAAGGCTAACAATATAATTGCTATGTCAAGTACTTTGTCTCAAAAATTAGTTCAATATATATTTGTGCAATATAAAAAAACATAGTTATGGACATGTAACTGTACCTTAAGTAATTCTGAATGCTTATCCACTTGTTTATCCACCTCCTATATCTGTAACAAGAAAGAACGACTCATTAAGAAACAGGCAAAAAACAGTGAGCATTACAATAATACAAGCTTAAAGGGAAAAGAAATAACTGTATAATCAATTATATTCTCTAAATGTAGTTCTAATCTTCTTTGGAGGTTCTTCCACTCAATTCATTTCCTTTTCCCCAACTAACCAACACAATCCTAAAATAACTTGTTGGGACATAGACCTGCTTGTTAAAATCTTCCATTCCCATGTCTGAGTTACTCTTTAGAAGTCGGATGCTCATCTTAATATCAGGTTCTCTAGTAGGATAATATTTTTGTGTGTGCATGCATATGTGTATTTGTTATTTGTTTGGTGGGGTGCCTAACATGAACTTAAAATTTTTTTAGAAATATTTGTTCATCTTTGTGTTAAAGTGGAGATAAAGTTAGGACACTCATATGTATGCATAGACATTAACCCTTCTATTTGTGTTTTATTTTTCTTCATATATAACAGTCTATAGAGCAAAGACAAAGATGTATATTGATCGAAGTTGGATGGAACGTAGGGTAGCCACTGATAAGAGTGGGCTTAACTCTGAGTACCGTAATGGGGTTGAATAGTTTCTCAATTTTACATTTGAGCAAGTCAGCGGCGATGCGATCAGATGTCCTTATAAGAGGTGTATGAATGAAGTGTAGAAGGAAAGGAGTGATATCATGTGCGACCTATTTACGTATGGGTTCAAGCAGGGTTATACCACATGGATCTATCATGAGGAAACCTAGTTGGATAAACGTGAATTCAAACCGTCCAGACAATGAACCTTTACAAGTCGAGTCTACTAGTGTCACAATTACTGATGTAATAATTATTTGTGAATCTAGTGAAAACGATGATGATATCCTTGCTGTTGAAAATGAAGACGATGTTGTTGAGGATGAAGATATAGATGAATAAATCGTTGAGGATGACGAAGATGGTGATGACAGCGAGACTGAAGAGCTACTTCTCGAAGATGACAATTCTGATATTGATGGCTTTGATGATATAAATGATTAGGAATATGTTTTATTTATGTCTTTTCAAGGACCTTAATGTTGCCCAGAGAAGCCAGAGAACTGAAGATAACGTAGATCCCTCGACATGCGAAGATGAGGAGATGAAAGACTGGCTGCAGGTTACAAGGAGGCCAAGAAGGATAGAGTTGTGGGCATTCCACGGGTCCCAGCCTACACTTTAGTCCCTGCTACGAGAGCCCAACATCGCCCACCCACCGAAGAAGGTGGTATGAGTGGATCGGGTGTCGACCCTTCATTATATGATGATTTCTTCTGGCGCATCATAGAGGGGTTCATGCAGAGAAGTGCTATACAATCAGGCACACATCATTCGAGCGGATCTACCAACTTGTTAAGGAGGTCGTCCAGGCTCCATAGATCCTACAACATCTACTGACAACCTCATGGGTCTGGTCCGGGAGGAGGTCGTCTGTGTATGCGCAGTTGTCTTGACCAACCTCTTTCCTCCAAATATTCGAGAGGTAAATAAAATTATTGATGTATATCTTTATTTAATTCATGTAATTTGTATTATATTTCTTATATAAACTGTCAAACATATAGTTATTCGACTTATTGCATACACTTGTATAAATTAACTAAAACTTAGAAAAATTTACGAAAAAAGAGACTAAAAACCATACAATAAGGTCAAAAAACGACACACAACCATAGACATAGCACCTCATAGATATTTGGAAGATGTTATAACTTACAGGACTCGATTCCGATATCCGAAGTTCGAGTTATGAGCTCGTTTGCCTACACTTGTATAAATTAACTAAAACTTAGAAAAATTTACGAAAAAGAGGCCAAAACCCGCCCTGGCGTCGAAACTACACTTAACCATAGAAATAACACCTCATAGATATTTAGAACATGCTATAATTTAAGGGACTCGATTTCGATATCCGGAGGCCAAGTTATCAGCTCGTTTACCGAACTTGTATAAATTAAATAAAAATTAAAAATTTATGAAAAAGAGATCAAAAACCCGCCCCGGGTGTCGAAAGTACATGCAACCATAAACATAGTACCACGTAGATATTTGGAACACATTACAACTTAGAGGACTCGATTTCGATATTCGGAGGACGAGTTATCAGCTTGTTTGCCTACATTTGTATAAATTAACTAAAACTTAGAAAAATTTATGTAAAAATATCAAAACCCACCCAGGCTTCGAAACTACATGAAACCATATACATAGAACCTTATAGATATTTGAAACACATTACAACTTACGGGACTCGATTTTGATATCCGGAGGCTGAGTTATAAGCTTGTCTGCCTAACTTACATAACTTAATGAAAAATTAGCACACTATAGACCAAAACCCGAACTTATATAACTTACAGAAAAATTATTTAAATATGCTCTCTTTTGGACTTCATTATTAATATTTTAATTTTGTAGGGTTTTATTAATGAGACTTGTGGGGTCGAGGTAGAGGTGCAGGCGATAACTGTGGAAGGAATGGTGAGGACCCTAGAGGAGATGGTGTACCACCGAGCTGATGATGATGATGATGCTACGGAGGGTGGGACCGGGGGTGGGACCGATGGTGGCATGATAGATGGCGATGATGATGATGATGGTACTCCTAATCAGGGGATATAGTTAGTTTATGTTTATATTTTGACTTTCATTTATGTTTTATACAATTTTTAGGTTGCACAAATTAGGGTTTTATATCTGGTTAGGTTGATGATTTATGTATCTAACTAATTTGATGAAAATTTTCTGATGATTACATTTTTGCATCTACTAACATTTTATTCATTATCTATGTGATTACGTTGTCTACGTATTTGATGGTTGATAGCAAAAGATTTAATGGTTATTGATATGTATTCATGAAGAATTATTTGTTTTTCTTTAGTTTAGAACAGGTACAATTATGTATATGTAAATGAACATTGGAAACTTGCAGTTTTAAAAAAGTTTTTTTTTATAATATCATTAGCGACAGGGTCTTTGGCGACGACATGCCCATCGGTAATGACCTATAGTGACGGTCTTAGAGTTAGATAATTGATCCTTTTAATAATATAGTTAAAACCAATTGCCGACGGATGATAAGTGAGTTTTGATAAGTGGGTTTTATACCTACTTATTGAATACCAATTCACGCGAACTATGCCCATCTCAAGTACATTTTAGTGTGTTTTTAGTTGCATTTCATGTTATTTTGCATTGCATTTACTAAAACTCCTTTTGGTGAAAAAAGTACAGGAAACAGCCTAATTTTGTGGTATTAGAGGGCACGAGGATAATGGACGCATGAAGCGAGGCACAAGCTGGGAGATGCGTGGCATGAGGATCAAGTGGAGCAGAAGACTAAGCATGGATGGACAAAGGAAAGAGCAAAGATAATGTGATCATTGCAGCAGCAGAACCAGAATTCAAAGTTGCAGAAGTCGCACGGTAGCGTGGCAGAGAAGCTCAGGGGACGCAGACTCGCGCGAAAGCACCCAATTGGACAACATTACACATCGTAAAGTCGGCGCTACCGCTGCGAGGATTACCTTTGGAGGGCGCACGCCAGCGCATGATGCCTAAAGCTGCTGATTTGTTTTATTTTAATTTTTAATTAAAAGGGTTGTAATTGATTAAAACGATATCTGAATGGTGTCAGACATATCTTTGATTAATTTTCACATATTTTCATAGTAGGAACTAGGGTTTACACTTTGAGAGAGATTCTAAGTTAGAACGAAGCTTAAACGCCCAATTCTCCAATTCTTCTTGGGATTTTCTATCATTGTGGATCATTATTGTTATTTTGCTGGAATTATATGAGGATTTGAACGTTAATATTGGTTCATAATCAGCAATTGGGTTTGATCGTTTCTATCCTTCATCTTTTAATTGTTTGTTTATTAACCATGTTTAGCTTTGATCCCATAATGGCTTTTGGTTTAGTCATGAACTAAACTCCATTATGGGATTCTAACGGATTTTAATATGTAGTTTAGTTGCATGCTTGATTGCTGGAGCTATTTTACATATCATATGGAAACTCTATCATGATTGTTTTGCATGTATAAATGCTTGATCACCATTCATTTCAGTACTTGTATGGAATTGACAATGAACATGCATGTATGGATTGTAATCATGATAGCATGCGTATATGGGGCTGCTTTATATGGCTTGTGTATTTCGTGAACCAAATAGACATATACTATTTCACCGTATGAGTTAAAATAAGGGCTTGTGCTAAAATTCAGTATGATTGCAATTTCACATAGACATATAATGATTTTGGTTATATTGATGATTACATGGAGTCTATCGCTTGTGGATGTTGTGTAAGTAGGTCATAGTACATTGAAAAATGGCTATGACTTTATTATTGCTCTTGACTACTTTTCTTTGATATGTGAACAATTCTTGCATGATAGTGGTAATTGGATGAAGCATTAAATGAAGTTAGGATCCCATTATTTCTAGATTTGATTTATTATATTTTTATTCGTGTTTTAGTTGATATTTGCAATTAGAGTAATTCACAAATATAGTCATTAGTTTAAACATATAAGTATAGTGATTTAATTGATGCATAGTAGTTTAAATTTGACAACTTTCTCTGTGGGAAAGATACTTTACTTATTATGTATTACTTGTTGACACATGTATTCTTGCATGAGTTAGAGCTCTTTTATCAGAACAAAAAAAGAGGCAACAAGTTTTTGGCGCCGTTGCCGGGGAAAGGCGTTTAATTTAAATAATTATCATCAGTTTCAAGCTATATTGTATGACTTAGATAATTCTGATAGTTTCTCATTTCTATTTTTGTTTTGTTTTTGGTTTCAGGTACTTATAGATTTTTATGCACACGCGATCATCTAACTCAGAATTAACACCAGAACAGGATAACATTAACGGGAGAGGTTGGAAAGCAAGTGTGCAGAGAAATTTGCAAGCTCAGTTAGAGAGTACTTTAGTTAGTATGGCAGAAGAACTGAGAATTGAGCAAAGAGAAGAGCACCGGGCTCTAAGGGACTATTCCATGCCAAATATAACCGGACTACAGTCTAGCATAGTCAGACCGGCGATAGCAGCCAATACTTTTAAGATTAAATTGGGCACTATTCAGATGGTGCAGAATTCGGTACAGTTTGGGGGTGCTGCTACGGATGATCCGAATGAACACCTGTTGAGTTTCATTGAGATTTGTGATACATTCAGATACAACGGTGTGACAGAGGATGCTATCAGACTTAGGCTATTCCCGTTCTAATTGAGGGATAAGGCGAGGAGTTAGCTCCATTCTTTGTCGTCAGGGTCAATCACTACATGGGAGGACTTAGCACAGAAATTCTTAGCCAAGTTTTTCCCAATGGCTAAGACTGCAAAGATGAGGACATCTATCTCTCAGTTTGAGCAACAACAGGGTGAGTCCTTATATGAAGCATGGGAGAGATATAAAAAGATGCTAAGGAAGTGTCCACATCACGATATGCCAGATTGGATGGTGATTAACACATTTTACAATGGACTGGGATGGCAGTCGAGACCTATTATAGATGCAGCCGTAGGAGGGGCATTATGGGCCAAGAGCTATAAGGAGGCCTATACCCTCATTGAAACAATGGCTGCAAATGATTTTCAGAATCCTACAGCTCGAATGCCACAGCCCAAGGTTGAAGGTGTGTTGGAGGTAGATGCTATTACTCAATTGTCTCCACAGATGGCAGCTATGGCAAAGAAGATAGATACTTTGGCAGAAAGTAGGACAAAAACAGTTGCCTTCGTATGTGAGATTTGTGTGGGGTCACACTCCACAGATCAGTGTGCTATCAGCTCGGAGTCGGTACAATATGTGAGTAATTACAGGAAAGACCGAGGACAGTTTTAGAACACATACCACCCCAACAACCGAAATCATCCTAACTTCAGTTGGTCAAACAATCATGGGAATCAGCAGAATCAGTTTCAACCAAATCAACAATTTTAGTCACAACCGTCTCAGCCACAGTTTACACCAAAACCACCATTTCCGCCGGGATTCTCTCAACAATAACAACATCACACTCCAGCTCCACCTCAACAAGAAAAGAAATTAGAAATGGAAGAGATGATGTTGAAATAAATGACAAACACAGAGGTAATGATCAAAAGCCAAGCAGTGGCTATTAAAAATTTGGAGACTCAGATGGGGTCAAACGAGGATGGTGAGAAATGCTTAACAACAGGCCCAAGGCTCTTTTGCCAAGTAAACGAGAGACAAATCCAAGAAGAGATGGGAAGGAGCGAAAAGATTAAAGCAAGCAATCACATTAAGATCATATCCGGAAAGACATCAGGGAAGACAATGCAAAGAAAGTCGAGGTCTTTAAAAAAGCGCAAATGATATATTTTACGAGGAAGCCAAATGCCAAGCTATTCAAACGAGGAAGGTAAGTCAAGGAAGTGAATCTTGAGGAAGAAAATCTGGAAAATTTTGAGGTTCTACAAGAAGAGAAAGATAAAAAAGGATTCGGGGGGTCGTTGTTTAAGGAGAAGCTCAAGTTCATTTCTTTCATGTTTACCACTGATCCCACGATCCATTGAATTGTTGAAGATGTTGGTGAAATTGGATAAATTTATCTTTCCGGCTGACTTTATCATCTTAGATTATGAGGAAGACAAGAGTATACCGATCATACTGGGGAGACCATTCTTAGCCACAGGAAGGACTTTGATAGATGTGCAAAAAGGGGAACTCACTATGCGTGTACATGATCAAGAGGTTACCTTTAACGTCTTTAAAGCCATGAAGTTCCCAGCAGATGAAGAGGACTGTTTCCTAGTTGATTGGGTGAATCGGGTTCTAAATGATGAAGTACAGAGTCTAGTGGATTATGAACCTTTGAGGAATATCATTGATGAGAACTTAGGTTTGGAGGACGAGGAATTCGACGAATTTGTGCAATATCTTGATACCGCTCCACAATTCAAGAAATTCAGACCACCTGCCAAGCCATTGACAAAAGCTGGGGAAGCCTCAGTAAAGTTAAAGCCATCTCTTGAGACACCTCCAGAGCTGGAGTTAAAACCACTTCTAAAACATCTCAAGTACGCATTTTTAGGTTCAGATTCAAAATTACCTGTGATTATTACTTCTGTACTAACATCTTTTCAGGAAGAAAAACTGCTATGAGTGCTTCGAGAGTTCAAATCAGCTATTAGATTGACCATAACAAATATCAAAGGGATCATCCCTTTGTATTGCATGCACAAGATCCTGATGGAAGATGGTAGTAAGCCATCAGTTGAGCAACAAAGAAGGCTTAATCTGATAATGAAAGAAGTGGTCAAGAAAGAGGTACTGAAATGGTTAGATGCAGGAATAATTTATCCGATCTTAGACAGCTCATGGGTGAGCCTAGTGCAGTGTGTTCCAAAAAAGGGTGGCATGACAGTCGTGACTAATGAAAATAATGAGTTAATTCCAACACGCACAGTGACGGGGTGGAGAGTCTGCATGGATTACCGTAGGCTCAACAAAGCTAAAAGGAAAGATCATTTTCCACTACCATTCATTGATTAGATGTTGGACATATTAGCGAGTTATGAGTATTATTGCCTTTTGGATGGATATTCAGGCTACAATTAGATTATGATAGCTCTAGAAGAGCAGGAAAAGACTACCTTCACATGTCCATACGACACTTTTTCTTTTAGAAGGATGTCTTTCAGATTATGCAATGCTCCAGCCACCTTTCAGAGATGTATGATGGCTATATTTTTAGATATGGTGGAGCAGAACGTGGAAGTATTTATAGATGATTTCTCGATCTTTGGGGACTCATTTGATTTATGCCTTGAGAATCTGGTTATGGTTTTGAAGAGATGTGTTGAGACGAACTTAGTTCTGAACTGGGAAAAGTGCTATTTCATGGTGCAAGAAAGAATTATACTAGGACACAAGGTTTCAAAGAAGGGACTTGAGGTGGATAGAGCGAAGTTGGACACGATTGAGAACTTGCCACCACCTACTTCAGTAAAAGGTGTTCGCAGTTTTCTAGGACATGCGGGTTTCTACCGCAGATTTATCAAGGATTTCTCCAAGATAACCAAACCACTATGCAGTCTATTGGAGAAAGATATACATTTTAACTTTGATGAAGCCTGCATGTCAGCATTTGAGCACTTAAAGAGAAAAATAACTTCAGCACATGTGATTACCGCACCAGATTGGGAATTGCCATTTGAGTTGATGTGTGATGCCAGCGATTACGCTGTAGGGGCTGTTTTGGGGCAGAGGAAAGAGAAGATTTTTCATGTGATATATTATGCCAGCAAAACCCTTACAGATGCACAGCTGAACTACATTACCACAGAGAAAGAGTTATTGGCAGTAGTGTACGCCTTTGATAAATTTTGAGCATATCTGATTGGCACAAAGGTGATAGTGTATACGGATCACGCGGCAATTCGACATTTAATGGAAAAGAAGGATGCAAAACCCCGGTTGATCAGATGGATTTTACTACTGCGGGAATTTGATTTGGAGATCAAAGACAGAAAGGGCACCGAAAACCAAGTGGCAGACCACTTATCGCGACTAAAGAATCCAGAAAGGCAGGCAGACAATAACGTTATGATCAATGAGACATTTCCAGATGAGCAGTTGTTTGTGGTGAAAGGGGACGTGCCATGGTTTGCAGATTACACGAATTATTTGGTGAGTAAGATGGTACCTTCTGACTTAGTGGGTTATCAAAAGAAGAAATTTCTGCATGATGTTAAATGGTATATATGGGATGAGCCTTACTTGTTTAAACAGTGTTCTGATCAAATGATAAGGAGGTGTATTCCGTATAGTGAGGCCGAGGGGATTTTGCAGGATTGTCATGCTTCGGGGTATGGAGGTCACTATGGAGGAGAAAGAACAGCGACTAGAGTACTACAAGCAGGATTTTATTGGCCAACAATTTTTAAGGATGCACACAATTTTGTCCAGCGATGTGATAGATGTCAGCGAGTGGGGAACATCTCAAAAAGAAATGAAATGCCCCTGAACAGGATCCTCGAAGTAGAAATTTTCGATGTGTGGGGGATTGATTTCATGGCACCTTTTGTTTCTTCCTGCGAAAATCTCTACATCTTGCTCGTAGTGGATTATGTCTCGAAATGGGTAGAAGTGGCAGCTCTCCCGACAAATGATGCCAAGGTTATCCTAAGGTTTTTACACAGAAGTATCTTCACGAGATTTGGGACTCCAAGGGCCATCATTAGTGACGAAGGTAGTCATTTCTGCAACAGACAGTTTACATCTTTGTTGGCTAAGTATGGGATAAACCATCGCATTGCTACAGCTTATCACCCACAAACAAATGGCCAAGCTAAAGTGTCGAATCGAGAAGTCAAGAGAATCCTTGAAAAAGTTATGAATCCCACACGGAAGGACTGATCGTTAAAGTTGGATGATGCAGTATGGACTTATAGGACCGCATACAAAACTCCGTTGGGTATGTCATCATTTCAGCTCGTGTATGGAAAAGCCTGTCACCACCTTCCTATGGAGCTAGAGCATAAAGCATATTGGGCAATTCGAAAGCTCAATTTTGATTTGGAAGCTACAGGGGAGAAATGCCTACTCAAACTAAATAAGTTGGAAGAATTCAAATTACAGGCATATGAGAATTCGAAGCTGTACAAGGAAAAGGTGAAGAAATGGCATGACCGGAAGATCATTGAGAGAGCCTTTGAACCGGGACAAAGGGTTTTGCTCTATAACTCCAGACCTGAACTTTTTCCCGGGAAGCTGAAATCGAGATGGTCAGGGCCATTTACAGTGAAGACTGTCTTTTTGCATAGTGCAATTGAAGTATTTGATAAGTTTTCGGGCAGGCCTTTAACGGTAAATGGACAGCGCTTGAAGCACTAGTTTGGTGGTGAGGTGGACAGACATAAAGATGCCTCAATTCTTTCTTCGACGTGAGATTCAGAGACAATCAAGCTAATTGACTATAACTTAGCGCTTGATGGGAGGCAACCAATTATTTCTATCTCTATTTTTCTTTTTATTCATTCAGTAGGGTATTTAGCTAGTTCATCTCTATTTCATTTTCAATAATTTATATATTGTGCATAAATGAGTGCGTAGCTGAATTTGCTTTGAGAGGTGTTTGAAGTAGGATAGAGTTTATTTAGTCCTTCTTGTTGCTCATTAATTCATGCCTTAACAGTGTGCATTCATGTCCATGTAGGTATCTTCAAGTGCACTCATAACTGATATGCAGTTTGGGGAGTAAAAAGTTCTGATAAAGATAGGAAATTCAGAAGATATGGCCAAGCATGCCGGTGGCTTGGAAGTCAGTAGCTTATATGTCCAATCCACACCACAACTCTCTAGTTCTTGCACCTGCAAGTGCTCTCCATTTGCAAGGTCATCTGCATTTATAATCGAGAATTGAAAATTTTAACAGGTTTTAAAACCGAGTCGTGGCTTAATTGGTTTTTTTCACTGGGCAAAATAGAAGCGAACCCTTCAGCTCTCCCATAATTGCACGACTCCACAGCTCTAATAAAAACTCATACCTACGATTCTCTCCGCATTCGAAGTTTAAACACACACTATCATCCACGGTTATAAATCTAGGGTTCATGTTTAGGTTGTGAAGCAACGAGTTTGGGGGTAATTGTATCAGCAGATTCTATTCATTATCAAGCAACTCATCTGCCTTCTCTCTATCATCTGCACATGGGTCCAAAAAGAGCACGCTCCATCTCCATCTCTTCCTCATCAGCATCTTCCTCTAGTAACCAAGAAGAGGATGTTGTGGACCACAGAAACTTTATCAGTTTGAAAGCTCAGCAAGAATACTATCAGATTGTGGCCAAGTCTTTTGTGAAGGAACGGGGGTTTAAACCTGAAAAGCAAGATGGCCACCTATGGAATATAACTATGGAATATGATACGTGAAAGAGACTGGGATGGTTTGGCTGCAACTCCTATGCCTATTCCCATGGGGATTGTTCGAGAGTTCTACGCAAATGCTAAGGAAATGAAAGGAGGGATAACGCTGGTTCGAGGAGTGTAGGTGGATTTTCGACCTCCAGCGATCAGAGCAGTCATCAGAATCAATGACGCACCACCGACCGGGTCTGCTAATTGGGTAGAGGGTGCGCATTTAGAAATGGATTTGACAGTAGTGATTGCTGAATTGTGCATTCCGGGAACCAAATGGAATTATAAGGCAGGGACAACTGAGCCAAAATCTTTTCCAGTGTTCGCCTTGAATCAGTATGCCAAAGCGTGGAATCTGTTTATCTGTTCTAAATTTGTTCTGTTAGCTCATCAGCATGAAATAACCACTGAGCGAGCTATCATTTTATGGGGCATCATCAAAGGCAAGTACATTGATGTAGGCCACCTAATTCATCAAAACATGCTGCGTTATTTGCGGGGGAGCACTACTAGGAGTATTCCACATGTGTCTGTGGAAGCCATGCTTTGTACCCAACAAGGAGTTCCATGGAATAACGAGCAGCTGTAGAATCCGAGCCACGACATTACACATGCTACGATTGCCAAATTCAAGGATTGTACGGGTGGTGAACCGCATCCGAGAGGCTTAGGTTTTATCATCCATCCCACATTCCCTGATCCATTGCAGCAACCCTCCCAGAGAGATGAGGCTGGCCCGTCGACACGACCACATGCTCCTCATGGTGATCGCCAGTTCTGAAGGTTGGAGCGAAGGGTTGATGTCATATATGATAATTTTGGAGCGTTTGTTAGGGGTATTACGAGAGCCCTGGACGAGGCTTTTGCACAGCAAGGAACAATGCTAGAGTGGCCTCAATTCTGGATGAAAGAAGCTTCATATCCACTACTGATTCACCACCCGAGGAGGGTGGTGCCACCGATCATTGGGGAGTTTTTTTTTACCTTTACCTTCATTCAATAGGGCATTGAATATTATAAGTTTGGGGGTATTGGGGTAGTAGGATAGTCAAGCATATATTCTTTTAGTTTTTGCATGAGTAGTTTAAAATTTTCATGTTTAGTTTATTTGTTTATGTGTTAGAAATTCTTTGTTTTAGTTAGTTTGCATGTCTCACAAAGTTCTTGCTTTATGGAAAAAAAAATTTAGCCGATGATGATAATGAGTTGTGAAGGATTTTTGAGTATTTTGGATAACATGAGCTGAGATATAATGTTTTACACGATGAAATTCATATTGTTATTTAAATGCTTTCGGTTTGCACGAATGTGTTCATAATCACTTGTAGGTATAAGAAGTATGTGTTGCATCGCTTTCGATAGAAAATGTAGTTTTAAAAAGAGAAATATGTGAAAGTGATCTTAAAATCGTATGAAACATTGATATTCAAACTTTGGAAAACATGGGTATGCTATGTATAAAAAAGAAGAAAATCAAATAGCGAACGTGGCTAGTCTTATTTGGGGCCCTGCTACTTGAGTAAGTACGTCCGAGGGGATTGTCTCTACACCTAGCGCCTAAGGTCTTTCATGGTCCGGGAGTCGTTGGTTGAAAGATCGCTAAGGTAGTAAGAGTGTTGCCTAATGGAATAAGACATTGCATGCATCATGTGAAAAAAGAGAAAAAAGAAAAGAAAAATAGCAATAAACACCCATGGGAAAGAGCGAAAATCGCCTCGTGAAGTAGTAAAGAATAAACCCATTGTTAAACCTTAGTTTGTGTTGATATGTTAAAACAGTCTGTGTTGCATGAGTATACATGAGTCTTGATTTAGACTATAATTTTCTATTTTGAGCAATGTAACATGTGTATTCTTTGCTTGAGTCAAGTTTTGGGTGAACAGTACACACACACACACAGCATCTTTATAGCATATATGAATTATCTTAGTATATGATATTATGCCTATAGTTTGGTTTGAAATGGTAATCTTGAATTTGGATACTTCACTGAGGTAATTTGGACTGAAATTCTGTTAGAGCTGGAACTATGTGAGACTAGTTTGCATCATAGTTTAGTTGCATAGTAATGTAGCTGCATTTTCATTGTTCATTAGTATGCATTTCTTGAGGGCAAGCAATAGTTCAAGTTTGGGGGTATTTGATAAGTGGGTTTTATACCTACTTATTGAATATCAATTCACGCGAACTATGCCCATCTCAAGTACATTTTAGTGTGTTTTTAGTTGCATTTCATGTTATTTTGCATTGTATTTACTTAAAACTCCTTTCGGTGAAAGAAGTGCAGGAAACGACCTAATTTGGTGGTATTAGAGGGCATGAGGCTAATGGATGCATGAAGCGAGGCACAAGCTGGGAGATGCGTGGCATGAGGATCAAGTGGAGCAGAAGACTAAGCATGGATGGACAAATGAAAGAGCAGCAGAACAGATCAGTTGCAGCAGCAGAACCAGAATTCAAAGTTGTAGAAGTCGCACGGTAGGACAAGCTTGGGGACGACGCCACGCGCAGCACCCTACCGACAACATTACAAATCGTAAGTCGCATACGCCGCCGAGGATTACATCGAGGGGCACGCTTGGTATGCGATGTGCGCCTCAAGTCATTGATTTGTTTTATTTTAATTTTTAATTAAAAAGGTTGTAATTGATTAAAATGATATCTGACTGGTGTCAGACATATCTTTGATTAATTTTCACGTATTTTTATAGTAGGAACTAGGGTTTACACTTTGAGAGAGATTCCAACGTAGAACGAAGCTTAAACGCCTAATTCTCCAATTCTTCTTGGGATTTTCTATCATTGTGGATCATTATTGTTATTTTGCTGGAATTATATGAGGATTTGAACATTAATATTGGTTTATAATTAGCAATTAGGTTTGATCGTTTCTATCCTTCATCTTTCAATTGTTTGCTTATTAACCATGTTTAGCTTTGATCCCATAATGGCTTTTGGTTCAGTCATGAACTAAACTCCATTATGGGATTCTAACGGATTTTAATATGTAGTTTAGTTGCATGCTTGATTGCTGGAGCTGTTTTACATATCATATGGAAACTCTATCATAATTGTTTTGCATGTATGAATGCTTGATCACCATTCGTTTCAGTACTTGTATGGAATTGACAATGAACATGAAAGTATGGATTGTAATCATGATAACATACGTATATGGGGTTGTTTTATATGGCTTGTGTATTTCGTGAACCAGATAGACATATATTGTTTCACCATATGAGTTAAAATAAGGGCTTATGCTTAAATTCAGTATGATTGCAATTTCACATAGACATATAGTGATTTTGGTTATATTGATGATTACATGGAGTCTATCGCTTGTGGATGTTGTATAAGTAGGTCATAGTACATTGAAAAATGGCTATGACTCTATTAGTGCTCTTGACTACTTTTCTTTGATATGTGAACAATTCTTGAATGATATTGGTAATTAGATGAAGCATTAAATGAAGTTAGGATCCCATTATTTCCAGATTTGATTTATTATATTTTTATTCGTGTTTTAGTTGATATTTGCAATTAGAGTAATTCACAAATATAGTCATTAGTTTAAGCATATAAGTATAGTGATTTAATTGATGCATAGTAGTTTAAATTTAACAACTTTCTCTGTGGGATCGATACTTTACTTACTCTGTATTACTTGTTGACACATGTATGCTTGCATGAGTTAGAGCTATTTTATCAGAACTGAAAAAGAGGCAACAACGGACCAAAAGTCATTGGTGATGGCTTACCCGTCACTAATGACCATTTTAATAAATAATTTTTAATATTCATTGGCGACGGACATTCTGTTGGCACTGTCGTCGCCAATGGGTCATTGTCGTCGCCAATGACCTCATTACAGACGGCGCTCAACAAGAGCCAGGGTCGATTACCCCTGGGGCGACGGGAGTGGTTACGGGCGTTGGCCAATGAACTCATTGTCGATGGCAAAGGGGTCATTGGCAACGGCAATGCCCATCGGCAATGACTTTTTTTCTCATTGGAGACCATTTTTTTATGAACTTTTCAAGATGCATCTAGGTAGAAGATAAATGAGAAGAAATACAAATTATATACTTTTGGAGTCAGTGAACAAGAAAGGAAGAAAATGGATTTGTTTTTTGGGTGTGAAGAAGGTAAATTGCCTCTTGTTTATTTGGAGATTCCTATTGGCACTAATCCAAGGAGGGTGACGACTTAGGAACCTATGTTAGATAAATTCATATTTAAGTTAAGAAGTTACAAAGTAAAATATTTATTAATGAAGGCATGAAAGTTTTAATAAATTATGTACTCTCTAGCTTGCCATTATACTATATAGACTTTTTTAAAGCTCTATCTACAAGTTATCAAGCAGTTATAAATTAAATGATGGTGAGATTACATTCAAAATTTATGTTAAATGTTTTATGGAAAGTGGAGAGCAGAGCATACATAGTTGGGAGATATGTGCTTTAAGGTTTAAGTAGTATGGTTGAAAATTATTTGTGCAGTAAAGTCTACTATTCTTCTAAGTTGTATAATCGCAGGTCTTGTGAAAAATTTGTACTAAACTCATTGATTCAAGCCTTTTGGATTAAAGTTATATCAGTAATTAAAAAAGTAATGTTTGCTAAGAAAAAGCAGTTAGAAATGTACATGAGGAACTTTCTATGGAGTGAGAGTGTTAAAGGGGGGAAGATGGTGAATGAGTTGGAAGAATGTTTGTAAAAGTAAGAAAAGAGTTGGTCTTGACATTGTTTTATTGATTTGTTATATTTTATAATTTTAATGATGACAATATGCATAATTATATGAGTCATTAAATGGGCTGAAATTGACTTTGAGATGGTGTGTTGAAAATAATTAAATAACCAGTTTAAATTATGATGGATTAATTTATTTGTATTTAGGCTAATCTACTAATGGGTTTATTGAATATTTTTTGTGTGACGCCCCCAAATCTATACGCCAACGGTATCCGATTTGGTGTTCACAACTACTCAATTAATATAACACATCCAAATCTATACACCCGCGGTATCCAATTTGTTGCTTATATCTAATCGATTTACTATACAAATAAGTCAAAATACAATTTCCATCTATCCAAGGTTCATAGTATCCCATAACAGATAACAATTCATTTAAGAACCATTGCTATGTTTGGATACCCTCACTTAGATGTATAGACTGTATCTTATGAATAGTATATATCTATCTGAAATCCAGAGTATCAACGATAACATGAACAGTCCATATTGCCAATACCCTCACTCAAATGTACTGTATCGATAGTACCTATCTATCTGAAATTCAGAGTATCAGCAACAACGTGAATAACTCATATCGCCAATACCCTCACTCAGATGTATACTTCCTAGGGATTTCATATTAAATCAAAATTTCTAATTACATCTATTCATGCAAAGGAAACACGATTGCGGAAATAAAGATGATATTATATCTTATATAAAGGTTCGGTTACATGGTTCTTCATAAAGAGTTCCTTATTACAAAAGTTTTACATTATGCTAGACAGTAATTTAAACTAATATAAGCATGGTCTTTTCCCATTGTTTGTTCCTGATGTGCTAGGGTTACCATCTAATACTACAAAGAAAATGATTTGCAAGAATGAGCTATGGCATGCTCAACAGGTTTATATTTATAAACATAATGTAGGATTTGAAGAATATAACAGTTCAATAACTTTTCCCAACTAAGTGTTGATTACCAGTTTCGAATTTTCATTTCCGTCAGTCACACAGACTTAGAAATCTTGTTCGAATATGATATAGGGGATCAACCTATTCAACATCGTAGGAGTATGCATCTCATCCTAATCGTGCCCTTCTTGCACTAAGTGTCAGTTCTACTAGCACACATTTTTCCCTCCCAGGGATATACAACTCAGTATAGGATGTCTTACCAAAACAATTTGATATGACACAATAATTTATGCTTGATAAACAATAATTCAATAACACATGAGTAAATAATTCATTTCTTAGTTATGTTGAAGATGTAGCAATAACTTCACAATAATTGGTAACAAATTTGGTTCGGTATAATATAACGAAAAGCAATCAAGATTGAAATCTTGTTCAAGAAAAATAGGGTTCAATAACTTGCACAAAGTAATTGGATAAGTTAAAAGACTTGCTTAATAAGAGATTAATGTTAGGGTTAAGGAAACTTGTATGTGAGAAGATCGTCTAATTAACTCTACTTAAAGTGTTTAAAATACATAATATGTTCAAACATATATATTTAACACATTAGTATTGATTACAATACTCAACTACACAAACTATTCACGTTCTATCTAAGTTTGACATAATTTTGGTGTCTAAAACCTTGCCAGGATATTTAATAAGTTAATATCATAGTTAAAATTTAATTATAAACTTTATTATAATTTATATCTCATTTATAATAATTTCGGAAGCTTGTAGTAATTTTTAGGTATTTATTTATCCATAAAATTGATTTTTAATCATTTTATTACTTTTAAATAATTAACATTCACTTAGAATATTATTTAAGACCTTTTATTATTTTTAAATAATTTATAACCATGTAATATGATTTTAAATCATTTATATCATTTTAAAATAATTAAGTATTATTTATAAATGATTTATCTAAATAATTTATTAATAAATTAATTATTAATAATATTTTAAATAAATAAAATATTTATTGAATTTATACCAAAATATTAAAAGTTAATTATCATAACTTAAAATAATTTTTAAAACTATTTTTGTAATTATTTATATTTATTTACTAATTATTTTTAATTTATTTAAATAAATTTTATTTACTGTCTTTTCTAAAGGTCTTTAGCGACAAAAAGTGTGGCTAAAAGTGATCTTCATTTCTGATGATAAAGCCTGGTCAAGATTTAGAGGTTACTTTGACCTTGATCTAACTCCCTACTGGTTATGATTCTGGGATTGTAAGTGTATTGGTTTTGTAGTACTCGTGTAGTAGTACAATACCAAGTTCAGGCTCTAACCTTCATATAACAAGAAGTTATAGAGGCTCAAAGTTACTGTCAGAGCTGTAATTGGGTTTCTGGGTAACCCAAAACAGTAGTCATGGTCGGTCAACACTTTTCTAGCTCATATAATTTTCAATATGTGTAATAGATATCTACTTTGATTGATGTAGTTTGTAGTTTATATACCAAGGTACAAAGATGATACACTGTTTTGGACTGAGTAAAACTCTAAGGTGAAGATTTAGACTGGTCAAAGTACAGCCAAAGGCTGTTCTTGGTGTTCATCAGGTTTTTGGGTTTTCCAGAAAATGTAGTCATGTTCGCTCAACGATATTTGACCATTAATTCTAGTAAACCTATGAATTAATTATGAATTTGAGTGTCATTGATATGTACTATATATGTCAGGGTATCATTACATAACACTTAGACATCCTAACAGAAAACAAAAAGCAAATTAAAGGTCAGTCAAAGTACCTTGTTCATCATGTTCTTAAGATTTCTGGGTAACCCAGAAATCAGAACTTCGTAATCGGTCAATAACCTTTGACCACTTATATCTTGCAATATATGAGTCCAATAGACCTGATTTCTCTTCTAGACTACTAACCACATGTAATACTACAACTAGCATACAATTAACAAACCTAGATATTAACAACCAAAGATCTACAGAGCTGTCAGACCTGTTTTTTCAAATATTCCAAATTTCTTAAAGCATCATTTTGATGCATCTAGATGTTATGAAAACTTACTAACATGTTATTACACATAATTAAACAATAAAACAACATATCTAACATAGCATCAAAGATCTAGGTTAAAATTAGGGTTTGTACCTTTCTTAAGTGATTTTGGATTTCTAGCTTCTGATTTTGATCTTGCTATCAACAGGGTTTCTATAGGTATGATATATGAGTGTATAAGCTTAAGAAATTTGTGGGTTCAGCTTGTGTTAGGGATGTTATTTATAGAATTTTGTAATTAGGGTTTTTGGTCAATTTTCCACTTACTTGCCTCTACAAATATCTGATTTTGTTAACTTGTGCTGCTTGGGGGTGATACCAGGTCATATGCTCCCTTGAAACGTGATATGGTGACTTGTAACCTACTTGTGAGCTAGTTCATCATAATTAGTAGATTAATTATGCCCTAATCCTCCTTAATCTTTATTAGGGTTTTGAATTTTATGATTAAGGTTACTTAATGATGTTATTAACAAATTGAAGTTTAATAACCATGGTTAGGGTTTAAGATAACCTAACTAGGGTTAAATCTAACTAATTAGGATTAGGATAACAAATATAGGGTTAGGGTTTGTAAATTTAGGATTAGGGTTTTCCTAATTTAGATATTAGGGTTCCTAATTTAGGTTTTGCACAAATCCTAACAAGCACAACAAAGCGTTTTGTCAACAACTTGTCAAAACATATAGACCGAAGTGTCCATTTTTGGAAGAAAATTTTTTAAGCACGACGTGTCAGGCACATAAATTTTCAGACAAAAAATTATTTGACGTAATTTATACAACAGAGTATATAATAACACACACATTCAGAACGAGGAGATTTTATTTAATAACATAGCATTTACATAACCGAGTCTTATTAGGGTTTTTGGGGTTTCACAGTTTGGTTAGCTCATGATGGTCCAACGTGGATATTAGCCCAATTGATATTTTCTATATATTGTTTAGTTAACTCATGATGGTCCAATGTGGATATTAGCCCAGTTGATATATTCTATAGTACATAAAATATTTCTTGTTGCTGAGTTATATCTCTTCAATATATTTTGGAAAATTAGATTGTATTTTTGAAAGGAATATGTTTTAGCTAAGAGATTTATTCCAATTTAAAATGGAGTATTTTAAGGTAATTGGAATGTGTTTAGAGTATGGACTCTAACTATCATATCTTTAAATATTTTTTGTTTCCTTAAATTTAGCTTGTCTTATTATGATATCCTTGAATTGCTGATTTAGAAATATTTTATAGATGTTAGCTATAACAGAGTGCTAATTTTGCTATCCTTTATTGAGTCTTTTATGCTAACAATTTTTACAGCCGTTGGTATTCTCATTATATAAGATCGTTCCTTCACGGCAAACAGCAGGAAACAGAATTTGACGGCAACATCAGTCTTGATATAACAGTGATAATTTACCAGCTACCAATTGTATTGCTTTTAATCCTTTTTGGCTGAAAATAAGAAGCCTATTCTAATACTTTCTACTTTATTCTGAGTGTACGCAAGCCTTGGTTGGCTTGGTCTATCTAGAAGTAGATATGTCTGTTAATAGAGAGCTTTCAAGGTTGCAAAGGTGCAAAGGTCTCAGTGGTGAGAAATGTTGTAGAGGTGCAAAGGGGCAGTGGTGTCCATCAGTGGAAAGCTTACTTTGAACTAGGAAGTTTTTGTATTGTGTATTAAAAAGTTTATTTAATATAGTGAGTCTCCAATACCATTTTGTATGGGATGTGGATTAGGCCATTAGATTAGAGGATATGGGTTGAACCACGTAAAAATCTTGGCGTGATTTATTGTTCTTTTCTTTTGTTTTATCTGCTTTAGTATTCTGCATATTCAGTTTTTATTAGTGCTTGAAAATACACTAAAACAGACAAGTATTAGTTGTCCAATTATAACAAACGAAAAACATACACTAAAACAGACAGGTATTAACTGTCCAATTATAACAGAAGAAGAACATATACTAAAACAAACAGGGTTAACCTGTCCGATTATAAGTTGCAATTGTTATCCATAATATATAGTATTATTTAATATATATTTAGATATAATAATAAAAGGTTAAGCAAAACAGAAACATATAGTAAAATAAAAAAGATATAAATCCAAGTCCTTTGAATTCACAAAGTTTTCATAAAGCAAATTTATTCCCTCACTGGTGCTAAGGATTAATTGAATAATTGCTTCCCAAGATAAAACAGGGAAAACTTACTGCAATTAACACTTTTTACAAAGAACGGGAACGAAAATATACTGCAGAACGGGAACGGAAATATATACTGCAGAACAGGACGGGAATTATTTTACAGAAAAACGGAAAGGAAAACTTATGCTTGAACGAGATTCCCACACTGTTTAATTATAGAACATTTTCGCGCGTTATCAGCTGGGATATGACCGTTAGCGTTCAACTGTTGTCAAAACGACGTAGTATCGTGATCAAAATTATTTAAAAAAATTGTCTAAAAAATTATATATCACAACTCGACGACCCGCTCGCCTCACGGCTTGCTTCTAACCCGAACCCGGCAAAGAACTTGAATGAGTCACTTAATAACATTCCTTCAGAATGAATGTCATGTATAATTACTTGTAATTCTTGAACCTGAGTAATAACTTCTTTAGAATCTACCATTTTATAATCAAAAAATCTACCGACTATGAATTTCTTCATGCCAGCATCTTCAGTTTTATATTTCTTGTCTAAAGATTTCCAAAGTTTTTTTGCAGTTTGAATTGTACAATACACATTATATAATGTATTATCTAAACCATTCATCACATAGTTTCTGCAAAGGAAATCCGCATGTTTCCATGTGTCAACAAATGACCCACCTTTTCTTGCATGCATTTTCTCCTTCAACAAGAGTAGGACAGTCCTCTTGTAGAAACCTTGCCAAATTTAATGTTGTGAGATAGAAGAGCATCTTTTGTTGCCAACGCTTGAAATCAGTTCCATTGAACTTTTTAAGCTTTTCTCCATGAGACATACTCACGGCAGGAATGGTACTAGTAGATGCCATTTCTGTTATACAAAGAACACAATTATCAATAAACAGAAACCAATTTCTGTTGTACAAAATTTAACAGAATTCAAACAACAAATTTTGTTTACAAAATTTCTATCGTAGAAAATTTATTTACAAAATCTGTTTACAATTTATTTCGCAGAAAATTCTATTTATAGAATTTCTATTTTCCAAATTTTGTTTACAACTAAGTTTACAAATTTCTGTTTAAAAAATTTGTATTCTGTTGTTGGACAAGTTCAAATATAATGATTATCTTGTCAATCACATGTATCAGAGGATATCAAAACTAAGCATCCTTTAAGAGTATGAAATAAAAAATATTCAACATATATAGATCATTACTATAAAATATGCATGAATATTTTAACGTTAAATAATGTATTATATATAAATACAAGATACTATTATAGTCAATCAAGATATCGATTCTTTGTGACGTATTATGCATGAATACACAATGTAAATATCGATGACAATAAATGCATGAATACACATCAAATACTGTAACGTTGTTATATAATATAATATAAACACTACATGATGATGAATACACATTGATATTGTTCTTTCATATAAATAACAAAAAGAACATAATATTAACATGCAATTTGTTAACAAGGAATTTATATATAATAATGTAATATATAAAGCAGTTAATATGTAATATAAAATAATGAATATTATATATATATATATATATATATATATATATATATATATTAACATGCAACAAATATTCTGTTAAAATATTATTTCTATAGAATACTATATCTGAGAAAAATTATTTTAGAAATCGATTTTACATTCACATAAAACAATACTACAATTACGAGAAAAAGTTAAATTTGCTTTAAGATTGTTATCCAGTAATATATAGTATTATTTAATATATATTTAGATATAATAATAAAAGGTTAAGCAAAACAAAAACATATAGTAAAATAAAAAACATATAAATCTGAGTCCTTTGAATTCACAAAGTTTTCTTAAAGCAAATTTATTCCCTCACTGGTGCTAAGGATTAATTGAATAATTGCTTCCCAAGATAAAATGAATTTCCAATTCTTAATTAGAAGCACTTCAAAATTAAGAACACTACGAACACAACTTTATGTTATGTATCGAACTGAATGAATAATAATAATGCATGCATGAAGAAAACAAGGAAAACTTACTGCAATTAACACTTTTATAAAGAACGGGAACGGAAATATATACTGCAGAACGGGACGGGAATTATTTTACAGAAAAACGGAAAGGAAAACTTATGCTTGAACGGGATTCCCACACTGTTTATTTATAGAACATTTCCGCACGTTATCAGTTGGGATATGACCGTTAGCGTTCAACTGTTGTCAAAACGACGTAGTATCGTGATCAAAATTATTAAATAAATTTTATCTAAAAAATTATATATAACGGCCCGCCCGCCAATCGATCGGACAGCAACGGCGCACGTGGGTTTGAACCAAACCTTGGCTAGGTCCTCTCTCTTCCACAAAAGTGGGGTGCCCCTTGGGGCCCTTCCCATTGAGCAAACATCCTATATATAAATTCTTCATTTTTTCCTCTAATGCCCAATGTGGGTCTTTAACATTTCAAGTAGGTGACTTTGGAGTCAATTTTCTCATTCAATTCTTAATGGATTTGAACACATAAATATACCACGTTATACTCCTCGCGGAGGAGAACGAATTGGTGCAAAATCCCGACATTTTCGGAATATGGGTCCCTCATTAAATTGAGCCTCAAAATGCTCTAATATTTAATGTTTCAAACCCATTTCCAACAGCAGTTGTAAACTTTAAAAATTGACCATTGTAAATCAGTTTTGGGTAGTTACACCTATTCACCCTCCTACCCCCCCCTCCTCTAGATGTGTTTATTTACAGAATTTCATATTTCTTTTAAAACAAGGAACATTGCTCTATTGTGTAAATGGTGGTGGATGTTCTATGCAAATTGTTGGAATTTATGGATAAATGTGGTTTGTGCAAAATACGAATGAATGTTATGACCTAAAAGATATGCTTATAATGAATCAAAACAAATATTTCTGATGAGTGTGGAATGATGTATTAAATCTGTTCTATATAGATAAAGTGGAGGAGGTAATTGGTGAGCAGAAATGGGAGTGAAAATTGGGGAATGGAAAACAAGTCAGATTTTGGTTGGATAAATGGTGCAAGAATGAAAAGTTGAATGACATTTTTATGCCTAGAAGTTATCACTCGATTTTATAGTCGTCCTTAAAGTTAATGTTTATTTTTCGGCAATTGAATCCTTAAAGTGATATTTTGTATTAATTCTGTTTTTTTCCCAATTTAATTATAACTCACCCAAAAATTGACCTGATCCATTTTATTAAAGGTAAAAGTGTCTTTAACATTATGAATGTCTATAAATATATGTCAGATAATATATTTTAGAATTTAAAAAACAAAGCAAGTTCACATGGATTGCACATGATTAAGATAGAAAATAAAAGCTAAAAATTGAAAATAAAATACAAATAACAGATTATTGAAATAATATATATCAAGTTATAAAATTTAGAAATTAAAAATCAAAATAATTAATTTAATTTTACACATATATTATTAAAATATAAAACAAAAATAAAATTTTAATCAATTAATTCAAATTTCTAAAATAAAAAAGAAAGAAAGGAAACAAGTTTTGAACACTAATTATTATATTTAATTTAATGAATGACTAAAATTCAAAATTTATATCAAATTATAATAAAAAGGTTTTGAGTAAAATTTAATAAACCAATCTGAAAATTTTCTATTAACAAAACCACATATTATCCCTAACCTTCAGCAGTCACCGAACTCACCAACATCAGTGCCTTCAATCACAAAAAGGAAAATCAAAATATTGTCATCAAGCTACTTAAAAATTCTAACTTGGAGAAACTCATACGTAGTCAAGGATTAGCGGATCTAGAAGTAGGCATCGGGTCTAGCTAGGAGTAGCAATGAGCGTAGGATCTAAGAGTCGGTAGTCGGCGGCGGATATATATGACAATTTCAAATGTTTCTTCCTTCTTTGTACGACCTAAATCTTGGCACCATCGATAGTAGAAGGAACAAAAAATGAAATATTTAGCACCAAATTTAAAATTTGGTGGTAATTTGGAGAGACAGAAGTGTCATATGATCAATCAAGAATGAAATATTGAGCACCAAATTTTAAAAAAAAAATCTATTTAGCATGTAACAACGAAGCTAATTAATGTGGCTGATTACTAGAAGGGAATTAACAATGAGGAAGTGGAGTGGAATATACTTATTAAGAGAAAATTAAGACTGGGAAATGGAGCAACTAAAAGATCTAAAATAATTCATTGGGCATGTTACTTTATAGATAGAGACATAGGACAAATTATTATGGAAAGGAAAATGAAAATTGTTTTTTTTCAGTGAAAAGTGTCTACAATTATGGAGCAGAAATAGAATGAATAAAGTGCAGGGAAAAGAAACTGATAGACATATCATTTATACATTTTATTATCCTTATTTTTTTTTTTTTTTAATTATATTAGTTTATTAAATTAATATAATTTATTTTATTTTGTAGGATCACCTTATTTATGTTGGTGAATAAGTAAAAAATAATTGTTTCACCTTTTAAAGATGAAAAATGACTCTTAGAGGATTACCATATAGAGATTGAAGTCAAGAAGGGAAAAAGAAAACAAAAATGTCTAAGTTCAAGTAACCTAAATTATGGCACAAATTTATTTTCCTATAAATAGGAAACCATTTCTAAAAAAAAATTTCCTTCATTTTTTGCTAGTGCAGAAGGGAGTGAGATACTTAGAGCTTTTGTCTTATCTCTTATTCCAATCATGTGTAGTACTAGTATCGAGGAGTATTTATAACTTTTTTTACTGATTTAATAGAAATTCTCTTTTAAATTATTATTCTTATTTCATGCAATTAGTAATATTAATTTTTGATTCTATGACTAGCTAAATGTCTAATTCTTAGGATGAAGATGAAACTAAGTATTTCATAATAATATTTTCTTTTCGTTCCAAAATTAGTGTCTAATTATTTTTGCCTTCATATTTTCTTCACACAAATTGCATGTGATTTTTATATTGATTACGAGGTTTTGATAAGTTATAGTTAATCTATGAATTTTTATAACTTATGCTTGCCCATATTAATTATATGAATCATTATTTTTTTAAAAGAGAAGGGAAAATAATTTGGGAATTAATTTAGAAAATAAGAAATTTTTTATTATGTTAGTATTTAGTGGATTCAGATTCCTAGGTATCTTTTCTCATTAATGATTTCTGTTATTAATTATTAGTTTGCATAATTCAGTTAGTTAATCATCACCACTATATTTATTTCTAATTTTCCTAAAATATTAATTAAGAATATATTAAAGAATTGATCTATTCTCCGTGGTTCGACCTGCACTTATTAAATCTACAACAGGCGTTGTGCACTTGCAGTACATAATTTTAACTCATCAAATTTTTTTGGCGCCGCTGTTGGGGACTCGAATTAATTTTTTATTCCTAAATTTTTATTTATTCGAATTAGTTTTTAACTCAAATATTTTTTTATTTTTTTTTCAGGACTATCGAAGCGGATTGAAGGAGCGAAAAGATAAAGATTTTGTTACTGCGCTTTCTTTGGTACTTCGTATCTCCAAATTTTTTTTAAATAAAAAATTAGTAGTTTAATTTTTTTATTAATATTTTTTTTAATTGTCGCATTCATGCGTTCACTCACGTAGAGCACATCCTGTTAGGTTTATATTATTTTTTTTGTCAAATATAAACTGTGGTGATTGCTGGAGGATTGATGTACGTCAAAATTTCTCCTTCTTTCGTAATTCACATACTTTTAGGACACTTTATTTGTTTACAGTTTATTTATTTGTGCATTTTATCTTTAA